>CM021107.1:539270292-539669716 GCA_007115665.2 Sequoiadendron giganteum | reverse complement strand
GCTCATCAAGGTTGTTTGATGCTTTTGTGCAAGTGTTGAAGCGATTGCAATATTTTGAGCTTATCACTTGTAAAATACCATGAAAAACGCTTAGAAGCTTTGAAGAGAATAGGGCATCAGTCGTATCACTTACCAAATGCATTGAAAAGGACTAGTAAAATTTGTATTAAGTCTACAAGGTTTTGGGTCTCAGGCCTCAGACATACATCTTCCCAAGTCCCTTAGAAAGATGAAGTAAAATCTACTAAGTCTATGTTGGCAGATGGTCAACGCTCCCCTCGGGATTCATGACATGGACTAACCACCTCCCATGGATCCGTTAACTTTGGCAGTAGTATAGAGCATTAATAGGTTGATATTTTGGTGCAATGACAAATGTGGGGCTAGCAATTGGTTTCAGAGCCTAAGGTGTCAGGTTTGAATCCCCTTGGGTAATGCTGAGGGGGAGTTTGTTGGAAGATGGTGAGTGCTCCCCTTAGGATTCACCACATGGACTAACCACCTCTCGTGGATCCATTAACTATGGAAGTTGTATCGAGTATTAGCAGGTTGATCTTTTGGTGCAATGGAAAATATGGGGCCAATAGTCTAGTGTATTTTAGACTTTGGACTTTAGGTGTATAGGTTACCCTTGTGTTTGAAGAGAGAAATATGGAGGATCTTTAAACCTCAAAGATGGTTTGGGCATCACGATTTAGAGGTATGGCTTGCACCTTACCAAATGTTAGGTAAGAAATATGGAGTATGGATTATGGAGTATGCAGGAAATATGAACCCCAACCCATGAAAAGGCTTCAGAGTTGATGGGTTGAGAGGGAGGTTTTCACGTTATTGAAAGGAATGTTTAATGGTATGAAGTATGTGTAGACCCTAACTTCTAATGATCCAATGTATCTTGTGCTCTTTGCAGTTGGAACGTATGTGTGTCAGTTGTTTCACTTAAGCTCTACCTTTAATAATGGTATGAGAAACAATGAATCCCTGATCCCTGACACACAATAGAAGGGTAGGTGGAATCTACTCACCACCCCACCAAAAGGAAGCATTGACTTAGTTTGACCTCGTGGGCTTGCAAGATTTTGACACATGGATATAAGGTACATTGAAGAGAGATTTGGACATCAACAAGACTAGATAATGAGTCCCTTTGACATTCTGAAGGCATCAAACAAGGCTCAAGGTGGGACTCAATAGGCTGATGATGGAGTTTGGTGGCATGTGCAGACAGTGATGTATAAGGATGGTAAAATAAGGAGTTGACACATGGAAAGGATGAAAAGCTAGATAATGTATGGAGAGGAATATGGGGATGAATGATGAGATGACATGTGGCACATGTTTATTTGCTCATTTTACATCTCCGTTGTAAATCAACAAACAATTTTTGGTCAGTGTTTTAAAAAGGTGATTAAATACGATTTTTGGTCAATAATATTAAAGTGATTTTAAAGTGTTTGAAACCCTAAGTTATGTGGCTATGATTTAAAACAAATGAAATCTTATGGTGGCAATTGAAAGCATGACCTAAATTGAATAGAAATGTTAAACAATACAACTAGGGTTTGAAGGATGGCGTGTATGCACAAGTCAAGGGCATGATCTCTTATGCCAATGAACAAGGTTATGAATTTGATCGATTCAATGGTTGAGTGAATAAGACTTTTGCACTAATAACCAGGTAATTGTCCAACAACTATTTTATTGTCTATTGGTTAAAATGGTGATTCGAAGGCAAGGAAAATCATAGACATTGAATATGGCATTAAATGTATATGGAACCCCATTTTCTTATACACAAAATATAACAAATGCATTGAATACGGTAAGTGGTTGTTTGGCTCAATGCATAGATAGCTTTATGGAGAAGTTTGTGAGGAAAAAGTAAAACCCTAAGAGATGCTTCCTGATAGGTTTGACTGTGGTGCACATCTCTAGGTAGTGAGGCTCTAGGTCAGAAAAGAAAGGAAAGAAGACAATCAAAAAATTAGGAGTTGTTACATTTGTTGTAGAAGTATTTGAAGAGTAATAGAAAAACCCATAGTGATACAAAGGTACAAATTAGAGTCATGTAATAGAGATATAAAAGAGAGTGGGAGCAATTATAAAAAAACAATACATTATTTCTCTGAGTAGAACCCAAAGAAAAAGATCTTATCTAGGTTAACATTAAAGCTGTAGAGTGTATTGCAACAAGGTAGAATAGTGAATTTTCTAAGTGCAGAGGAGAGAAAGAAGGTGAGTGTAGACAAGAAAGGATGTGTTGCTGAGATTGTAGCAACAATAGAAGAAAGGATGCTTGCAAAGTTTCCAAGCAACCTGCTTGAGCAGTTACAAATCAAACTTGTAACAAAGAACTAGATTCATATGAATCATTTGTAATATAGTAATTATAAATATGATTGGTTCGTGCCATCAGATAACTAATATGGTGTTCAAATTAGGGGATTGGTGTCTCCTTGGTATTGGTGCTCCTAGATCAAGGAGTTAGTGCTTCCTTAGGGTTGGTTCCCTTAAACATTGTAATAGAAGTTTGGGTTGTGATGCTGGATTTGAGTAGTAGACTCAAGCAAATTTTTGTCACCGTGATTTTTCCCATCTTGGGTTTTCCATGTATATCTGATGTTATGTGATTTATTGTATGTGTGCATGTTTATCTCTCTTCATGCTTAGTAAATATGCATAAAGGGTTTAAATGCTTAATCTACAAAAAGGTTATGAGACCTAAGTTTTTAGATCTACTAATTCACCCCCTCTGAGTAGATTGTTTTGTTCCAACACTTACTACTTCCAAAACCCACTAATTTTTTTGAAGAAATTTAGTAGAATTTGGAAGATATACATTTTCCAAATAAATTGGGTAGAAACATTAATTCTACAATAAATAAATCAATTCTAATCTAATTCCTTTGAAATCTATGTTTTAGCTGATTTAATATTCTCTTCAAAAACCCTTTAAAAATTAGACCAAAATTCAAATAAATAATATTTTTGCTCAAGTACAAATAAATAATAGGTTTTGACCTTGTCACAACAATTTTTCCTAAAAATAATTATTTCCAATCATCATTAGAACTATAGAGAATAATTTCTTTAGTGTAAGTAAATATTTATAAATTACTAATATACTTTCAATGTCTCATTTCCCACCTTGCACTAACATACAATCTCATATAGAGGTTGCACCTTGTTGTTGCAGACCTTCACCACTCATTAAAATGACTTTTAGGATCTCCAAAATGGTGATCTACCTATTCCCTAGTTCCCACACACCACAAACCCACAATTTCCTATAAGAAAGTGAAAGTGACTATTTAATCCTCCTATCAATCCTTCAATATTCAAAATATCTCTTCAAAATATTTTATTTGAAGAATCCTCAAAATATTTCACATGTAAACCCTTTCTGCACAAATCTAGAAATCATAGCAATAAATCACAAACATTGTCTCTATGCGAAACTATCATCAATTACCTAATGCAAATCTTTCACGATCCTGATTAAGTTCTTGGACAAATAAAGTTCATTCCAACAACATAACCTTTCTTCAATATCAATTTCATAATATGAGTGAGCTTGAAAAATCTATTTTATTTCTTTTTGGAATTCTCTAATGCACCTCTTTGGGGAATATAACAATATTTTTAATTATTTCGCTTATGACACTTTCAATATTTAAATAAAAACTTAAATGTAACTTCATAATAAAATATTATAATTTAAGTATTTATTTAAAATCATTTTCCCCAGTTGTGAGAAGCATTGCCAAAGTATCAATTACTAAAACTTAATGTGCCAAGGTGTAACTCTCACCAAGAGATGAAGTCAATGCTGAAACAATGACTTTCTAAAAATAAAAATGAGATCCAAGAAATGTGGAGAATGGATAGATGTTTGAAAAGGGTATCGAAAGTGTCATCACAAATCATTCTGACTACTAATCTCAATGCCACAAATAAAACTAAAATTATGTTGAACTATACCACTCTAAGAATTGTGGACCTCCCTTAAAAATCCAATTAGCCTATAGGAACTAAAGAAATAGGCTAATAGTCAACATAATTGGCTAGGCTCAAGAAGGAGACATTACATTATCCTAAAGGGGCTTATTTAGTTTCTAGTGAATATTAGTTATTAGAAGCATAAAACAATGTATTTAATAATTTTTTATTTTTGAAAAAGAACCACAGTCATTTTATTTGCTGAAGTGTAGTTTATTTCCTATGTTTGTTTATCAAAAAAAAATATTTGTAGGACTATATCAAAAAGAAGGGATTTTAGAGCCCTTCTAAATGTGTTCTTTGTGGGTGAATGATGAATGTGCATCTCATCTATCCTTTTAATGCTTCTTTCCTAAGGGTCTTTGGAGGTAGTGGAGGCATATCAAGAACCGATCCCTTATTCAAGTGCTACTTCTTGTCTAATCTTTGGGCTAGTTTGGAGTGCCCTTTTATGTTTCATGGAATCCATCTATTTTTTGGAGTCTTCCTCTCATGGATAGTTCATGCAATCCAAAAAGAAACCAAAACCATTTAATCCATCTCACAACTACTCCATTTCAAGCTAGAGATGGATTTTGGTTTCTTTTTTGAACATGGAGGTTGGAATCCTTCGTAGAGAAGATTCTTTTCCTTTCTTGACATTTCAATTCATTCTTCTTTGTTCGTATTCCTTGCGAATAGAATTTTGTTGTAGATTGTTTCACTAAATGAAATTCTTAGGCTAATAACAAATGTAGTATTATAGAATGGGACTCCTTAACACTAAAAGAGGGGTAAAAATTTATTCAAACTAAAGAAAAAAAGTACAAAAAAGGGCATTACACACCCCTATCAATCTCCACTAAGTAGTACATCTTTTGTGATAGATCCAAGGGTAATTGACCCCTATCCATAATGTTAAAATTTTGTAGATGATCTAAGGCCCATTTGGACAAACAATCGACAACTCCATTCCATTCTCTAGGAATGTGACAAAAAGTAACAGATTCCAAGGAAGCACACAAATTAAGAATATGTTTTATAATTAAAGATAAATGCCAACTGACATTGCCTAATTGTTTCCTCTTCAAAAAATTCACCACCACCTAAGAATCAGATTCACAAATGATCCTTCTCCACCCAAGAGAACAACTGCACTCCACAACATATAAAATGGCAAGAGCCTCCATCACATTGGTAGTATGCAGACCCTTATAAACAAAAAAGATAAACTAAACAGTCCCAGAACTATTCCACCTAGCACCCCCAATACTAGCATGACTAGGTTTTCCTTGAGAAGAACTATCTGTGTTTATTTTCAACACACCCTATGTAGGAGGACACCAATGGACCTCTCTATTTATCTTCTGAAGAGGATGTATACATCTATTTCTCATGATCTAGCCAGTACCCTTCCTAGCACCACTTTGAAGAGGAAGATTGAGATGATTACAATAGAGAACTTCTCGCGGATCCACACCCTCAACCAAGTCACACTTAGCCAAAATAGTTTCTCCCAAAGAATCAAGAATTTTCCACCTCAAATGTTGGACAACCAACTTCACATCTTGAAAAATCTTATGATTCCTCTCCAACCACATATGGCAGATAATAAAGGTCAAATCAAGAGCCCAAGTAACTTGAAGAAAAGAAGTCTTAACAGGGGCCTTGCTCGACCAAGAAAGAACTCAGCCAAAGAGGAGACATGCCAGAAATCCTAGTTCCACATGCCCCATCAAAAGTGTCATATCTCCCAAGGGAAGGAACATTAGAAGAAGAGATGAGAGACACTCTCCTCACTACTACAACATAAAACACACATTGAGGGACCCTAGAACCCACACTTGCATAAGTTATCCCAAGTAAGACACTGATTTTAGACCAACAACCATATATTGGGCCAAGAAAATTTGTTCCAGATGTGTTTCCATCAAGGAACCTTAGTGTCCCCAAACATCTTCCTAGAAAACTCTCCATAACCCACTGAAATGGAGTACTTACCAAAAAAATCATTGTTACTCCAAGCCTAGACATCATGCCCCACCAAGGTATTGCATTCATGTGAGACAAGAATCTGAGTCAACTCTTGCCTACCCTCCTCCGACCCTCCTAACGGCCAATCAGAGGAGTGATTCCATCTATGACTAGAAACCAACCCAAAATTATGAATTGTCTTATAATGATGAATCATATTCCAACTTGCAGTAGTAAAACATTCACAAAGAGGCTAGAGGTGAGGATAAGCAGAAAGGATATGAGGATGACCATCCCAAGAACCCCACCAAAAAAGAGCCTGAGAACCCATATGACAGATCCAAACTATCCCTTTATCAACTAGTTAAGCCCCTATTTTTTAGAGTATGCCAAATCATAGATCCCCTTCCTTCTAAAGGAAGCAAGGAACTTCAAAAGTGTTAACATCCTTAAGATACTTATGGGTGAGAATACAAGCCCAAAGTTGATGTTGACTAGTACACCAATTCCAATATAACTTGGCTGCAAGTGCTTTCCCATTCAAAATAAAATATCGTAAACCAAGGCCCCCCTCTTTCTATGGCGTGCACATAGTTTCCCAGTTAACAAGACTAAACTTGGTTGTCTACAAATTACCACTCCAAATAAATTGGCATGAGAGAGCATCAAATTCCCTAAGGAAAATAAAAAGGAGTGGCCTGAACAAAACACCTGTAAATAGGGAGAGCATGGATAGAAGACTTTAGAAGAGTCACTCTTGTGATAGTATATAACCATCAATGAGTCCAATGAGTGACCTTACTATGTAACTTATCAAAAAAATTATGCTAGGAAGACCTGGGTTGCCTACCAATA
Source organism: Sequoiadendron giganteum (assembly GCA_007115665.2). NCBI lineage: Eukaryota > Viridiplantae > Streptophyta > Pinopsida > Cupressales > Cupressaceae > Sequoiadendron > Sequoiadendron giganteum. The sequence goes on along the minus strand of CM021107.1, from coordinate 539,662,909 downwards.
GTAAGAAGAATACCCAGATAGACAAAGGGAAATTAAGACCCAATATGAAACCTCAAAATATTAGCAATTCGTTGTTGAATAGCTTGAGGAGAATTTTAAAAGTAGATAGAAGACTTGTGCTCCTGACTTTCTGACCTGAAGCAACAAGGTAAATATCCAAAGATTGCTTAAAAGAAATAGCCTCTTGAAGATGAACTTTCCCCATAAGAGTAGATTCATTTACAAACTGAAGATAAGAAATTTGTGGCAGCCCATTACCCCAGCACCAACCTTGAATCATGCCCTAGGAAACCCAAGACTTAAGAAATCTTACCAAACCCTCAACCATAATAATAAATAGATAAGGGGAGAGAGAATCTCCTTGAAGAAGGGCCCTAGAATACCTAAAAAGCTTAGAAGGTTCCCCATTCGTAATAATAGAAAAAGAGGAAGAGGTAACAAAACTCAAAGTCCAATTGACCCAATTTGGACTAAAACCAAATCCTAAGATAATTCTCTATAAAAAATTCCACTTAACTCTATCATAAGGGTATGTGTAGGATCATCATGGAAAAAAAAGGCCCTTAAGTGGTGATAAAATTCAGAAAAATTAGAGTTAGACAACTTGACATAAAAATTTGAATAAGTTATCTATATTGTTTCAAAAATATGTAAGAATAGAATCTCTAGAAAACTGAATGTAGTTTCTAAACTACTAGGTTTATTTAAAGAAAATAAAAATCTATTTGGTGAAAATTTGAAATTTCAATGCAGTATTACTTAATTTTTAAGGGATTTAATAAGTAGGTGTCTATCTGACCACCCTAACCATAGTAAAATGATAATATTTTTTTATAATATTTTAGATATAAGTAGAGGACTCATGTCCCGATGTGATGCATATTTTTTTGTATTTTTTTTCCAAGTAAATAATTAATTATGATTTTTTTATTACAAATTTTAAAAAATATAAAAACTCGTATGTCTAACCACCTTAACTTGGTCAAAACTTCATTAAATTAATTTATTTTTTTAATCATATAGTATGCGAAGCATAGAATGTGACACATGTTTCAGATTAAAAGAATGTGATACTGTTTGAAAGCTATAGATGTTTTTCAATCAGCCTATCAATTAGGACTTTAGTCATAATTCAAATATAAAATGAATAATAATTATTTATTAAATTCAAAGTAAAACATAATTTATATTGGTGGAAAGCTGAGAATCTCCTTTAAAAACCCTTTTCGTTTCATCAATTTTGGATTAAAAAAAATCCATCATCCACATGGGCCATCATATCACTTACATATCGCTACTTTTTGGCCCATCATGATCCTACACATACCCATAAGCTTTCTCCATGTCCAACTCGATGAACATAGATTTATCCTTAGAGATTGCCATAGAGTGAATGAATTCAGAGGCAACCACCACTCTCATCCAAGATTTTTTTACCAACCACAAAACCCCCTTGCTCCTCAGAGATCACAGAAGGAAGAAAAACTTTGAGCCTCTCTCCAATCAATTTAGTAATAATCTTGTACACCACATTACAAAGAGAAATACATCTAAATAATTCAAGCTAATCAACACCTTCCTTTTTAGGAATGAGAACCAAAAAATTATAATTCAAGGCTCGAAGCATTGGCTTACTGTGAAGAGATTCCTAGCAAACCTCTAACAAATCCAAACTTATAATATCTAAAATTTCCTAAAGAAAATCAATAGGAAATCCATCTAGACCTAGAGCTTTACCTTTATTCATCCCAAAAAAAACAAGTCTTCTAATTCATAAAAAGAAATTAGATGGATGAGGAAATCATTTATCTCAATTGGTGATTAGGGAGGGAATGCAAGCAGTGATCAAATTCTCCTCATCTGCTCCAGGAGGTGAATCTTTAAAATTTAAAAGAGCAAGATAAAACTATCTAGCCTCACAAGACAAAGCCTATAGAGAAGATATGTGGAGCCCTTCCGAATTAACCAAAGAGGAAATACAACTCCTATTATGATGAGCCTACATAGAATGATGGAAGAAAACAATATTCATGCCCTCTTCTTGAAGCCAATCAATTTGAGCATTTTGTTTCTATAAAATCTCCTCTTGGAGTTCCCACTCCTCCACTACTCTCATAGCTTGGGATTCATCTTTTCCTAAAGAATATAAGAAACCATAATCTCAAATTTGGCAAGTAATCACATCAAGGCGTGCCTGAGAATTTCTCTTCATAGCCTTTAGGTTGCCAAAACATAGCCTATTCCATCTCTTAAGGTGATATTTGGCATACTGAAGTTTCATAACAAAGGAGTACATAGCTATGCCATATGTAGAGTCTTCATCATGCCACCACTAGTCCATTAGATCATGAAGGGAAGAATCTCAAAGCCACATAAGTTGAAACTTAAAAGGAGGATTCTTGGGAACTGTAAAAAATGTAGCTAAAAATTTAGGTGGCTAATGATCAGAACCCCTCCAATCAAGAATCTCAGAACTAGTAACCAAGCTACCCCCCACCCAAAAATAGGAGACAAGAAATCTATCCATCCTTTCAAAAATCGCTTCCTCTCCACTCCATCTATTATTCGAAGTGAAAACCCCATTAGAAGACTTAACATCAATTAAAAATATAGAATCCACATTCTCTTGAAAATGATTAGAAGTAGACCCAAGCCTAAGCAAGCCACCTATTTTCTCCTCTCTAACTCAACATGGAATTGAAATCACTAGCTAAGACCAAAGGAAGATATGGAGAACAAAATTTGACATACCTTATATGAGTCAAAAGCCAAATTTTTCCATGAATATCAGTTGGAGCATAAACATTAGAAACCAAAATAGTCCCACCTATTTCCAAAGTGGAGGCAACCATGGAGATAGTAGAATGACTAGAAATCCACCAAAGGGGAGCAATATTTATTGGATCCCAAAAAAGAGCCAAACCCCCAAAGCTCCCTGTTATGCCTTGCATAACCATCCCATCTTTTGCCTTGGTCAAAATGGGCCCCCCTTTATGTTTTTACCTTTTGTTGATTTTCAAACAAAGTTTGGAGTCTTTTGTTTCAAACACTTTGTTTTTCTTTGGTTTAGTCTATTGAAACCAAAACCGGAACCGCATCGGGTTTTGAAACTTCCTTTGAAACTCATTTTGATCCCCATCCCGACAGTCTTTCTTTTTGACCTTTTGTTTTGTCTTTGTCAGAGCCGGAGCCAAAGTGGAAGTTAAGTCGGTATTTATTTGAAGTTTCAAAATCAAAATTCATTCCGCCTCCACCTTTGCTTTTTGAACTTTTGTTTTAGACTGAGTTTTTATGTTAAGTTTTCTTATTTCATTCTTTTTTGTTTTATTTTTGTGTTTGGTTTTGTTTTATGCTTTGTTGGTAGAACCAGACTCGGAATGGGAACAAAGTTGGGAAATTACTCAAATTTCCAAATCCGTTTTCATTCCGATTGCACTCCTATCGTTTCTTAGTTGTTGACTTTTTACTGAAGTCACACTATAGTGATGTGCTAGTTCTTCTGTAGTTCTGACTCCGCTTTATTGAATTTAATGTGTTAATGAAAGTTGCCATGCATAGGTAGAAACTCCAAGTTTTACCTTGATTAGGGATTAAACGAGTGGTTATGAAATTATTATTATTAATAAATCGAAGAGTGAAGTAGAGCAGCAGTGGATATTTTCTAGAGTGAATCGATTGAAAGAATAGGAGACAGTTGCTAGCGGATTTCTTCAAAAGGTTTGCTTATTTATTTGCGTTCGAGGTAGGGATCCTATTCTCGTTCTTCTTTTATTTCACTTTCGTGGTTTCTTGTTTCTGTTCGTGTTAGATCATTTTTCTTTGGGCAGGTTCATGTTTCTCAATGGCTTTGCATGATTATTTTTTCTTTTTGTTTGTTTGTTTGTTGTTCTTGTCTTCGGTTTTTGCTTTTGTATCTGGTTTTCTCTGTTTTAAGACATAGTTGTTTTCACATTTTTGTCATGATTGCGTCAAGCTGCTTTGGATTTTAATTGTGTAGATTAACTTAGGATTTTATAGTGAGGTAGATTAACTTCAGGTATTACAGTGAGTTAGGGTTGGTTAAATCTTGTTTTTACTTAGGGTTTTTGTTGCACATTCATCTGGTTAAAATAGAAGGGTTAAATTCGTGCCCTGGTTTTTATATCAATTTTTTTTTGGATTAGGGTTAAGATGCATTTATGTATTTATGTTTTCAATTTTTAAAATATGATGCCCTAAAAGTACAATCACCCCTCGGTCATATGGGGATGGTATTATCATGCTATATTTTAGCCTCTTTTCATTTAATATGACCTAGTCCTTGATCATGAAGTTATGCATTAAACTGTTAAAATCATTTATGATGTCATGGTCAACCTAGGTGAAAGCGGGATCAGAATTGATTTAGATTTTTGGGCATGTTTTATAATTAGTGTCAATTCCATTTTCCATCTCATCTCTAACTCCGCTTATAGTGAGAAGCTTTATTTCAAAATAATGGTAACCTTGTCCGAAGCAGAAGCAGAACCGAAACTGAATATAAAATTAGAAAATCTAAAAGAAACCGGATCAGTTTCCATTATGGTTCTGGTTCTGATCACCATTCCAGTTCCGACTCTGAGCCCGCTTCTTGTTATTGAAATATCAATAATAGTTTTGGCTCCGAGCCCGACAATATGTTAAAAGGGAATTGTTTAGGATGTTTTTTCCCTGGTTCCACCTCCAATGTATGTATGAAAGGTATGATTTTAAGACATATTTTGAGATGTTTATTGAGGGATCTAACTAGAGGTTTTGTTGCAGGAAAGCTAAAGAATGTCAGGAACATCAGGAGAAGTTGTCCAAAGGAACCGGCCTAAAGGAACATCAAAAGCAGTAGCTAAGCCCAAGAAGATCAATCCAAAGTAGTTATCTTATACCTTAAGGTATAACCACAGGAGTTCTCTTGCCATTGCAAGCAATGTAGAATCAGATTGGTTTGACATAACTGATACCAATCTGGGCCAATACAACTTTGAGGAATCATATGCTGACACATTCAATGAGGATGTGACACCTAGAACTAAAAGAATAGTGGATTCCGGTTTGGCTCACATCACCCTATTTCCTCTACCAATCCAATGCCCATAGTTAATCATGACAGTTGCAGGAGATTACAATCCGCCTACCCAACAATGCATGGATTCACAAGATAATGTAATCATTGATCTCACTCCTCAAATGTTTCAAACTATGTTTCGTGTCCTGGATCCAAAGAACTTAGTGCAGATAACTGAGGTAGATGCCCTAGAGAAATATAGCAAATACAAGGAATCCAACAAGGCTCACTTGAACAAAAGGTGGTTAAAAACAGAGAAGAAGTCTCTAACCAAGCTCTCAGACCAACCAAAGGGGGTAGATTTTTATAAAGAAGTATTGGATTTAATAATGATGTTGTCTAGGGCCTTTGGGAAGAGAGATTCCTTTCATTTTAAGGAGTGGATGTTTCCCTTCATCCAGATAATTTTAAATGTCACCCAACAATTTGATTGGTCGATGATTTTTTTAGATGCCATTCATGATCAATTGACCAGGATTAGGGAAACTAAATGCTTTTTCATGACTTCTTATATGGTGTATGCAACAGCAAGAGTAGGTATCTTCCCAGGTCTAAACAAAGTGGGGATAATAGGAGAGAGAGATGGACAGAAGAAAGTGTGGGATCATTATAACTAGTTGTCCCTATAGGTTGTTGAGACTCAATTCATAAGGGTTAATGATGCATTCCTATATGTGATAATTAACCAACTCAATGGAGATGCAGGGTACAGACTGAGCCAAGAAGCTATGGCATTTATCACTGAATGGGGATGTTGGTACATTCAATACCCCAAGTTCACATACTTCAGGTTAGCTGGATTTGAAGGTCATCCACATTTTCTGCCAAGATGTTTCAATAATAGGATAGTGTTGATGGAATTTGTATGTCAAGCTCTAGGGGTTAATGCCTGGTTTGCATTGAAACACAAAAAAGGATGTCATAAGTTCCCCATGCAGTTGGGTGAATACAGTTGTAAGCATCTGGTGGGAGCAAAGGTAGTGTGAAGTGAGTTGATACATCTAAAACTAGGTTTGTATACAGCTCAGAAGTACTTTGACCTGAAGAATAAAATGAATGCCTTGTTGCCTTCTATTTTTGGTAAAAATTTCAATTTGTTGGAAGATTTCTGGAGTGACTAGTAGGATGAGTATGACCTCAGGAAGAAGAATTATGAGAGGTTACCCGTCTCACTCATGGCAAAGCTTGGGTTTAGAAATGACATTCCTGACACATTGGTGGATGATGGAGTTGTATTGGATCCATCGTATGAAGCTTTAAATAGTGGGACTAAAACCCTGGATCCGATTGACTGGGACAGTGAGGAAACCATTGACATTAAGTAGGTAGGGCGAGCAGTCTTGGATAGGAGCATTCAATCGGTGGTTCAAAGAACCAAAACTCCTCAAGGACCAGCTCCTAAAACGGGGAAAGGATATAAAAGGATCAAAAGAAAGACGCCTCCCAAGAATCCTTTGGAGTTCCTCCCTCTAGACATTGAAGAGATTGAGCTTGAATTAGTGGCTCAAGAGGAACTAAAGACACAAGAGGGAGATACCAAATAGGACCGGTTGCTTCAACACCGGCATTAGGTGAGTCCTCTACTCAAGTCCCACTTGCAAAACAACAAAGTGAAGGAGTGCAAAAAGGGACTCTTCATAATATTGTTGAATCCATTAAGGGAAAATAAGTAGAGGTAGAAATTCATGATGTTGGAATAGATTCTAATGAGACTCTGTCAAAGAAGGGTATACAAGAAAATATGCCTCTAGAGCAGGATACTAAATAGGTAATGACATAGGAGGATCAATGGGCATTATTCGAAGAAGTCAAGAAGGTTGTTGATGATCAAGCACTTGTTGTAGCAATAGAGAAACAAAATTTAATTGATTCCAAGAAACAAGTTGATGCCATACTATAGCAGCAACACACAGAATTTAAATCAAAAGCTGATGAAATAAAGAACCAACAGAGGCAAAAAGAGCATGAGCTCAAGGTTAAGGAGGAGAATGATAAACTAGAATTGATACAGAAAATTCATGAACTTGAGGAAGAAAAGGAAAGACACCGAAGGGAGAGAGAAGTTCTAGTGGCTAAGTTAAAGCTTGTTGAAGAACCTGACAAAAAGAAAGACGAAGCAGAATGATTGCAAAAGGAGAAAGAGGCCAAAGAACTGATCAAAAAACAACAAGAAGAAAAAGAAGATACCTAAAAGCTTAAAGCTTTAGAGGAAAAAAGAAAAAAGGAATTGGAGAATGAAATATTAGAAGAAGAAAGGTTAAGAAGGAGGAAGAAGATAAGATAATACAAGAGGAAAAGGATAGGGAGGAAGCTAAAAAGCTGGCACAAATAAGTGTGGAACAAGAGCAACAAGAGAAACAGAGGGTTGATTCTCAACCTCAGATAAATGTGCAACCTCCCTTAGCTACTGGCTCCTCTTCTTCAACTATGGTGACTGTTACTCCAAGTGCTCCTACTTGGTTGAAATTAGATCTGCAAAAGAGAGCATCGACACCTTCTCAACCTCTCAATTGGGAGGATATGATGAAGGAAATTGAAAAGGAAAGGCCTCAAAAGAAGGCCAAGATCCTACATTATCCTAGGCTAACTAACAAAGGAGAAATTATGGCTGGATGTGCTATACCTATGATAGACAAGGAGGTAGGAGACATGCAATTAATAGATTATCAGCTAGGCAGTGTGAATTTGGGGAGACCTACAAGAGATCAACAAATGAATTTAATTGATGTGGTAGCATCCTCAACCAAGTCAAGGATGTTGAAGGATAAACAAAGGAAGGATGAGCTTAAGGCTCAATTAGATTAGTTGCATGATTTCCTTAAGAATATTTCTGCTCCAAGATCACAATAGGTTGCTACTATTGAGACCCCAATTTTCCTGAATAAGAAGGAAGTAGATGATTTGAGGGGCAAGGTGGAAATGTTGGAACGGTGGGTTAGTAAACTAAATCAAGAAATAGATGAGGTACTAGAAGACATTTTTGGGGTTTACAAAGTGATTGAGGGACTAATAGAAGAGATGAATCAATATGTTAAAACATTGGAAGCACGAGAGGAGGAGTACAAAGGATACAGCCATAAATATAAAGAAGTTAACAAATTTCCTAAAACTACCCTTCTAGAACAATCGATACTGGAAGAAGATAGTAAATATTTCTTGGAAAATACTTCTTGTATACTTCGGTTTAGATAAAAAATTCTATACAAACATAGAAATGAGGTTCAGGATTCTATTAAGGATTTAAATGAACAATTTGAGGAGTTGGAGGCCATCATTGCTATTATAGTAAACGTTGATGTACCAGTAAAGGAAGGCCTACCTTTAAACCAAATAAAGGAGAAGTGGAATGAAAGGTTTAAAGAGGTTATTCAGAGAGGAGATGTTGGTGAAGATCTGTTGATAGATCGATTGATGGAAATCAAAGAAGAAATAATGGTAGCTAAGAGAGAGTTGACGAAGCTGAAGGATATGAGAGGGTTTGTTGCAGCAGAGTTGGAAAGAATTAAGTTTGAAGATAGTTGGGTGGATGGGCCAGAATTGGACATATTACAACAAGTCTTCTCCAGCTATGACAAATGCATTGTGGAACAAACTTCGCATGCATAAATCTCATGCATGCATGAATTTCTTCTTCTTTGCATGTTGCATGCAAGACTTGCAGTTTGAGGTGCATAACTTTCTCTTCCATTCTATTTTCTTTTCTTCAGTTTAGTTGAATGTATTAATTTAAGGAACTTGAGATCAAATTGATCTGAGTTTCCAAGAAGGCTTAAATTCCTAAAAAGGTGGATTTAGCTTAAGATTGAAGGGACTTCCGAATTTTGTACATCTATAAATACCCATGGGGTATTTTATTGTAAGGGTCGGCTAATAGAGAATAGAATTGGCCACCTGATATTAGGAGATAAAATTTTTCATAGTTGTTATAGAGATACATTGTTACTTCATTTTTACAGTTAAATAAAATTACAGGTTTATGCAATATGGTATTAGAATTAAGTTTTACTTGATAAGGTTGATGAGTTATAATCTATCTGTATGCCAGTGATTGTGCTGAAGCATGATTGTTTCTTATGTGATAAAAGTCATTAGAAGAAGCCGAATTTAAGGATTATCTTGTTAGATTATCGGTGAATAGAATTTATTGAAGTCTGTTGATCTATGATCTTGGAAATGAATGAATGTGTGTTCTTTCGAAATCTTTGAAGTAGTTGTGATATGTGAATTGTGATGTTGAAATAAGCACCTTAGATGCATGCAATAGTATGGATTATACTTTAAATTGTGTAATGCTTTGGTTTTCTTGATCTGTTGGAAAACATTCATTGTTGAAGATATATGTTTAGATGCTACATAAGTTTGATTCATGTTTACTGATTTACCCTCTGATCTATCTTTTTCTTTTATTTAAAAACCCCTTTCTTTATTAAAACAGCTCAATGAATAAGTCATTGCTTGTATTCTTTGTTACCAGCACATGCCCCTTGAACATTACTGTTGCATGGACCGATTGAGTGACACTAGATAGTTGGGAACCAGCTATCAGGACCTTGGTAGTTAGGCTACTATAGGTTGTCTTTGTTTTTCAAGAGAAATAGAATATAAATATTTTGTTTTAACATTGTTTGTGTCATTTTCACCATGAACAGATCTAGCACTAGAAGGAGGGCTTGAAAGAACAAGCTAGATTGCATTGTGTCTTTCTCACCAGAGAAATATGAGAGGATTCTCATATCCTGTACTAATCTTGAACCATTTGAAGAACTTCAAACCCCATGCTCGTAGGATATTGATAGCTACTTTTCCACCACCACTTACTCCACTTGGATTTCCTCTAAATCCACCCACACCACCACCAATTCCACCTACATCACCACCACCAAATAGGCTTGAGTCTCCACCAATTCGGCCTATATTACCACCTGCTCAACCAATCCAACCCATGGCTTAATTTGTGAATAACCCCTATCCATTAGGGACTATTCTAGGAGGGGTCCATGACTTACCAAAGAACCCAGAAAAGTTTTGTCCTAAGTACATACATGGTGAATCAAGAAGTGTTGAGGAGCACATACAAGCATTCAAAGATGCTTGCACGTGAGCTCAAGTTTCTCATCAGGACGTGGTATGTAGATTGTTTCCTTACTGTTTAGGAGATATGGCATATAACTAGTATTTAAATTTTCCCTGGGGATCTATCCTAGGTTGGACAGATTTAGAAAATGCATTTATTAATCAATGTTTGGTTTATGTGGACCCTTCCATCTTGTATCACTAGTTTGCCACCATAAGAAAGCAGCATCATGAGCCACTACCTTTTTTCAACACTAGATTCCAAAAAATGTTTCGTAGGTTGCAAGACCCTTATCTAGTAGCTGAGAATATTGGTATACAGGAATATTTAAGAGTTGTTGATCCCTTGATTGGCCTACTCTTGTAGAGGACTTATCAACCTGATGAGATTAACTCTATGTCTAAAGTTTATCATCTAGCCATCAAGTTGCAACAATAGATAAGTCTGCAATCAGGAGGTTTAGGAGCAGCTCTTCCTCCCATGAATTATCAGATGCCTAACCCACCATTATACAACACTGTCCCAGGGATGTCTTACTCCCAATATGGACCTATGTCTGAGTTACCAACTCCACCTACCATGCCCTTTTTCGGAAATGGCATGCAAGATTCTTCCCAACAACCTCAAAATCCACAACAACAAGCGAGAGGATCAACCCATGTTCATTCCCCAGCCATAGAACAGAATGTACAAAATGAGAAAACTGTCCAACTGACTAGTGAGCTAGAAAATCTCAAGAAGAATCTATCTCAAATGTCTAATGACATGGCATAGCTTAGGAAAAACCTTCCCCACAACCAAAATCAGAATTATCAAAACCAGGGAGGTTACAACAATCAGGGAAATTACTCCAATTAGAATGAGAACTAGAAAACCAACCGAAACTTTCAAAATCAAAATTCCTCTAACCAAAATTACCAAAATCAGAACAGAGGATATAACCAGAGGTTCAATAACAACAACAACAACAATAGGCAGTGGAATACTAGACCTAACAATGGGGGAGTTCCCCATAACTATTAGTCAGGTGAGGAGAGACCACATACTGCTAATGTAGTTGACCTCAATTTCATGACCAATTGGTGTAGGCTACACAATACTGCAACACATTCTGAGGTTAATTGCTCTAAAATGGAGAAGATTGCAAAGATTGGACAAGTTGATGCCCATCCTCCAACAGGAAATTCCAATCAGGATAATGGGCCAATCAATACTACTATGACTTATGAGACTATTGAAGATAAATACCAATTTCCTATGCAAGGAAATAATGAGGTAGAGGAAGATGTGTATGATGCCCAAGCTTTTCAGTCCAAAGGAGGTCATTTTATGAGAAATCAGAATAAGGGCCCCTTTACTACATCTACACCCCCAAACAACATGGTCCCACCAAACCAAAATGCAGATAACAATACACCACCACCACAGGGACCTTTTGACCTTCAAAATAGAGGCAATCCGCCTCCTTTTCCTAAATATCAAGTTAGGAATGATTCAGAATTTGACTTTATTGCAAAATTGCAGAGACATAAGACGTCATTGTCATTCTTTGACATCATGAAGTGGTGCCCAGCTCAACCTGAGGTGGTATTGAAGGCTTTTGAGGAGGAAATCGCTTAAAGGGAAAAGGTAAAGTGACTCCTGCAAAGGAGACAAATGCAACCATCTATAAAGGTAAGACCAATACCCCACCTTTTCTTTTAAGTTTAAGGATTTTTGGAAAGAATTTGCACAATTGTTTATTGGACTCTGGAGCATCGAGAAATGTTATGCCCTTTTCAATATGTAAGAAGTTAGGATTGAGTCCTACCCTGGCCAATAAGAAAGTGATTCAGTTAGATAAAACCGAGGTCAATGTTGTAGGTGAACTAAAGAACATGCATGTACAGGTTGGATCAGATCCAAGGATCTAGACCTACATAGATATCTAAGTGGCTGATATCCCAAAGACATATGGGATGCTTCCAAGTCAGGAGCTAATGAAAATTATTGGTGGATATTTGTCCTTGGATTTCTCTCACATGTGGCTACCCTAGAAGGGGGTTGCAACATAGATAAGGATTAAAAGTGAACCTAGACTCAAGCATATGATTACAAAATATGATGCTTCAAATGAAGTAGCATATTTTGAGACTGAGATAGGAGTTTACAAACAAGAGGAAGTACTTACTTTCTCTGTAGTCAATCCTAGGGATACATTGCCCCTAGAACATAGTGACCCAATGATTTGCATCAACCAACAGGTTATGATAAGGAAATTGCAACAAGATAAGTTGATTTTAGGAGAAGAAATTGATTTGAGTAGTTTGTTGCTTCCTAATTGGTGTAGGGTTCATTATCACAATCATTCAAAATTAACATGTCAATCATGCTTAGATATTCTAAGTCATGTAGATCAGCTTCAACAAATATTTCAAGAGAAACCCCAAAACCCCATCAATGATTTTTCTTTCAAAGTTAAGGATGTTACCATTCTTACACGGGCTAGTCTTTCTCAACAAGAAGGTTTCTCACTAGTAGAAAAAACTCAGGTTGTATGTTCTGACATCCAAGAAGAAGTTGAGGTGTTCCAGTTCCTATTCAATACACCTGCCCCAGTTACTTTGCCAATACCCAATGCATTGATGAGAAAAAAGTTGGATTGCAATTTAACCCAAGAGGTTGTTCAGGAAGTGATTTCTAAGCAGGCTGAAATCATAGAAAAATCTTCAAGTGAGCTTTGTCCCAAGTAAATTGCTAATAACCAGCAAAATTCTGAGCCACCACACATCTCAAGTAAGTCATCCCTTTTTATCCCTAAAAGGAAAGAGCTCCCAGCCAAAGATCAATTATGGACTCTTAAATTTGATGGTTCCAAATCTAAAGCAAGAAGTGGAGTAGGGATTGAGCTAACTAACCTAAAAGGGAAGACTTACTTTGCTTCTTATAGATTGCAGTTTAGTTGCACAAACAATGTGGCTGAGCATGAAGCACTTGCTCGAGGTCTTATGTTTGCTCATAAGAAGAAGGTCACTGCTCTCATAGTTATGGGATATTCTGAGGTGATTGTAAAGTAGGTACATAGCCAATATACATGTCATAACAAAAGATTGGCCGCATACAGAAACAAAGTTTAGAATTTAATCAAAGATTTTGATGCTTTTGGGATTAGTCCGATCCCTAGAGAAGCTAATCAAATTGTAGATGCTCTTGTTGTTGCTGCTAGCACATTAGAACCCATGCAAGATTATGATCTAAAGAGGTTTTCAGTTGAGTTAATTTTAGTCCCAGCTGTTCCTGATAATGTCTGACACTTTCAGGTATTTGATGATGATCAACATATATTGGCCTTTTTGGAAAGTTTTGATGTTTTTCAAGGAAAAATAATAGATGAATTTGAAAGAGATGAGCGAGATTGGGATCCTGAGAAATAAATTATAGAAGGGACATTGGATTTGAAGAGTAATAGCATTCCGAAAGGGATGGTTGCTTTGGAGAGGATATTTGATTCGGACCCACGGGCTCGTCAAAGGGTGCCTACAGAGAGTGATGGAGGGAAGTATGAATCTGCTAATTTGAATCACTCGGGCCAAAAAAGGAATGTTCTTATAGAAAAGACTTGTCCTCAGGAAATTAAGGAAAAGGTAATCAAGGTCTTGGAGTAGAACATTGAAGCTATTGTTTGGAGTTATGATGATTTAAAAAAATTTGACACTTCAGTGATTACTCACAGCATACTTCTCAAGCCAGACACCAAGCCTTTTTGCCAGAAGCAATGCCCGATCAATGCTTTAATTGAGCCCTTGATCTAGAAAGAGGTGTAAAAAATTTTATCTGCTAGAATAATCTTTCCGGTTAGACATTCTACCTAGGTGGCTAATTTGGTTCCTATGCGCAAGAAGAATGGTGATATCAGATTGTGTGTTGTTTTCAAAAATCTAAACAAGGCCTCTAAGAAAGACGATTATCCATTACCTTCTCTTGATGAAGTATTACAAAAGGTTAATGGATCCCAGATGATGTCATTCTTGGATGGTTATTCTAGATACAATTAGGTCCTGGTTAGTCATGGCGATAGGATGAAGACTGCTTTCACCATTAAATTGGGCACATTTGCTTACAGGAGGATGCCATTCGGTCTCATCAATGTTGGAGCTACTTTTCAAAGGGCAATGGATGTAGATTTCAAAGATCTGATAGGAAAATGTATAATCATTTATGTAGATGATTTAACCATCTTCTGTAGGAATAGAGAAGACCATATTGCAGACCTGGAAAAGGTTCTAAAGAAATGTATAAGTTATGGTGTCTCTCTTAATCCAAAGAAATGTGTATTTGGAGTGTCTAAAGGGAAGCTCTTAGGTCACATTATATCAAAAGAAGGGATTTCTATAGATCCTAACCGAGTGGAGGCCATCTTGAAATTGACAAGGTCGGGCAATAAGAAGGAAATGAGGTCCTTTGGAAGGATCAATTTTGTTAGAAAATTTATAATAGGGTTTGCGGAGATCGTCAAACCTCTCAATGAAATGATGAAGAAGGATGTGAAGATTGAGTGGATTAAAGAGGCTAAGTTTGCTTTCTCATAGATTAAACAATCTATATTTGAGGCATGTGTTTTGACAAGCCCAGATTATCTAAAACCCTTCTATATCTATTCTTTTGCTTCTGACCAATCATGTGCAGCCATTTTAACACAGTGAAGAGAAGAGAGCGAGGAGAGACCTATTGCCTTTATGAGCTCTCCATTTAAGAATGCAGAAGTAAGGTATTCACCACTAGAGAAACAAGCCTTTGCTTTTTTATGAGCAGTAAAGAAGTCCAGACATTACATAATTTGAAGTCAAGTGATGGCCATAGTTCCAGATCTAGTTGTGAAGTCTCTTCTAATGCAAGGTGAATTAGGAGAATGAAGAGGGAAGTGGATGGAAATATTATAGGAGTTTGACTTAGAAATTCATCCGATGAAACTCATTTGGGGGGAAGGTTTGTCAAAGGCGATGGTAGAAGTGGAGAAATATATTACTTGTCAACAATACATTGTCCAATCATTTACAAAGGATCCTTGGTATACAAATTTAATCTTCTTCCTCCTCAATAACAAATGCCCAGAAGGAATGAATGCTACTCAAAGGAGAGCATTGAGGATGAAGAGTGCTCATTGCATGCTTAAAGGGGGATCTATCTATAGAAAGAATTTTCAAGGAATTTACCTACACTATTTGGATCAGCAAGAGGCTAAGCATGCTATTTCTGAGTTTCATGGAAGGCATGGAACAGGGCATGGGTCTGTTGATGCTTTGGCTCATCAGATTCTAAGATCAGGAAATTATTGGCCTTATGTATTTAGAGATGCACCTAGAGAAATAAATCCTGCAATGCCTCTACAACCAGTATATGAGGTAAGGCCATTTTCTCAATGGGCACTTGATTTTGTAGGTGTAATTAATCCAAATCATTTTATAGGTCATAAATTCATCTTGACTACAACTGAACACTGCACACATTGGACTGAGGCCCAACCTTGCAAGAATAGCACCACAGAGGTGGTCATCAAGTTTCTGACTGAGAACATCACAACTAGTTTTGGAGTTTCATTTGCTTTGGTATGTGATAATGGCCCTACTTTAACTTCTGCTGAACTCATTTCATGGGCATATGAACATAAAATTGTCTTGAAGTATTCTTCCAATTACTACCCTTAGGGAAATGGGGTGGTTGAGTCCACAAATAAAAACTTGTTGGAAGTTATAAGAAATTTGTTAGAAAACAATCCTAGGGACTAGCACACCCAGTTGAGATTTGCCTTATGGGCAGATCGAACCAGAATCAAAGAAGCTCTAGGAAATTCACCTTTTAAGTTAGTCTATGGCCAAGACCCTGTCTTCTCGATCCATCTATAGATACCTGTTTTTAAGTTCATACAAGAATTTTATACCAAGGATGATAGGATTAGGGTTAGATTACTTAATTTGCTTAACATGGAAGAGAAAAGGGATGCTGCTTTGCAACAATTCTCTAAACATCAAGCTGTAATCAAACAATGGTTTGAAAAAAGAGCCAAGATAAAATCTTTTAGGATATCAAATCTTGTATTACTATGGGATAAGGCCAGAGAGAAGAAAGGAGATCATTAGAATTTTGATAGACTTTGGTTAGGTCCTTATCAAGTGGCTGAAATACTAGGTGAGAATGCTTTTCGTTTGAGTACATTAACAAGAGAGCTTGTTCCATTACCAGTTAATGGTCAATTTCTCAAGAACTATTTTGGTGCATAGAAGGTCTGATGTTTTAAAGAAATTGTATTATACTGTATCATATGTAATTAAGTTTTTGTTTCTAGTTTTTTGGTGTTTTGTTTGATTCTCTTTCTTTCTTTTTGTTTGTTTTTTTTTGTTTTGTCTTGTTTCATTGGGGATCTTCATTTTGTTCATCTCAAGTCAAGGGGTTGTTATTCAAAGTATACTATTGGTACTAGGAGAGAAATTAGTTTAGGTATTTTCATCATCATCATTGAAAAGGATTTCGTTCTGAAACTCATGTTTTATGATCATTCTAGTTTGGGTTTGAAAAGTTATTAAGGATAGAAGATACATTATGAATATATCATGAATTGTGATAAAAAATCTGTCACCAAATTAGAAAAACATCTACATGAGTAAATACTTATTTATTTTGGAGTGGCTCTATCCTTTGATTCAAGTGAAAAATCCGATTCCAAGACTATCATGAAATCTATTGTAGTTCTCAACCCATGTTTTAGATTCATTATGTCTGAGTATTGAGGAAGGTGCATAAAATATTTCCACAAGCAAGGTTTTTTTAAAAATGAGAAGAAAAAAAAATGAAAGAAGAGAGAAGAAAGAATAAGGCAGACTCAATATCAAGTGGGTAATCAAGTATCTCTATCGGGGCTATGGACGCCTGGCTGGCAGCAGAGCAATGCTCTGAGAGAACTAGAGGTATCTTTGTCGGGGCTATGGACTCCTGTATGGCAGCAGAGCAATTCCCAGGATTCTATTGCATGATAGTTAAAAGACTCAACCTATGTAGCTTGAATCTTCGGTATAGTTGTTAAGGAACAGAGAAAGTATCTACAAAGAATGATGCACAATATATGCACACACTCAGATTCAGAAATAACTCATGAGCACATACATCTAAGATTCTAGCTCAAACATATCCTACATATATCTGATCTTATTCAAGATAGCATGCTTCATAAACCAAGTTGTTTTAGGGTGACTAGAATTTTCTTTGGGCATCTTGAAAATGGGTAAACCATTTTCCCAACCGAGTCGCTATTTGTTATTCCTTGCATAACCACCCCATATTTTTCCTTGGTCAAAATGGGTCCCCTTTATGTTTTTATCTTTTGTTGATTTTCAAACAAAGTTTGGAGTCTTTTGTTTCAAACTCTTTGTTTTTCTTTGGCTTAGTCTGCGGAAACAAAACCAGAACCGCATCGGGTTTTTAAACTTCCTTTGAAACTCGTTCCGATCTCCATCATGACAGTCTTTCTTTTTGACCTTTTGTTTTGTCTTTTTCAGAGCCAAAGCCAAAGTGGAAGTTAAGTTGGTATTTATTTGAAGTTTCAAAATCAAAATTCATTCCGTCTCTGCCTTCATTTTTTGAACTTTTGTTTTAGACTAAGTTTTTATGTTAAGTTTTCTTATTTCGGTCTTTTTTGTTTTATTTTTTATTTTTGTGTTTGGTTTTGTTTTATGCTTTGTTGGCAGAACCAGACCCAGAACGGGAATGAAGTTAGTAAATTACTCAAATTTCCAAATCCGTTTTCATTCCGATTGCGCTCTCGCCGTTTCTTGGTCGTTGACTTTTTACTGAAGTCACACTGCAATGATGTGCTAGTTCTTCTACAGTTCCGACTCTGCTTTACTACATTTAATGCATTAATGACAATTTCCATGTGTAGGTAGAAACTCTGAGTTTTACCTTGATTAGGGATTAAATGAGTGGTTATCACTATTATTGTTAAGAAATCGAAGAGTGAAGTAGAGCAGCAGTGGAGATTTTCTGGAGTGAATCGATTGAAAGAAGAGGAGACAATTGCTGGCAGATTTCTTCAGAAGGTTTGCCTATTTATTTGCGTTTGAGGTAGGGTTCCTATTCTCGTTCTTCTTTTATTTTACTTTCGTGTTTTCTTGTTTCTGCTCGTGTTAGATTGTTTTCCTTTGGGCAGGTTTGTGTTTCTCAGTGGGTTTGCATGATTATTTTTCTTTGTTTTTGTTTGTTTGTTGTTCTTGTCTTCGTTTTTTTCTTTTGTATCTAGTTTTCTTTGTTTTAGGGCACGGTTGTTTTCACGTTTTTCTCATGACTACATCGTGTTGCTTTTGGATTTTAATTACGCAGATTAAATTAGGATTTTATAGTGAGGTAGATTAACAGTGAGTTAGGGTTGGTTAAATCTTGTTTTTACTTCGGCTTTTTGTTGCGCATTCATCTGGTTAAAATAGAAAGGTTAAATTCATGCCCTAGTTTTTATATCGAGTTTCTTTTAGATTACAGTTTAGATGCATTTATGTATTGGTGTTTTTAATTTTTAAAATATGATGCCCTAAAAGTACAATGACCCCTCGGTCATATGTGGATGGTATTATTATGCTATATTTTAGCCCCTTTTCATTTAATATGACCTAGTCCTTAATCATGAAGTTATGCATTAAACTGTTAAAATCATTTATGATGTCATGGTCAACCTAGGCGGAAGTGGGATCGGAATTGATTTAGATTTTTGGGCATGTTTTATAATTAGTGTCAATTCCATTTTCCATCCCATCTTTGACTCCGCTTATAGTGAGAAGCTTTCTTTCAAAATAATGGTAACCCTAGTAGAAGTAGAAGCGGAACCAAAACTGAATATAAAATTAGAAAATCTGAAGGAAATCGAATCAATTTCCATCCCGGTTCCAGTTTCGATCACCATTCTAGTTCCGACTTTGAGCTCGCTTCTTGTTAGTGAAATATCAATAACAATTTTGGCTCTGAGCTCGACAGTATGTTAAAAGGGGATTGTTTAGGATGTTTTCTTTCTGGTTCTACCTCTGATGTATGTATGAAAGGTATGATTTTAAGACATATTTTGAGATGTTTATTCAAGGATCTAACTAGAGGTTTTGTTGCAGGAAAGCTAAAGAATATCAGGAACATCAAGAGAAGCTATCGAAGGTAACCAGCTTGCAAGAACATCAAAAGCAGTAGCTAAGCCCAAGAAGATCAAGCCACAGCAGTTACCTTATACCTTAAGGTATAACCAAAGGAGTTCTATTGCCATTGCAAGCAATGTAGAATTAGATTGGTTTGACATAAATGATACCAATCTGGGCCAATACAACTTTGAGGAATCATATGCTGACACATTCAATGAGGATGTGACACCTAGAACTAAAAGAATAGTGGGTTTCGGTATGGCTCATATCACCCTATTTCCTCTATCAATCCAATGCCCGAAGTTAATCATGACAACTGTAGGAGATTACAATCCGGCTACCTGAAAATGCATGGATTCACAAGATAATATAATCATTGATCTCACTCCTCAAATGTTTCAAACTATGTTTCGTGTCCCGCATCCAAAGAACTTGGTGCAATTAACTGAGGCAGATGCCCTAGAGAAATATAGAAAATACAAGGAATCCAACAAGGCACACTTGAACAAAAGGTGGTTAAAAATAGAGAAGAAGTCTCTAACCAAGCTCTTAGACCAACCAAAGAGGGAAATTTTTTATAAAGAAGTATCAGATTTAATAATGATGTTGTCTAGGGCCTTTGGGAAGAGAGATACCTTTCATTTTAAGGAGTGGATGTTTCACTTCATCCAAATAATCTTAAATGGCACCCAACAATTTGATTAGTCGATGATTGTTTCAGATGCCATTCATGATCAATTGAACAGGATTAGGGAAACTAAATGCTTTTTTATGACTTCTTATATGGTGTATGCAGCAGCAAGAGTAGGTATCTTCCCGGGTCTGAACATAGTGGGGATAATAGGAGAGAGAGATGGACAAAAGAAAGTGTGGGATCATTATAACCAGCTGTCCCTATAAGTTGTTGAGACTCAATTCACAAGGGTTAATGATGCATTCCTATATGTGATCATTAACCAACTCAACGAAGATGCAGGGTATAGACTGATCCAAGAAGCTATGGCATTTATCACTGAATGGGGATGTTGGTACATTCAATACCCCGAGTTCACATACTTCAGGCTAGTTGGATTTGAACGCCATCCACATTTACTGCCAAGATTATGCAATAATAAGATAGTGTTGATGGAATTCTTATATCAAGCTCTAGGGGTTAATGCCCGGTTTGCATTGAAACACAAAACAGGATGACATAAGTTCCCCATACAGTTGGGTGAATACAACTGTCAACATTTGGTGGGAGCAAAGGTAGTGTGCAGTGAGTTGATACATCTAAAACTAGGTTTGTATACAACTCGGAAGTACTTTGACCCAAAGAATAAAATGAATGCCTTGTTGCCTTCTATTTTTGATAAACATTTCAATTTGTTTGAAGATTTTGAGAGTGACCGACGGGATGAGTATGACCCCAGGAAGAATAATTATGAGAGGTTACCATCTCACTCATGGCAGAGCTTGGGATCAGAAATGACATTCCTGACACATTGGTGGATGATGGAGTTGTATTGGATCCATCGTATGAGACTTTAATTACTAGGACTAAAATCCTGGATGTGATTGACTGAGACAGTGAGGAAACCATTGATATTAAGCAAGTAGGGTGAGCAGTCTTGGATAGGAGCATTCAATGGGTGGTTCTAAGAACCAAAAATCCTCAAGGACCAGCTCCTAAAAAGAGGAAAGGATATAAAAGGATCAAAATAAAAACACCTCCCAAGGAGCCTTTGGAGCTCCCTCCTCCAGACATTGAACAGATTGAGCTTGAAGTAGCGGCTCAAGATGAACCAAAGACACAAGAGGGAGATGCCCAAATAGGACCAGTTGCTTCAACACTTGCATTAGGTGAGTCCTCTACTTAAGTCCCACTTGCAAAACAACAAAGTGAAGGAGTGAAAAAAGGGACTCTTCATAATATTGTTGAATCCATGAAGGGGAAAGAAGTAGAGGTAGAAATTCATGATGTTGGAATAGATTCTGATCAGACTTTGTCAGAGAAAGGTATACAAGAAAATATGCCTCTAGAGGAGGATACTGAACAGGTAATGAGAAAGGAGGGTCAGTGAGTGTTATTTGAGGAAGTCAAGAAGGTTGTTGATGATCAAGCACTTTCTACAGCAATAGAGAAACAAAAGGTAATTGATGCCAAGACACAAGCTGATGCCATACTGTAGCATCAATACGTAGAAGCTAAATCAAAAGTTGATGAAATAGAGAAGAAACAGAGGAAAAAAGAGCATGAGCTCAAGGTTAAGGAGGAGAATGATAAATTAGAATTGATACAAAAAATTCATGATCTTGAGGAAGAAAAGGCAAAACACCGAAGGGAGAGAGAAGTTTTGGTGGCTAAGTTAAAGCTTGCTAAAGAAGCTCACAAAAAGAAAGAGGAAGTAGAAAGATTGCAAAAGGAGAAAGAGACCGAAGAACTGATCAAAAAGCAACAAGAAGAAAAAGAAGATGCAGAAAAGCTTAAGGATTTAGAGGAAGAAATAAAAAGGGAATTGGAGAAGGAAAGATTAGAACAAGAAAGATTCAAGCAGGAGGAAGAAGATAAGAGAATACAAGAGGAAAAGGACAGGAAGGAAACTGAAAAGCTGGCACAAACAAGTGTGGAACAAGACCAGCAAGAGAAACAAAGGGTTGATTCTCAACCTCAGATAAATGTGCAACCTCCCTTAGCTACTGCCTCCTCTTCTTCAACTATGATGATTGTTACTCCATGTGCTCCTACTTGGTTGAAATTAGATCTGCAAAATAGAGCATTGACACCTTCTCAACCTCTCAATTGGGAAGATATGATGAAGGAAATTGAAAAGAAAAGGCCTAAAAAGAGGGCCAAGATCCTACATTCTACTAGGCTAACTAACAAAGGAGAAATTATGGTTGAATGTGCTATACCTATGATAGACAAGGAGGCAGGAGACATGCAATTAACAAATTATCAGCTAGGCACTTTGAATTTAGGGAGACCTACCAGAGATCAACAATTGAATTTAATTGATGTGGGTGCATCCTCAACCAAGTCAACGATGTTGAAGGATAAACAAAGGAAGGGTGAGCTTAAGGCTCAGTTAGATCAGTTGCATGTTTTCCTTAAGAATGTTTATGCTCCAAGATCACAACAGGTTGGTACTATTCAGACCCCAATTTTGTTGAGTAAGAAGGAAGTAGATGATTTGGAACAGGTGAGGGGCAAGGAGAAAATGTTGGATCGATGGGTTAGTAAATTGAATCAACAAATAGACGAGGTACTAGAAGACAATTTTGGGGTTTACAAAGTGACTGAGGGACTAATAGAAGAGATGAATCAATATGTTAAAACATTGGGAGCACAAGAGGAGGAGTACAAAGGATACAACCTGAAATTGAAACAAGTTAACAAATTGCCTAAAACCACCCTTCTAGAACAATCGATACTCGAAGAAGATAGTAAAGATTTCTTGGAAAAGACTTCTTGTATACTTCGGTTTAGAACAAATTTTCTATACAAACATAAAAATGAGGTTTAGGATTATGTTAAGGATTTAAATGAATAGTTTGAGGAGTTGGAGGCCATCATTGCTATTATAGTAAATGTTGATGTACTAGTAAAGGAAGGCCTACCTTTAAACCAAATAAAGGAGAAGTGGAACGAAAGGTTTAAAGAGGTTATGCAGAGAGGAGATGTTGGTGAAGATCTGTTGATAGATCGATTGATGGACATCAAAGAAGAGATAAGGGAAGCTAAGAGAGAGTTGACGAATTTGAAGGATATGAGAGGGTTTGCTGCAGCAGAGTTGGAAAGAATTAAGTTTGAAGACAGCTGGGTGGATGGGTCAGAATTGGATATATTACAACAAGTCTTCTCCAGCTATGACGAATACATTGTGGAACAAACTTCGCATGCATGGCTTTCTTCTTCTTTGCATGTTGCATGCAGGACTAACAGTTTGAGGTGCATAGCTTTCTCTTCCATTCTATTTTATTTTCTTCAGTTTAGTTGAATGTATTAATGTAAGGAACTCAAGATCAAATTGATTTGAGTTTCCAAGAAGGCTTTAATTCCTAAAAAGGTGGATTCATTTTAAGATAGAAAGGACATCTGAATTTTGTACATCTATAAATACCCATGGGGTATCATATTGTAAGGTTCGGCTAATAGAGAATAGAATTGACCACCTGATATTAGGATATAGAATTTTTCATAGTTGCTATAGAGATACATTGTTACTTCATTTTTACAGTTAAATAAAATTATAGGTTTATGCAATATGGTGTTAGAATTAAGTTTTACTTGATAAGGTTGATGAGTTATATTCTATTTGTATGCCAGTGATTGTGCTGAAGCATGATTGTTTCTTATGTGATGAAAGTCATTAGAAGAAGCCGAATTTAAGGATTATCTCGTTAGATTATTGGTGAATAGAATTTATTGAAGTCTGTTGATCTATGATCTTGAGAATGAATGAATGTGTATTCTTTTGGAATCTTTGAAGTAGTTGTGATATGTGAAATGTGATGTTGAAATAAGCACCTTAGATGCATGCAATAGTATGCATTATTCTATAAATTGTGTCATGCTTTGGTTTGCTTGATCTGTTGGAAAATATTCATTGTTGAAGATATATGTCTAGATGCTAGATAAGTTTAATTCATGTTTACTGATTTACCCTCTGATCTATCTTATTATTTTATTTAAAAACCCCTTTCTTTATTAAAATAGATCAATGAATAAGTCGTTGCTTGTATTCTTTGTTACCAGCACAGGCCCCTTGAACATTACAGTTGCATGGACAGATTGAGTGACACCAGACGGTTGAGAACCAACTACCAGGACCTTGGGAGTTAGGCTATTATAGGTTGTCTTTCCTTTTAAGGAGAAATAGAGTAGAAATATTATGTTTTAACACTGTTTGTGTCATTTTCACCATCAACACTCCCCTAAGAACCAATGCACTAACACTGACCAAAACACCAGAGACAAGCACACTGAAGCATGAAATCCACTGAAAGTTTAGTCTCCTAGACACAAAATATGTCCAAAGAATGGACAACAACCAAATGATGAATATCCTTTTGATGGGAGGTGCTATTCAACCCCCTTACATTCCAAGAGAGAATAATCATAGAGGAGATTGAGAAAAGTGAATAGCAATGGGTTTCACGGACGTAGATTCCACCAACAAATCTCTAGTAAGTTAAATCTTCTCAAGATCCTTCTTATGACCACTTTTAGAAGAGAACTCAGATTGTCCCTTCATAAGAGTGCATTGTTGCACCCCCAAGGCTAGAGAAGACCCCTTGCTCTTGCTAGAAGCTAGCACCTCCTTTGCCAAATCTGCCAAAACAATATCATCATCATCCTACATAAGACCATTGGGAGACATAAATGATCTTGCACACCTTGTGAGAGATAGAGATCAAGACTAGACCCCCATCCCTACACCGCATCACAACTCATACCAATAGCACCAAAAGGAACATCCGATGGGATTCCTTCCTCCTAGGTTTGAGTGTTGAACACCTTAAACTGATTAAAGCCCTCTTCAGTCTGCATGTCCCTTAAAGATCTCTTCTAATCATGACCCTTAGCTTGAGGCTTAACTGGCACAAAGTCATTCTTATTTGATTCACCCTCCATCATGGGAGACTTCCCTTTGTCCTCCTTAACCACTTTGGGTGTTGAAGATGAAGGGAATTATTAGAATGATGAACTTTATTAACCCTAGGACATTGCATCTGAAGATGTCCATACTCATGACAAATTCGACAACGAAAAGGAAGGGATCATAATTGAGTGGTTGAACCCATGACAGAGAACCAAGACAAATTTCTAGAGAATCCAGCAACGGATTATTCAAACCTATCTCCACACAAATATGAGCAAAAGAAATAACCTTTTTTTCAAGGGTTTGTTGAGCAACTACAGTAGGCTTACCAAGAATATCAAAAATTCGTTGTAAAATATCTTCTCTCCAAAACTCCAAGGGAAGCCGCAATAGTCGGACCCAAACAAGAACCCTTGACGATAATTCTTCCGCTGAATTAAAACCCATATGCTAGGGTTTGATAAATAATCACATGTGATTATAAAAGTAGGGTCCTCCCTCAAAAACCCGATTCCTATCAGCCATATTAGAAAAAACAACCAAAAAATAATTGTTCACAGCCACCATAAGCTCCATGTCTCCCTCAACTTGCCACTAATCCCTGACCTAGGCTTCCAAAAATGACAGAGGTATACAGATCCCAACAAGTTTGCATATTAGAGCATGTCTGCTCCAATAAGAAACATTATCAACAACTGATTGAGAGAAATGGCCAAAATCAGACGATCCTGGCTTCTAGGCAAACAACCACTCACTTTCTTCAATTTAGGCCCCTGCCACATAAAATGACTTCGACTGTTGAGCTTTCATACTTGATGAAGAGCCATTGAGAGAGACACCACTTCCACCCACCACCAAACTGGTAGAAATCAGTTGCTTCACCATAATCTCGCCAACCCACACACCAACCAAAGGAAACCACAAACAAACAAATGAGCTAGACCAAAAGAAAGGGCACAAAGACCCACCACACAAATAAGAGGGAGCAAAAATGAGAGAAAAGACACCTCCCACCGAACTGCTCACACCCCCAGAGCACCCGTGGATAACACAACCAGCAGAAGAAAGACCCACAACAATTTACAAACCCCACCCCCAGAACACACAACAAAACCCACCCCCACACGAATCGTAAACATAAACACCAGCACCAAGAAGGAAAACGACATGCATAGAGGGAAAATGACATGCAAGCAATGAGCTGCTACAGGCCACGACCCCGTAGCACCACCCGCACCCACAACCTCATCACATTTTCATCTATAGAATGAGAGTCCTTATCGCTTGATATTTTTTTCAACTTATTGAAAATGATTTCGATTGATCATTGCTACGTTTTCTTTAATTTTTTTGGATTTATGATTTTTGTGTGAGTATTTTTTTTATAAATATCATCAAATTTTCATATTATTGAATCTGATGAGAATGTTTATAGTTTAGAAATTCTTTTATAATTTCATAATTAATATATTTATTTAAAAATAAAAAAAAGCTTATAAATTAGAAAATCAACAATGTCACTAAAGTTTTCCAATCAAAACATTTATATACATTACTTTTGTGACAATAAGAAGTAACTCAGTTCTTTCTTTATGTTTAACTTAGAATATTATTATTTATATTGATCTACAAGTCTTGGCTGTATAGTTAACCTCAAGCTAATGCAATCTCAAAAAAAGGCAAATTTTGGTAGGAGAGCTGACCATACTTCTTTCAATACTTTCATAATGTTAAAACATCTATCCAAAACTCACACTCAAGATGCATATTTAATTGTATTTATTGATTAGTTGAAATTCAAATTCAATTAATTAATAAACACGATCAAACAAAGAAAAATAAGGAACATTGACTTAGATTTTTAATAAAATATCATTTAAAAATAGCTTTAATAAAATTTAGTACAATGACATAACTAACCCATTTGGCGTTGGAATTGATATATGTGCTATAAGTTGCAACTTGTGGTTTTGGAATTTGGTCACTTTAATAACAGCACCATGGTTCTGAAAATGGGTTTCCTTGTGTTGTTAGCTGCATCTGTACTGCTTCTCTTATTTTTCTCTGATGTGGGTGAAACTCGATATCTCTCGGAAGACCAAAATATCCCTCCATTCGCCCATGCTTATCAAAGATTAGGTATGTTAAGAAATTTTGTAATCTATGAAATCGTTTTCATATGACCAGTGATGTTCACAGAAATAAAACTTAAAAGTTGTTTATTTTGAGGCTGAAGAGGTCAAAGAACTGGTTCGTTCATCATATGTAAAGAGTGATCTTTATATAAAATGTTCAACAGTTTTAATGGTTGAATCTGAAATGATTGGTTTAATTGCAGCTTCAAAAGGCCATGGATCTGGAAAACGAGTTTTGGTATGTAAAGATTTTAACTTTCTGTAGACTTTGTATTTGGGTATTGTTTTGTAGTCAAAATCTGAATATCTTGTACAACCGTGCAGGCAGGGAACGATCCAGCTTTTGGATGCTGTGATCATCCTTGTTGTACAGTTAATGGTAAACCAGAGCGTTGTTGCTAAGCAGTGCATAATTAGTGTGTGGAAGAGGGCTATTCAGACTCTATCTGTACAAATGGGTCCTGAGATGTACTGTATTGAATAAACTAAACCATAAGTTATGATTGAAATGTTCTTGATTGTCAAAGTAGTTTTTTCACAGTAAAACTATTTGTTGTTAAATGACTTTTATTGGTAAATACCCAAAAGTTTATTATAATTTTAACTTTTTATAAATATAAGGATGATACTGTTTATAAAAATGAATTTCAAAATTCTTTCTTTTTCTACTTGCATTGCCCTGAGGTTATGGACTATTTTATTAAATTGGGGTAGTGATTTTCAATAATGATTTGTTACTTTTTAAATTTGTAGTAGTTTTTTATTATTTATAAATTTTAAGTGTAAATTTATTTCTATTTATAATTTTTTTTTTAAAGTATAAATTTTTTGATCTAGAGTTATTATCTGTGAGGTTACAAATAAGGGACCTCATCCACAATATAAATTCTCAACAATTTCACCCCAATGAAGTTTGAACCTTGATGGCAAGAATAACAATATAACAACTTAACCATCACACCATGCCACTATTCGCTATTTTACATATAAATTGATTTATAGTTTAAAGATAAATTTTAATTTTAATATTGTATTTATAGTTATTGGAATTTCAATAAAGATTAATAAGATGATTATAGAGAAGGGTAATAGACCTGAATTTCATTTTGTATGTTAATTAAGTCTTTTGATTGTATCAATGACATAATATAAGTTGGAAAACAAAATGAAAACAATGAAGTCCTATTTTGACTTTTATAAAGCATCTATTTTTTTAGAGATTGAATGATGAAATGATCATGTAGCATTAATTGATGTCTAAAATGATTTAGGATTTTCTCCTTTTATAATACTTTGTTTTAAGTCAATGAGTAATGAACAATTGGAAGTATGTTAATTTACTCCATGATTGGTTTCGAAATTAGAAAAATGTTAAAATATAACATCTCTTGTCCTAAATTTTTTTCACAACCTCATTAGTAATCTTAAATCAAGACCAAAAATGATGTATATGTGAAGGTTAGATTCAAACTATTGAATATTAAAGACTCGATTTTAGAAAGATAGATGATGAATGGTGATTCTTATAAAAAAAATTATATTAGTTTGACATAAGGATATTACATTTAAAATAAAAGAATAATGTGAATCCAAAATAAATAGAAAAAATTGATCGCAATGAAATGGACTACCCATAGTTTCATGTAGCTTTGACATGTTTCAATGAAGGTTTAAAATATAAAATAAGAAACTACCCAAGTTAAAATTTGGACAAAACCACACAAATGTGAAGAATACCTTCATGCTAGAAGCACATTACAACCCCTTTGACTTAGAATAAAATAAGTATGAGCATAATAATGATGAGGTTAAAGAACAATACCATAAAAAGCATGAAAATTACCATTTGAGAAATAAGGATTAAATAAACTTGATAATATCAATCCCATCAATTTTTCCTCATACTCAACCTAACATAAATAAAGAAAATAGCTTGATCCAACATAAAGGACCAACACATCCCAACAATCAAAAGGAAACTAATAGCTATAGAAGAATGATGCCACATTAGATTAAGGAAAAATAGGGTAAGATATAATAGATGATATGAAATGAATGAATTATCATCATTCCCTCTTTGATTTGATTCAACTCTCTTGAAAAACAAATTGATTTTAAGGCATTAACCAATAAAAAAGCTAAGTGAAATAGGTCAAGCATCAACTATTAATGTGACTATTTATAAAGAAACTGAAAGGAAGTCAAGTATGCCTAAGTAACTTCCTAAACCAATCTAAGTAGGATAGCAGTTGCAAAAATTTATTTAAACCCTTAAAATAGTTACAATTTCAAATCAAATGCACATTCAAAACACATAAAATAGATAAACACTAGAATACCATACCATAGTGATTATAATGGTATGCCTATAATTCCACATGCCATCATCCTCTTTACTGCATGCATGCAAGATTGAAGATTGACACAAAAATTTCCTTTTCTATCATGCCCATGCAAAATGAAACTTACCACATGCAACACTACACATACAAGACATCCACTTAACATGCAATGCAAATCTAAAATACAAAATGAAACATTGCATGTAATTCACGTACATGTAAAACTCCACCTATCTTGGGAACTTTCAAAATTCACTCCTCCTCTATAATTGTTCTTGTCAATGTTAATTGATAATCTTACATGAGTTAACTATTGCCATAGACTTTAATCAACCAATACAATGTGGGATGCATATCTCCTAAAAAATAGGAGCCATGTTACCAATGCCACTTCACATGTAGGATGACAAATCAAAGTTTCACTTTGACAAATGACATCATCTGATGCACATGAAAATAATTACATAGATAAATAATCAAATATAATTTTAAATATTAAATAATTATATTTAATCAACTAGCAAATCAAAGTTTGAGACACCATATTCCTAACATTCTCCCACTTGTTGGACATCTTTGAAGAGCCAATAGAAAGAATAAGATTTTAACTGCTAGGGGTCATGAAGCTCATAGAGTTCGAATACCATTTGAACTTATCAATGCTCATTGGTTTTGTCAATGCATCTGTAATATTCCCAAAAGTATCAACCTTCTCCAATTTTACCTTCCCATGTTCCATCATATCATGAACGAAATGAAACTAAACATCAATGTGCTTTGTTATGGCATGGGAAGTAGGATTATTTTCTAAGAAAATGACACTATGACTATCACAATAGATAGTAATCAATCCTACATCAAAACCTGGAGCTAAACACAATTGTCTAAATGAGATGACTTCCTTACAAGAATGAGGAGTTACCATATAATTTAGTTCTATAGTGGAAAAAGAAAGTACAAATTGATACATACTCATTCAACTGATAGCACCACCAAAGATCATGAATACATATCCATTGGTGGATCTTTTATTGCCAATATTACCTTCCCAATATAAATCAACATACCTATGAATACTGATTAAATTTTGAGGTCTAGTAGGACAACTATGAAAGCATAAGGAATACTCGAAAAAACCCCACAAATACCTAAACACTCTCTTAACCAAATCCCAATGTAACCATCCAAGATTAGTCATAAATTGACTAAGGACTCCCATTACTTGGAAGTTTTTTGGTCTCATATAGACCATGGCATACATATGATTGCCAATAACACTCCCATATGGTACTCTAGTCATGTCATCAATCTCAAATAGATATTTTTGGTAATCCTCCATATAAATATTCATTCCATATAACACAAGAACAACTAACTATCTGCAAGATACCATACTGAATATCTCCAACATTAAGTCCTTAGATTTTCTATAACTTAACCAAAAATCCTTCATTTGAATTGTGCTAACAACTAAAAACTCAGATTTGAAATCACACTTTTACCATTCCCAAAAAATAACATATCATCTAAGTATAATACAATTATGAGAATGCGACCATTATCTAATTTGTAATGAACACAATGGTCAGATTTAGATCTCAAAAATCCCATAATCAACACAAATGTGTCAATTTTATAGTACCATGTGTCCTAGGAATTTACTTATACTTTTTTCAACTTGCAAACTATATTTTATTTACCTTTGACCATGAAATTCTCTAGATGTGACATACAAATTTCTTCCTTCAAGTACTTGTGAAGGAACAATATTTTCACACATCTATTCCACTTCTAAATCATAAGTTACTACAAATGATAATAAAAAAAGGAATGGATATCATCTTGGGTATATGGGAAAATATTTTACCATAGTCAATTCCCTCCAACTGAGCACACCCCTTCATGACCAATCATTCCTTTTGCTTTTCAACACTACCATCAAGACCATATTTCTTCTTGAACACCCATTTATAACCAATGGGTTTCCATCTTTTAGGAAAAAGGTACTAGATCTCATAATTCTTCTTCTTCAAAGCATTTATTTCTTCATCCATGGCTTTCATCCAAGAATCTGCATTACTCATATCCATAGCCTCTCTTACAACCCTAATATCATCAATTTTAGCAATCAAAGAAAAATGTAAAGGTAGAATCTAACAAATAATAATCAAACCTTTCAAGTGAATATCCAAATCTATCAAGTTGTTTCCTAGACTCTTACAAATCTCTTCACCGATTGAGGTTGAGGTTCTTATCCTTCTTCAACACTTTCATAGTTGCGAGAGCTCTCCCTATTACTAGGTCCAATAGGAGTACATAATTCACCTTTCCTTGAATTAGGTGGAACCTAAACTAACTCCTTCTTCACTTTTTTCTCTAGTTGCAATTTAATAGTGAAAGGTTTCATCTTTCTAAAAATTACACTTTTATTGTAGAGAACCTTTTCATCCAATGGATCACAAATATTGTGTCCCTTCACACTGAAACCATGTTTAATGAAGATATATTTGCCACTTTTTTCTCCAAATTATACCTTTTCTCACTCAACCCATGTGCATATTCCTTGCAACCAAATACTCTAAGATGTATCAATAAAAGCCTTTCACTAGACCACTCCTTCATGGATGTCTTATCAACAAGGGTCAAGGATTGATGTAGGAGATGTGTTGATTAGATATCGTGCAATGGCTACAAATTCACCTCAAAACTTCTGCTCAAGGATAACACACTCATCATACACCTATCCCTCTCAATCACTTAAGTTCATCCTTTCTGCAAATCCATTCCATTATGGGGTGTATGGAGTTATCTTATGTCTTTCAATCCCATGCTCTTTAAAACACATGTCAATTTTTTCTTGAAAAAACTAACTATTGTTGTCAATCCTCAAACATTTAATATTTCTATATCAATTTTTTTTTCAACCAAGGAATTAAATTCCTTAAACTGACTAAACACTTCAATTTTACTTCAAAGGAAATAAATAAATATCCTTCTATTGTACACATTAATAAATGAAACACAATACAAACCTTAAAAATGAAGGTATATTAACAAGACCAAACACATCTACATGAATATATTCTAAAACACTGTACGACTTATGAGAATTAGAAAGAAATGAAACATAGTTTTATTTCTCATATACACAATGTTTGCAAAAAGAAGAACTCAAGATTACAACCATCAAGTCCTTCGACAAGTATTTTACTTTTTAGGGCTCTAAGACCCTTCTCATTATTGGATTAATTAGAAAAATCGCCTAATAATTGATTATTTATTAAGCTCATTTTAATTTATTACAATTAACCTAGAAACTTACAAGTTATCTTTTATTATTAGACTAGGCTAATTATAAGTCATGTTATCTCATTTCCCAGGATAATGATACTTGTCACAATCTAATCAAATCCTCATTTAGGGTTTTCTTTTTTCATTTCCATAACTTGGATTCACCTTTCATCAATGCAATTTGTTAAGTTGTTGAAAAAAATCATCTTTCTTTGATCTCTCTATGATATGATAATTTATTCTAATTGATTTCTAGGAGTTGTGGGGTTCATCATCAATTCCAACATGGTAGAAGATCTCCAAGATTTGTGACTTGCCATTCAAATTTTGAGAGATCTGAGCTTGAGGAACAAATTGTTTCATTTTGAAACAAAAAAAGCATCACCATTGAATGCAAAACAACAAAAAACCTAAGTATCACTTGTAAATTCATCAAAATTGAAGTAGTTGAAAAACATACAAAAATTAATTAATAACAAGATATCTACACAAGAAAAGAAAAAAATTTGGTAGGAGAGCTGACCATACTTCTTTCAAGACTTTCATAATGTTGAAAACATCTATCCAATGCTCACACTCAAAATGCATATTTAATTGTATTTATTGATTAGTTGAAATTCAAATTCATATTTGAATTTTGAATTTCAATTAATTAATAAATACAGTCAAACAAAGAAAAATAAGGGGCATTACTTTAGATCCTGGCAATTGAAAGTGTCTTTAATAAAATATCATTTAAAAATAGCTTTAATAAAATTTAGTACAATGACCTAACTAATCCATTTGACCTTGGAATATATGTGCTCTAAATTGCAACCTGTGGTTTTGGAATTTGGTGTCAACTGTAATAACACCATGGCTCTCAAAATGGATTTCCTTGTGTTGTTATCTGCATCTGTACTGCTTCTCTTATTCTTCTTTCATGTGGGTGAAACTCGATATCTCTCGGAAGACCAAAACATCCCTACATTCGCCCATGCTTATCAAAGATTAGGTATGTTGAAATTTTGTAATCTATGAAATCGTTTTCATGTGAGCAGTGAAGTTCAGAGAAATAAAACATAAGTTGTTTATTTTGAGGCTGAAGAGGTCAAAGAACTGGTTCGTTCATCATATGTAAAGAGTGATCTTTATATAAAATGTTAAACAGTTTTAATGGTTGAATCTGAAATGATTGCTTTAATTGCAGCTTCAAAAGGCCATGGATCTGTAAAACGAGTTTTAGTTTCGGTATGTAAGGGTTTTAACTTCTGTAGAATTTGTATTTGGTTATCTTTTCTTGTCAAAATCTGATATTTCTTGAACCGTGCAGGAAGAGAGAGATCCCAAACATGGGGGATGCTGTGATCATGTTTGCTGTATGATTGATGGTCATCCACAGCATTGTTGCTAAGCAGTGCATAACTATTCTGTGGACGAGGTCTATTTGGACGTCTGTACAAAAGAGCCCTCAGATGTAGTATATTGAATAAACTAAATCATAAAATTGTGGAAATGTTCTTAATTGTCAAGTTTTTTTAATAGTAAAACTATTTGTTGTTAAGTGACTTTTGGTAAATATTCCAAAGTTTATTAAAAAATTAGCGTTTCCTAGATAAAAGG
The DNA here is from genome assembly GCA_007115665.2 of Sequoiadendron giganteum. NCBI lineage: Eukaryota > Viridiplantae > Streptophyta > Pinopsida > Cupressales > Cupressaceae > Sequoiadendron > Sequoiadendron giganteum. The sequence continues at coordinate 539,628,657 of CM021107.1, read as the reverse complement.
ATAGAACAGTTAATAAAAATGAATTTCAAAATTTGTTCCTTCCTACTTCGCATTGCCACGAGGTTATGGACTATGTTATTAAATTAGGGTAGTGAGTTTCAATATTGATTCGTTACTTTTTAAATTTGGGTAATGATTATATACTGTAGTAGTTTTATAATTATTTTATATAAATTATTAATAGCATACAATAAGTTTTAAAGATTAGTTATGGGAATTTCAATAAAAATTAATAAGATGATTATATCAGTTAGACATAAGGGTATTGTGTTTAAAACAAAAATAAAATTGAATCTAAAATAAATAGAAAATGTAATTGATCATGATGAAATGAACTACCTTTAGTTTCATGTAGCTTTTGACATATTTCAATGAAGGCTTAACAACAATCAATAACAAAGTACCCAAAAATTAAAACTTGGACAAAACCAAATAAATGTGAAGACTACCTTCATGTTAGAAGAACATTACCACCCCTTCAACTTAGAATAACATAAGTGTGAGGATTGTTGGCAACACAAGGGCAGACAACTGAGAGGAGGTGAGGGCGGGGAGGGAAGGGGGGGTGAGTGAGTTGTCTCAAAAATTAAACTTATTAAACTTATTCTCAGATCTGATAAATAAACATGAAAGCATAAATCATCACCACATCAGAAACACACATAACACCAAGATTTTTATATGGAAACGGGTTGTTAGGGGAAAAACCACGGTCCGGGTTAATCCACAAGTTTATACTATGTTAAAGTATAGAAAATGGGGAATGCACAAGCATTCAAGCACACTACTTAGAGTTCACTGCTCAAATACAAAAGAGGCTTACTACCCAAAGGAAGACACACTATCTTATAGTCACATTCAGATTAAATCCATCTGAAAGATTTTGAACTAAAAAGATAGCATCTGCTAATGCCTGATTATAGTTTTGATTATGAACATGAACATTCTTTCTTCTGTTCACTCTTCTTCACACTTTACTTCTGCCTTCAAAAGATCTGAACTTTATTCGCACATCTCATTTCTTTCATATGTCAAATGATATAAACAATTGGTATATATATCTGCATCTCAGGATAGCATCAACTACATGTCGGCCCAATAAAATATAAAATGTGTACAAATTGTCGGCCAAAATTAATAAACAATTATTAATGTGAATCAATCAAAGTTGGCCACAAAATAGTAGGGACCCAAAATATTATGTCTCGAACACAAAACACCTTAAACAATTTTCCTTGAAGATCCACAACACACTACAATCACCCAATCGGCCATGAACATGAAAAACATGAACACACGAAAGAAAATCACCAATCGCAAGCACAACGATCAATGCGAACCAACAACATGGATAGAGCATGATCTAGAAACATTCACAAACATCATGAAACACCATAGAAGTATTCACATCAACTCAGATTGCCAGAATCACATCATCTTCTTTTAGGAAGACCAACTAAAGTAACAAAACAACTACCAAAACACCGATAGTCATAACTTGATCAAATCTTCATGCAAACCTTTGAAACTTTCAGTGGATAAACTAGATACACTTGACAACAAACCCTTTAATCCACAACTTTTCACCATCAATATACTGAACTCTTCAACATACATAACTTCACTACATCACTGACAACCTACAACTTATTCTATTACAATTTTCTCAATATCCTCGACATATACAACCTTAAAGACATTAATGCTAATAATGTTAACATCAATGAAAACCACATATTAGCAATATCCAACAATCTCCCCCTTTGGCATTGATGGCAACACATAATGTGAAAAGCACCATCAATGCAACCTTCTCTTAGCAATTTCTCCCCCTAAGATTCTTCACATATTTTCACATGACTCTTCTCCCCCTTTGACATCAATGAAAAAGGTACACATTATCTTTCTTGACACAATCTCTAAACCACATATCTGAACATTTGACTACTCCCCCTGAGTAGCAGCCACCACAACATCAATTTGAATCACAAGATATGACTATGAAATGTACGGACTGATGCAAGTCATTGCACCTTAGTTCTGATTAGGAGGGGTAATCACCCCTAGCTTCCCTCTGAGATACTCAAAAGTTTCCTTAGGCAAGGGCTTAGTAAAGATATCTGCAATCTATTCCTTAGCAGGCACATATTCCAGTCTGAATTCCTTTTCACTCACCTTGTCTCTAAAAAAGTGAAACTTGATAGATATATGCTTGGTTTTTGAATGTAGCATCAAATTCTTAGAAATGTTAATTGCACTTGAATTATCATAGAATATAGCAATACGTTCATCATACACAACTATGATATCTTTCAACATCTGCTTCATCCATAATACTTTAATACAATTGATAGCAACAACAATGTATTATGCTTCTGCAGTAGATAAAAAAATGGAATTCTGCTTCTTACTTATCCATGAAATCAACTTCTTTCTAGAGAAAAATGCACCACAACTAGTACTCTTTCTCTCATCCACATCTCCTGCCCAATCAACATCAGTAAAAGAACTCAAAGTAAGGTCATCCTCTTTAGGATACCATAGACCAAAATCAACTGTTCCCTTCAAGTACTTAAAATCCTCTTCACAACTTTTACATGAGATTCCTTAGGATTAGCTTGAAATCTAGCAACAATGCATACGACATTCATGATATCAGGTCTAGTTTGAGTTAAATATAGGAATCCATCAATCATGGATTTGTATCTAGTCTGATTTGTCTTAGGAGAATCATCATTTTGAGTCAACTTACATCTGGTCACCATAAGTGTACCAACGGGCTTAGTATCTTCCATACCAAACTTCTTTAGCAGTTCTTTCACATACTTGGACTAAGATATATAAAGATCCCTTTATCTAACTGTGTGATTTGCAATCCCAGAAATAATTTCATTTCTCCAATCATAGACATCTCAAACTCACTTTGCATCTCATCAATAAACTTTATGCACAAACTATCACTTCCTCCAAAAATGATATCATCAACAAAGACTTCAACAATAAAATATTTATCATGACCAATCTTAAAATACAAATTAGTATCATAGTAGGTTCCTTTGGAGAATCTTGATCGCCTGAGGTGATCTGGGATGGTGACATATAAGAAGGATAGTCCGAGATTTTATGGAACAAATCATTCTCTTTGGAAGACTCGAATGGAGTGTCATATGAGATGTATTGGTGAACCCTATTGGATAATTACAAAGAATAAATATACCATCCCTCAGAATGGTCCTTCTACTGCAAATGAGATTAAGGAAGTTGAGTACAATATTAGGGCTAAGGAAGCATTGTTGAGTGCTCTGACTGATTCCAAAATGACAAATACTGATGAGGTTCATGCACAATACCATAAAAGGGTAAAAAATATCATTTGGGAAATAAGGGAGAATAAAATCAACAATTTCAATCCTATTGAATTCTCCTCATACTCAACCTAGTACAAATGAAAAAATAGCTTGATCCCATGTAAAAGACCAATACATCGCAAAAATCAAAAGGAAACTATTAGCTATAGAAGAATGATGCTACATTAGACCAAGGAAAAATATGATAGGATATACTAGATGATATGAAATGAATGAATTATCATTATTCCCTCTTAGATTCAACTTAACTCACTTAAAAAAATGATTTTAAGGTATTAATCAATACCAAAGAGCTAACTAAAATAGGTCAAGCATCAACTGTTAATGTGATTATTTATAAAGAAATTGAAAGGAAGTTAGGTGTTCCTAAGTAACTTCCTATATGAATATAAGTAGGAGATTAGTTACAAAAATTTCTTTAAACAATTAAAATAGTTACAACTTCAAATTAGATGCACATTCAAAACATATAAAATAGATAAACACTAGAATACCATAATATAGTGATTATTTGCGAAAATCCTTTCGAGAAAATACCATGCTCTAAAACACTTAGCTCAATTGTATTATTTAGTAGAAACAAAATCTTACAATTAATTCTTATAGTAATGCTCTTGTAGGAGTCTCCGCACTTTAACACAATTCTAGAGTAATTTGGGGAGCATAATGATACCTATAAAAATAACCAATCCAACTCCAAAATACAATTGTTAAATATAAAGGATATTACAATGAATAAAACAAATTCTTCCATAATGGTATACCTATAATGCCACATGCCATCATCCTCTTCGTTGCATTCATGCAGGATTGAATATTGACACACAAATTTTTGTTTCTATAATTCACATGCAAAATGAAACTTGCCACATGCAACACTACACATACAAGACATGCACTTAACATGCAATGCACATGTAAAATTCAAAATGAAACATTGCATGTAATGAACCTACATGAAAAACTCCACCTATCTTGGCAACTTTCAAAACTGAATTCTCTATGATAGTTCTTATCAATGTTAATTGATAATCTTACATGAGTTAACTATCACCAAAGACTTTAGTCAACTCATACAATGTGGGATGCATATCTTCCAAAAAATAGGAACCATGTTACCTATGCTACTTCACATGTAGGATGACAACTCAAAGTGTCACTCTCACAAATGAGATCATCAGATGCACATGAAACTAATTGCATAGATAAATAATAAAATATAATTTCAACATTAAATAATTAAATAATCAATTCTAAGAAATTAAAGTTTGAGACACATTATTCCTAAAATTCTCCCATTTTTTGAACACCTTTCAAGAGCCAATGAAATGAAAAATATTTTAACTGCTAGGGGTTGTGAGACTCATAGACTCTAAACACCTTTTAACTTATCAATGCTCATTAGATTTTTCAATGCATCTACAACATTCCCCAAAGTATAAACCTTCTCCAATTGTACCTTCCCATCATCCACCATATCATGAACAAAATGAAACTAAACATCAATGTGCTTTGTTATGGCATGGGAAGTAGGATTATTTGATAATAAAATGACACTTTGACTATCACAATAGATAATAATCAGTCCTACATCAAAACCACCATCTAAACAAAACTATCTAAGTCAAATGGATTCCTTGCAAGAATGAGTAGCTACCATACACTTTGGTTCTATAGTGGAAAAATAAACTACAACTTTCTACATACTCATTCAATTGATAGAGCCACAAAACAATGTGAATACATATACATTGGTGGATCTTCTATTGTCAATATTACCTTCCCAATCTAAATCAGCATACCCATGAATAGTTACTAAATTTTAAGGTATGGTAGGATAACCATGAAAGAACAAGGAATACTCAAAAGTACCCAACAAATTCCTAAACACTCTCTTAACCATATACCAATGTAACCATTCAATATTAGTCATAAATCAACTAAGGATTCCCAATACTTGGTAATTTTTTGGCCTTGTGTAGACCATGGCATACATAAGAGTACCAACAATACTCCCATATGGTACTCTAGTCATGTCCTCAATCTCAAACAGATATTTTGGACAATCCTCCATATAAATCTCATTCCCTATAGCACAAGAACAACTAACTATATGAAAGATATTATGCTAAATATCTCCAACATTGAGTGCATTTATTTTCTCTGGCTTAACCAAAAATCCTGATTTTGAATTGTGCTAACAACTAAAGCTTCAGATCTAAAATTAAAATTTTACCACTCCAAAAAAAACATATCATCTTTAAGTATAACACAATTATGAGGATGCAACCATTATCAGATTTGTAATAAACACAAAGGTCATATTTAGATCTAAAAAATCTCAAACTAAACAAAAATGTGTCAAATTTCTAGTGCCATATGTCCTAAGAGTTTTTTTAAGACTATAAAAATACTTTATCAACTTGCAAACTATATTTTCTTTACCTTTAACCATGAAATTCTATAGATGTGACATACAAATTTCTTCATTCAAGTCAATATGAAGGAATAATATTTTTGCATACATCTATTTAGCTTCTAAACCATAAGTTATAATAAATGATAATACAAAATAAATGTATATTATCTTGGTTGTATGAGAGAATATTTCACCATAGTCAATTCCCTCTAACTAAGAATGCCCCTTCCCGACCAATCATTCCTTATGCTTTTAAAAACTACCATCAAGACCACATTTATTCTTGAACACCCATTTACAAACAATGGGTTTCCATCTTTTAGGAAAAAGGTACTAGATCCCATAATTATTTTTCTTCAAAACAACCATTTCTTCATCCATGGATTTCATCCAAGAATTTACATTAGTCATATCCATACACTTCTTATATCCCTAAGATGATCAATACTAGCAATCAAATAAAAAATGTAAAGCTAGAATCTAATAAAGAATAATAAAACCTTTCAAGTGAATATCTTAACCTATCAAGTTGTTTTTTAACTCTTATAGATCTCCTCACTAATTGAGATTGAGGTTCTACTCCTTCAAAACTTCCAGAGTTGCTTGAGCTCTCCTCATCATCAGGTCCAATAGGAGTACATAGTTCACCTTTCATTGAATTAGGTATATCCCGAACTACCTCCTTCTTCTTATATTTTCTCTCTAGATGCATTTCAATAGTGAAATGTTTTATCTTTCTAAAAATTTAAATTTTATTGTAGAGAACCTTCCTGATAAATGGATCCCAAATATTGTAGCCCTTCACATTGACACCATATTCGATGAAGATATATTTGACTATTTTTTTCTCCAAATTATACCTTTCCTCACTCAACTCATGTGCATATGAATTGTAGTGAAATAATCTAAGATGTATCAACAAAGGATTTATACTAGACCACTCCTCCATGAATGCTTTATCAACAAGGGATAATGTAGGAGATATGTCATACAATGGCTAAAAATTCACCCAAAAACTTCCACTCAATCACCTATCCCTCTATATCACTTATTCTCATCCTTTCTGCAACTCCATTATATTACGAGTTGTATGGAGTTGTCTTATGTATTTTAATCCCATGCTCTTTAAAGCACTTGTCATTTTTTTCTAAACAAAACTCACTATCATTGTTAGTCCTCAAACATGTAATATTTCTATCAATTTGATTTTCAACCAAGGATTTAAATTCCTTAAATTGACTAAACACTTCAAATTTACTTCTAAGGAAATATATAAATCTCTTTCTATTATATACATCAATAAAGGAAAAAATCTAAATAGATCTTAAAATTGAAGGTACATTAATAAGACCAAACACATCTGTATGAATATAATCTAGAACCCCACAAGACTTATGAGAGCTAGAATAAAATTAAACAATGTTTGGTTTCTCATATACACAATGTTCACAAAAAAGAACTTAAGATTACAATCATCAAACCCTTCAACAAGGATTTTATATTTTAGGTATCTAAGACCCTTCTTATTATTGGATTAATTGGGAAAATTGCCTATAGTTAATTAATTATGAAGCCCTTTTTACTTTATTACAAGTAACCTAAAATTATGTTATTTTTTATTATTAGATTGGTCTAATTATAGGTCACTTTATCTCATTGCATAGGATAATGACATTTGTCACAATCTAATCAAATCCTCAACTATGGTTTTTTTCATAACTTGGATTCACCTTTCATTGTAATCATTCATTCAATTTATTACATCAATGCAATTTTTTAGGTTGTTGAAAAAATTCATCTTTCTTTGATCTATATATGATAGGACAATTGATTGTAGTTGATTCTTAGGAGCTATGGAGTTCAATCATCAACTCTAACATGGTAGCATATCTCTAGAATTATGAATTCTTATTCAAATTTTGAGATCTTTGACATTGAGGAACAAGTTGGTTCATCTTGGAGAAAAAAGGGCATCACCATTGAGTGTAAAAGAGCCAAAAACCAAAGGATCACTTGTCAATTCATCAACATTAGAGCTATTGAAGAAAATAAAAACATTAGCAACAAGACGTCTACATAAAAATTTGTATGGCCATATGTCCCTACTATCATTAACTCTTTGTTTACAAGTGTGAAGGTTTTATATATACTATTTTAAAAAATAAATTATAGACTAAAAAAGAAAAAACAAATAAAATACATAAAAAGGGCTTTTAAAGCTTGCACAATGATTTGTTCCCTACATAGGTCATATAGTAGGTGGGAAATGCCTTTCACTAGTCACATCAAGCTTCAACCCATCACTTATTAGCAGTCTCATTCTTTCCTCCTAGTGGCAATCAAAACCACAAGAAATGTCAAAACCATCATTGGGCAACCACTAATCTAACAACCAGACAACTTTCCCAACATCTAATGTAGCAAACATTTTTTTTGTCTAAATCAACATATTTTGATAATTGAAATGTTTTAGGTGATCGAATGTTTTTGATGGAAATGTGTATATTTTGAGAATATTCTACTAATGTCATTATGACATTAGAATGAAATCATCTTTATAGTTAGCCCCTTGGCCCCCTTCTAGCCCTTTGTGCCATAAGAGATCCATGTTTCTCTTTCGGTCATAAATTAGGCATGCAATGTTGAAATAGGGCAAATCATATATCTTTAGAAATTTGGTTATGTGCACTTTCCAGTGTTGTAGGTCTCATCGTCATCATTTTTTTTTGGTTGGTATCTTTTATTCTTAGGAAAACTTAGATCATAGTTTTTTACTTATGAAATTGTAATATTTCTTTTGTATCTCTATTTTTTGTGGTTCTCACGGCATGTGAAAGGTATTTCAAAGCTCTTTAAATACATTCATGAAACTTTTCCAAAATATTCCCTAAGTATATTTTATTCATATGTATCTATTGTTATACCTAAGGATGCTTGTGTTGCCATAGTTTTGGCCCCTTGTGATTAAGTTCAACATGACATTCATCATCTTCTAGAGATGGCTACTTGGGATGAGTACAAGTGATAGACATTATTGGTTTATTTTGAGTCTCGTATTTTAAATTTGGGAGACATTATTGATTGCATTCATCTTCTCTTTGATGGAGATGATCCTTCTTCAAGTATTGTGAGGGACACTCTAACCCTCTTGTTCATTCTCTACATGATCATTTTTTGTAGTTTGACATGAGTATCAATAGATTTGGATAGTATTTGGAGGAGGCTTCTTTATCTTCAAAGGAGTTATATTTTTATTTGGATTGCATTCTACAATCATTTCTAGGAGATTTTGGATTATCATCTTCAATAGTGTGGACTAGAATGCTTGTTTGGAGTGTGACTTTTTTGGGCATCAACATGGAGACACTTGATCATTCTTCAGAGACATCACACATCATCCTTCTTCCCTAATCTTCCTTTCAAGAATGAGAAGACATCTTGGATACTATATTGGTTTTATTTCTTCCTAAGGGGAGGAATGTTGTTAGATCATGCTTTTGGATCATATCCAACATTCAATGTTGAGCTTCTACCATCAATGCAAGAGACTCAACATTGAGGGGGGGTTCATGGTCTCTCTTCTTCTTCTCTATTATGGGGGCCACTTTTTCCTTGAATGGGTTTTTTTCCTTTTCATTCATTTTTGAGATAATTTTTATTTTATCCTTTGGAGATGAGTTTCGTCCCACTAGATATTCTCCTTTTCTCTATTTGTGATAGATTACATTTGCATTTGTATATGGGTACCTAAAATGGCCTCATAGTTGGAACCCGTCTTTGTTTCATTTGCATAATAATCAACTACTCCCTAAGTTGCAATTAAGGGGGGCATTGGTTTAAATGGGTGTTTTACCTATCTAGTCATTTGTAGTTCGTATTTACATGTTATGTTTACTTAGGTCCTAGGAGTCAATCTTTCTAGAAGGTGTTAGTTGTCTTTAGATCTTATCTTATCTTTTGAATTTTAACACATGTGTCCTAGGTAGTTATGTTGTCACATGACATACTATGATTAAGAAACTTGTCATAATCCTCTTTAATCCTATAGTGTAGAAAAATGTATCCCTTTACATTTTCACACCTGTTTAGGCTCTCCCTACTAAAATTGGGCTTCTTTATACCTTATTTGATCCCATTTTGCATCCACTATAAGCCTTATTTAATGAATATCTCTAAGAATAATCCTATAACTTAACTAATGACAAATCATAATTCATATTTTTGGGTTGTGTGTTCTAGATCCAATGATCTGGGACTCATACACCACCTTGGACATATGGGTCCCACCTAGGTTTTGAGGCCTGATTCTGAATATGACATTGAACTTAGCTTTTAATGAAATTTGTGTCCCAAACTCAGGCTATTGGGACTCATATGCGGCAACTAGCGTATGAGTCCAAATTTAGCTTGGACCTATTTTGAATTTAATTCTTGGTAGAATTTTATTCTCCTAGATCTGATGTCAGCTTGTAGTGTTGTAAGTTCAAGAAATTTGGCATAAACAAGTATAAATACAAGGTTCTTTCACATATTTTCTCTTAGAATTTTTATGCAAGCATTCCTATAGCAAGTTTATGAGATCAAGAGCATTTCAAGAGCATTGAAGAGCTAATTATCAAGTATTTTGGAACATCAATTCAAGATTTAAGAATTATGTCAAAGTCTTCATGCATCATGTGTTTTTTTGAGCCAACATTTGTGATGTAGGATTTCATGATTCAAGAAAGCATTCAAAGACATTATCTCACATCAATAGTCAAGAGTCAAGATCTACATTCATGCTAGCCATTTCAAACAATATTGTAGCCTTTATTCCAAGGGTTTGGTGAGTTGCAACATTGCATATTGTTCATTCATCATTCATTCATTTTATTTCATGTTTCATTTCAAAGTTTGATTACCAAATTGGGGTTTGACCAAGGCAAACCCCTATCCACTAAAAAAAAACATTTTTCTCTCTTCATGTGTAATTGCAGATCTAGGTTTTTTGAGGCTTGAAGATCCTTTGAGACAAAGTTGCAAGATTGAAGAAAGTTGTCAAAGTTGTCAAGAAGTTGTTATCTTCACAAAAACTCACCTACAGGCTAGAATTCAAACTTTCAGACTCAAAGATTAGATAGGAGAGAAGCTATAGAATATCGCTAGAGGATAATGAATTTTTGGAAAAACCCTAATACTAGGACTAAATCACCACCTTGGGCATATGAGTGCCAATATACCACATTACAACAATTTTCTATAGATCTTGGTTTATCAAATGCAGATTCTAGATTCATCCCAAAACCCTAAACTAGGAATAAATCACCCAATCTTGCATATGAGTCCTAGTTCACATCAAAATAAATAATTTCTAGGTTTCAGGCCTTGTTTTAGACATCTCTATTCTTCCAAGTACTTATTTGTTTATCTCGATTTTGTTATTCTAATTTAAGTTCCATTTTCTAGGTCATATAGCTAGATTTGCATATTACTTTAATTCCCTTCTTTCTAAGCATTTTCTTAGTGGCGAACCCCATTTTTAATCACACCTATGGAAACCTCTCACAACTATCCTTCCCTAAATTGATTCATGTGTAGTTGATGGATCTTGGTTTCTTAATGAACTAAAAGTGACATAGGACCCTTGTGTATTCCATCTCCTAAAATGTGGAGCACCCCATATTTTCCTTTGGTTCATTTTGGTGAACCTGACCTTCAAATCCTTTATTTATGATTTGGATTGCATTAATGTCCTAGATTTAACTTACATGAGGCTTGAATTAGATCTTGCATTAGTTAATTTTCATTTCATCTTTCTAATCTTTGTATTAGTGAAAAGTGCATATAGGTTGCATCTTTGTATCTCAAATTATTCAATTTTATTGAAATTTTGCAATTGCAAACAATCAGGTCAACATACAAGTTAGAACCCTTAAAATCAACTCAACTTTTTTTGTATTTGGTGCAAAAACTGTAATTTGGGACTCATTCACCCATCTGGGCGATTTAGTCCCTATACAAGCAAATTTTCAAGATTTTTGGAAATTCTATGTTGACTGTTCTTCACTTTTTGAACTTGTCAAAAACCCTAATCGAGACTTATACGCCCTAATAGAAAAAATTGGGGTAAAGAATAAGAAGGATTTTAGGTTGGTCTAAGAGTGTCAATCCGGGGATCGTAGCTTGCGAGAAGTGTTGTGGCAATATACCTGAAGGGAGGAAAGAAATGAATCAAGTGGGGATGGATGCAACTAAAACACACATAAATTTCCTACTGAAAATATGGTTCAACTTTTCTATTATGTCTTTCTGTCAAAAGCATGACATACACTGTTAACAATCTGTGATGTGAGCAGCAGTGACAGGAACTGTCACAGACAACAATATTTTTTTTTATAAATCAGAATATAACTCGCACTTTATGCTTCAGATAAACACACCAATGGTGACAAAATATCAACATATGAAATGATTATCCAATTAAGATCAGTTTTAAACCAGCTTGTAAATAAAATGTAAGAAATTAAATCACGTAGAAATAAAATGCAGCAGAAAATTAAATGGCACAAAATATAAATTATAACTATTTTAAACATGCAACAACCTCACCGAGCATTCCAAGAGTGGGCCCGACCTCTAGTTCACATGGTGAGTGGAAATAAAATGCCTCTTTACGTTGGACAGATCAGTAGAACAATATTTTATTTCACAAAGATAATACAAAAAATCTCCCCTAAGTCTACGTACAATATAATCCGCTACCTTTACACTATGCACATATATATATATATATATATATATATATGTGTGTGTGTGTGTGTGTGTGTGTGTGTGTGTGTGTGTGTTGTTTGATAACAAATAAATACATAAAATAATACATTTTTTGTGGCCTACGAACAACAAACTAGAAGGAAACAAATAATATGGGATGCTAACAACAGATTTAAAATAGACTCGTTATAACTAAAGGCAAGAATAGGGGATGTGAATCTTTGCAGATTTTTCTCCAACTATCTAGCAACAAATTTCTTAACATGGGTTTCCTCTTCATAGCTGGCAGTTGCATCTCCACTTGGAAATAACCACGATTTCTTGTGCTTATTCGAATTTGGCACTAAAGGGGCAACCAACGCCATCTTGAAGATTGACATCACCTTTGAAAAGATAACAGAAATAAATTTTGGATCATAAAGAAATACACAAAATTGCTTGACCAGAAAACGACAAGAAGTTCTTCTAATCAACATGCTGCAAGCTTTATTTCTCAAGTCTGAAAATCACAATGCTTATTAGTAAAGACAACCAATCATTAATTTCCATATTTTATCCAAAACTCTATTAAATACAACTTATACATATTTAATCATATACAACATAAAATGGGGAAATAGCATGATATGGAATGAAAATGGAATTTGGAAGTGGGTGTGAAGGTATATGAAATAAGCTAAAATATGACATAAAATGGGACATAATTGGCTCTCATCATTAACCCCAACTTAACATATTGCACGTCCTCGTGCAATGATTATTTATGAGAGGGTAGCCTTTAGATTATGGAATCCTCCTTCATCACCCTTAACTATTATAGCTCATGCATAATTACATTATTCTTTCAAAAAGTCTTGCAACTGTCATTTAATGTTCATACCTCCTCTAACTTTTTATTTTGCATTTTTTTCAATTATATCTTTATCTTTTTCTCTGTTTTTCTTGTCATTCTCATAGCATCATTTTTAAATTCTATATATAGGAGGTGTCATGAACAATTCATCTTGACAATTATGAGCTATATGAATTGGATGAAATGATAGGTAAAATGAACAGTGAAATGAAGGATGAAATGATAAGCAATATGAAATGATTTTGCAAGGTCGAATAATGGATACTATAAGGATAATGGAAAGTAATAGGTGAAAATATGGTGGACCTCCCCCCAACTTAAACGGTCGACCATCCTCGGGAAACAAGGAGAGGATAGGCATGGATGTTGCATCTATGATTAATATAATAAGAAATATTAATAAAGTTAAGAGATAAAATAATGAAAAATAAAATTGATCATTTTACCAACTTGTATTTCCATGTATGCCAAGGTTTGATAGCCAATGTAACTCAACAAATGTGAATCGCTAGGAAGGAAGGAACCAAAAATTGTGACAAGGACTGTAGCCACATCACACATGAAAGATATCCATCAGACTGAAGTATAGAGGAAGCATACTGATGGTAGCCTAAATTCTCTCTTCATTTTGTCTAACACCTCAACTAAAAATGTAACTCTTGCGACAAGTGATCAAAGTGAAGTGGACCACAACAAATAAGAGTACAATTACACAAGTGAGCAACATGAGGTGCTAGGAGGTACTTAGACAACCACTAAAGCAATAGAGTATACCTGCAAACTGATTAGCCCATAGAAAGAACAAAAATTATTGCAATTTTTTTTCCTTTTTCTATTTTTTTCTTTTTCATTTTTTCACTTCTTTTTTCATTTTTCAATTTTGATAACGACAAGTGACCACTGGCAAGCCAGTTTTCAATCACTCACCGCTTAGTGGTGCTATGAAAACAATTTTCACCACTAAGAATTTTATTCAACTACAATCCGTCAAAAACTAGTTTTCAAATTGTAGTTTTCTAACAATGCTCGAAGGTTTTCATTGTTAGAATTATTGCTTTTTTAATTTTTTAATTTTTTTCTTTTCATTTTTTCCATTTTTTCATTTTTTTTATTTTTTCACTTTTTTCATTTTTCACTTTTTTAGATAACCTGCATATAATGACCAAAGAGAAGGAATCCTATGGGTGTTGAAGTGACACCATCAAAAACCAAAGCTCCTTCTACGACCCCACAAAAATTCACCACTGAAATTGGTTACATGAGGCAAAGCTTGAAAGGATGACCAATGAAAAAATATAGCTTATCAAGATTGACCATGCATAGTCTATAACACCCTTGCTGCTCATGCCAGAAAGCTACTTGTAAAACTTTAGAATACATGCCCACTTACTTGGTTGAAAGAATTATTCACAATGCCATAATCTTTGGAAGACACATTGCTCTATGATGACCAATTTGAAACAAATCATTTGAATTTCTCATGAAGCTATGTTATCCTGTCCTTTTGAGTATGATATATATCCATAACTATTTCCAAAGTTGTATGAAAATATAACTTCCTTACCATAGACAAGGGAGTGTAGTGAAATATTAGTTCTAGTCTCTCAACTAGTCCAATGTATCCATACAACTTTAGGTAAGCAAATACTTATCTCTATGTTCAACAAGCTCATAGAACCACTGCTACAAATTATCTGGATCATATTTAGCTCATGCCACCATATTTGAAATTTGGCCATAGAATTTTGGAATATATTCCCAGTCACTGAGTTAAAAGGATTACTTACAATAGAAGTAACCCTCCAAGGACAAGGCTTGTAGTGAAAGACTAATGGAGTCTCTCAATGTATCCATATAGCTTTAGATGAGATGAAGAATTAATCTGCATGATGAAATGGAGTGATCGACATTAGATGATGTTCAAAATCCTTATATATCCTTTGCATGTCTTCAAGTTGTCTCTGGATGTGAGGCTTCTAAAGAATTAACCAAAAACATGGTATTGCAAGATTCATGGTTACACCAAATTGAATATTTTCCTCCATATGGTCTAGCATCAAGGATGGTGAAAATGAGAATTTATGTCCTCATGAATTTGAGTGCTTTGCTCAATATCCTCTTGTGATATCCAATAGTGAAGTGGAAAGAAAACCTGGTGTCCTCCATGTAGCTAGCATGACCAACAAACCAACAAAGTGTGTCATTCAATGCTCATACATAGAAGCATCATCAATTGGTATTTTTGCAAATGTGTTGGGTAACCACCATAAGAAACCTGTAACCATATTCCTCAAGACCAAGCATATCAAGTATCGTAATATGATATCATCCATTCAATAACTTCACCATTTTAATCGATTTATTGATTAAACAAAATGCATGGTAAATTTATATCTATGAATAGATATTTAATAATAAAATGGATGAATAACAACCAATTCTTGTGTAAACATAATATAAATGAAATTCTAATCAACACAAGAATGCATACCTTTGTTTGTTCCAAAGCTAACATGTGGTTTTATTACAAGCACCAATGAAACAACTAATGAA
Source organism: Sequoiadendron giganteum (assembly GCA_007115665.2). Classification (NCBI taxonomy): domain Eukaryota; kingdom Viridiplantae; phylum Streptophyta; class Pinopsida; order Cupressales; family Cupressaceae; genus Sequoiadendron; species Sequoiadendron giganteum. The sequence continues at coordinate 539,612,714 of CM021107.1, read as the reverse complement.
TACATGATCAAAAATCAACCAAAGATATCAAAATTCAAGGGATTTCCCCCAAATTAATTTCTTACTACAAAATCTATAGGGAATTAATATAATCTAGGGAATCAAATAACACCTTGAACTTTTCTAATGAATGGTAATTTCAAGATAACCCAAAGAATCAAAAATGAAAAAGATATGTATATATTAAAACCTTGATTCTTGTTAATGAACAATCACCATTGACTTCCAAAATTATATGGATCCTCCCACTTAATTTCACATTGTAAAATCATGAGGGTATTAGGAAAAACCAAAGAAGATAGTGGCATATTTAATAATACATTGATCCTTAATGAATGATCATTCAATTGTAGCATGTTTTGTATGATCATTAATGCATTCAAACCCTTCTAGTTCTTTTTAATCATAAAACAAATTAGTGGACCTAGATCAATAAGTGTGTGAGGAATACACAGTTTTACCATAGGCCTCCCAAGATCAAAATGTTTGAGTATATTTATAAATGATAGATCTTGTAGGATTTCATTATGTATTTCACACAAATCTTGAATTATTAAGGCAGATAGTTCACCATTTCTTATTTTATGATTAATTTCAACACATACATTTATGAGTTCCAGAAGAAAATTAAACTCATTTTGAAATGTTTCCTCATGTGTGTGGATGACTTTTAAATTTTGTGATTGATTGTGTAAATAAGAAGAACTATGTTGCATATCATTTAATTGATCATATTGTTCTTCTAAATCAAGAAAATACCAATCACATCCCATAATTACATCAATATATTTCAAACGACCAATTTCAAGCACATTACCAAAATGTAAAGGGATCCATGAATTTATACTATTATATGAAATTTCAACCACCTTATTGGATAATAGTAATTTATTAGGAATTGTAATTTCCCCTAGTGGATATGTTGGGGTGGATGGTGGGCGGCATAATGACAATGGTAAAAATTGTGTGGTATATAGAGTAGATGGTAAAGATGGTAATATATAAGATGGATATGGTGGAGATGGTACTATGTGGGATGGGTATGGTTGTTGTGAGCATTCATTATGCCATTCTTGATAGTATGGTAATTTTTTCCATTCACCATATCTACTAGATAGGGAAACATTTGTGAAGAAACATATTTCCTTTCAAATCCAATAGAATTATAAGACATTTCAAAATCATTAACCATACCTTGATCTTTCCTACTTGATGTATGAAGTTGTTCTTGAGTTACAAAGAAAACTTGTGCATTATTTTGTTGAGGCGCAATTACAATGTCTTCCTCCTTCACCCTGTCAACTTGGCACGTGCACTTATCTTCTTCCTTGCAACAAAGAGAACAAAAAGTGATCAAATATTCATTAAATGATTCATTTTCAAAAATCCATTGTCCTAAAAATTCATCAATGATATGTTCTTGTTCATCTATAGGAATAAGATTTGTAGATACATGTGAAAATGGTGGTGAAAGATCAATATATTCTAATTTGCATTCTTTATGCAGAGAGGGTATAAAAATATCACTTTGTTTCTATGTGATTCCCCCACCAGATAGGATAGATTTTGTTCACACCTTGACATACGGAAACGTCGTTGGAATGTAAGTTAGAAGTTTAGAACATATTGGACCATAGCATATGCGATAGTCAACAACATACTCCAAACAACCTTCCTACACACAACTAAGCAAGTATGCACCAAGATTATTTTACAAGAATATCAAAAAACACAAAAAATGAAAGATAATGATTGATTCCCCATTCCTTTCTCTCTAAATCATTTTAGATAGAAATCATCGAGAGGTCCTCGGAATGGGTCATTAATATAAATCATAAGAAAAGATCAAAGACAAACAATCAGTGTTAGCTATAGCTCCTACCTAGTTTAAGTTCAACTTAGGTGATATCTGATGTTGATGCCCATTGTAGGAAGGATAAATCCTAGGACATGTTGATAAGAGGGTTGTTTGATGTTAGGATGATGATGCTAAAATGAGCTATTTCTATAAACTTCATTGACTCATTTACCTAATATTTTGACTTTTGAGTTCACACTTTACAACTTTCTATGCTTGGTTTTTACTTGTTTTGCCAAAGGGTGAAGGTGATGATCACTTATTATGGGTGAAACTTTATTATGAGTGAAAGAAAGATGGGATGGATGGAGTTTTGGATTTCCTGGAATATTTGAATGTTTTTTGTATTTTGAAATGTTTTGAGGCTATTTTTGGTCTTTTCAAAAGTTTATATGAATGTTTAGATTTTTTGAATATTTGAGGTTGTTTAGGGTTTTTTGAACGTTTTCTATTGTTTTTGTGTTTTCTACTTTCTGATTTTTTTTGTGTTTTCTGAAAATATTTGGATTCTTTTGGGGTTTTCTGAAATATTTGAATGTTTTTAGGTTTTTTGAATTATCTAGATGTTTTTGGGTTTTTTGAATTATCTGGATTTTTTTGGGTTTTATGAGATATTTGGATGTTTTGGGGTTTTCTGAATTTCTGAGTTTCGACCAAGAACCTAACCTAAAGACCTATCCTAGGGGCCTCAAGGGTTGATCAAAGATTAGCCTTTCCTACGTTATACACATAGATACCACGTAGTTTGACTGCCTCGACCCATTTATAGGACAAATATATGAACAGACAAGAGACATCAGCTAATAACAACATATTGCCAAAGGACTGACCTAGGGTGTCTCGAGGGCACATTAATGATGGCCTTTCCTACATTCAAGCTTAGAGAAAACATAGTTCGACACAAGGCATTGTTTTTTTCTATTATTTTCGATGTTCAACCTTTTTAGGGATTTTTTATGTTTTCTGGATGTTTTGGATTTTTCCTTTCAATTTTTTGAATGTTTTTGGATTTTCGCTGTGTAGGATTTATCAATGTTTTTGGATTTTTTGATAAGATGTCCCATGAAATCAAGATATACAAGGACCTAATTATGAGGCATAACAAAATGCCCCCAGTGTGATATGTTAGCCTACTTGGATAAAGGTAGGACAAACTGATCTTGGGAATATGCCAAGTAGTGCTAAAGAGTTCATGATACCTTACAATGATAAGCCATGATAAGGACACAAATGGGGGATGAATGGCGCTGCAAAGAATGATAGGTCAAAAGAGCTTAAGAATAGATGGAGATATCTTATTTATGTGAGGTACCTGTTTGCTAGGTTTTCACCAAGGTACTTTCCCAAAGTGCCACCGAAGTGGTTTTCACAAGAGTATTATTTTTTTCTTTACTTTTTTAATTCTTTTTCTTTTTTTTTTGGATTTTGATCATTTTTGGATTTTTTTTGTTTTACACCCTTCATATTTAGGCATAGAAATTTTTGAGATGTAAGCTGTTGATTGGATCCTACAAGGGTTCACATTAAGGGTTTGACAGTTGGTATTCTCCTAATCGATAGCTTGTTATGATGACAAAGGGACCCAACCAGTTAGGGTGAAGCTTTCCTTTAATGTCTTGATCTGGAAGATTCTTCTAATTTTGTTTTAAGACAAGATCCCCTACCTAGAATAAATGACATTTGATTCTCCTGTTATAGCTTTGTTTCAATCAGTTTTGATACACTTGCAAATGATTAAGGGCATCAAGAAGATGTTCATCCATAAATTGTCTCATTAAGTCGAGACACTCTATACTCTTCCTCAGTTATCAGATTCTTTAGTGATACCCACAATGATGGGACCTCAAACTCGATAGGAAAGATTTCTTCTGATCCTTAGACTAGGGAAAAGGGGGTTGCTCCTGTAGGTGTGCAAATACTGGTTCGATAAGCCCAAAGAGCGGGATTTAGCTACAGATGCCAGTCACGACCAACTTCATTAACTATTTTCTTTAGGATTTTCAAGATAGTTTTGTTCGTAGCTTCTACTTGGCCATTGCCTTTGGGATAGTATGGTGTAGAGAATCAATGTTGGATATTGAATCTCTGGCACAACTCTTTCACATCTTGATTCTTGAATGTGGTTCCATTGTCTGAGATGAGGGTTTTTGGTATACCAGAGCGGTAAATTAGTTAGTTTAGGATAAACTTGGCTATTTGCTTCCTCATTATGTAGGTCATAGGAATGGCTTCAACCCACTTAGTAAACTACACAGTGGTGGTTATGATAAACTTATGGCCATTGGAGGAGGTTGGAGTGATTTTTCTTATGAGGTCAAGTCCCCTCTACAAAAAAGGCCATGGTGTGATCATTGGTTACAATTCTTGAGCTAGAGAATGAATCAAATCCCCAAGCTATTGACACTGGATGCATTTTCGCACATACTAATAAGCTTATTTTTCCTTGGTTGGCCAATAGTACCCCATCCTCAATAGTTTATTAGCTAACATCATACTGCTAGAATGGGACCCACATATGCCATTGTGCACTTTTGTTAAGGCAGTTAAGGCTTCCTCTTGGTTAATACATCGTAGTAATGTTCCTTCAATGCTTCGACGGTAAAGGGTATCACCCAAGATCATGAATCGGGATGCCTTTTTAAGGTTTGGGGTGATATCTGATGGGAGGGTTCCTCTATTAAGGTAAGTAAAGATGTCATGGTACTAAGGAGATCTAGGACCAATAATGACACATGCGAATTCAGGTTCAGGGATTTCAAAAGTTGGTACAAGGAGTTGTTCTACAAAGAACTCACATTGAAGGATGTTGTTCAACATGTCTAGTAGTGATCCAATTGTTGTCATGGTGTTTGCTGCTTTATTATTCATGTGAGGAATCTACTCCAACATTTTTTCTATAAAAAGATCTTTTGAGATTCTCCACCATCTTCTTGTAAGGAGTGATCTTGTCATCTTTGGTTTGATAGTCATCATTGACTTGGTTGATAACCAACCAACAGTGAGTCTCCATAGACTTTCATCTATTGTATCTACCATTGAACTATTATCCCGAGGTCTATGACCAAGGCTTCATACTCAATAATGTTATTTGTACATGGGAATGATAGCCTATAAGACTTTGGGTTACAATCACCTTGAGAGGTGAGTGATCCATCAAAATACATCTTCCACTGAGTTGTTAGATTAATAAGGAACATCGATTCATCAAGTAACTTAGATATCAATGGGTTCTCATCATATATGAGTGCTTCTGCTAGCTATTTTGCAATCACTTTTCCTTTGATTTCCTTGCACTCCACATACTCAATATCAAAAAAATTCAAGATCATTACCCATTTAGCCATTTGACCTGTGAGGGTTGCTTTGGACAATATATACTTTAATGGATCACTCTTTGTGATGAGCTTGATTTGGTGTGATAACATGTAATGCCTAAAATTTTATGAAGCAAAAACTACTACTAGGCATACTTTCTCAATGGGTGAATAATTCATCTCATAGCCTACCAAGGTTTTGTTAATGCAATATATGGTTCTTTCTTTTCCATTTTCATCATGTTGTGCTAAAAGAGATCCTAATGCTTCTTGTGTTGCTGAGATGTATAGGATCGGTGGCTTGTTTGATATTGGTGGCATGAGAAATGGGGGTGTTAGTAGATAATTCTTGACTTGTCAGAAATATTTATCACATTTGTCATCCCTCTTATAAGTTATCCCTTTATGGAGAAGATGTGAAAAGGGGTGAGTCTTGTCTGATAAGTGAGCTAGATGAATCTTCTGATGGATTGTAGCCTTCCTTGTAATCCTCTCATTTGTTTCAATGTCTATGGAAGTTTCATGTCTAAGATGGATTTTACCTTTGTTGAATCAATTTCTATCCCTCTTTGTGAAACGATGAAGCCAAGAAGTTTCCTTGATGTGACCCCAAATACATAATTTTTTGGATTCAATCTTACTTTGTATTCTTCATGTTTGTCAAAGATAGGTCCTAGGACTTGTATGTGCTCACTTATTCTTTTTTATTTTTCCAAAGTATCATCCACATAATCTTCAATTGTTCTATGGATCATGTCGTGAAAGATGAGGGTCATTGCTCTTTGATAGGTAGCTCCTACATTCTTCAACCCAAATGGTATAATATTCTAGCAGTATATTCCCCATGGACAAGTAAAGGTGGTTTTATGTTGATCCTCTTTGGCGATTATGATTTGATTCTACCATAAAAATCCATCCATGAGTGATAACATTTCATTTCCACCTCTTAAATCCACAATGAGATCAATGTTAGGAAGTGTGAAATCATCCTTGGGATATGTCTTGTTTAGATCCCTGAAATCAGTGCATATTCTGATGCCTCCAGTGGGTTTTGAGACTTGTAGAAGGTTTGAAACCAACTAAGGATAATCTATCAATTGGATGAATCCAACGTCAAGAAGCTTTTTTAGTTCCATTTTTACCAAGAGTGTTATCTAAGGGTGCATCTTTCTTAATTTTTGCTTGATTGGTTTGGCTTTAGGATAGACAGCTAGGTGATGCACAACCACTTCTGGATTAAGTCTTGGCATATCTATAAAGTTAGATCTTCTCTCCTTAAGGAATGTTGCAAGGTTATTTTGTTCTTCGTCTAATGAAGATTCAACGTAGAAGGTGATCATAGGTTCTTCTTTTGTTCCCACATTGACTAGGGTAGCCTTTTCTGCTAGTACTATTGATTTTTTTGGATGCATTGCACTAAGGGGGAGATTGAATCCCTCATCCTTGAGCACCTCAGGGAGGTTTTCACCATCGAATTCATCCTTTTTTTTTACTATTTTAGGACCAGAGAGTTCCACGAGGTGATTTTCACTCAAGTATCTACAAGTTAATTGCATTTCATTTATTTTGTGGCTAAAGGATTCAACCGTCTCCCCATAGTATGCCCCTGTGTCAAGCTTTATGTAAAAGCTTGCTTTATGATCTACCCATGATAATTTGTCTCAGAGTCCCATAAATTTTGAGATCGCTCCATCATTTTTGAATAGATCTAGAACCGGTGGTCCTTGTTGGTCCATGGCAATGAGTTATCGGTATACTAGGTGTATTTCAGTTGGTTGGTTGTTTGATACAAATGATGTTACAGATATCATGAAGAGGGTGTTGTTTTCAAATAGGTCACCCATATCAAAGGGGAAGTCATCTAAGGTAGTATCATGGGATGTAGGTAACAAAGAGGAAGCATCAGCCTGCTTAATCGAAGTTCCTTTTCCAATAAGTGTGACCTTGCTAGTAGTACAACCTAAACCAAGATTCTTTAGTCATCTCTCAGAAACGATAGGTTCTAACAAGACATTATCATTATGTCCTAGCTTTTCATTCTTGTTATACCCCATGATCTGCATTAGCTATATACCTTTGTTGTCATCTTCCATGGGAAGAACAGGAAAAGGTTGTTCAACTTGATTGAGGATTTTAGAGATGTCTTTCTCATGGACATATTCTTGATTCAAATATCCCTATTTGGTGAAGGTAGTGGTTGTCATCTTGATAATTTTTTGTTCTTTTGTCCTAGATATTGGTTTCCCATGTGTTTGAGGAGAAATTGGTAATTCTCCTAAGACAAAGGTGTCTTTCAATATTTTGTAGCTTCCACAACTGTCATCTTGGATTACTGCCTTGACATTGGTTATGCTTTTTACAATAGGTTCTTGTGATGTTGAGGCAAAGGTTAGAGACAATGGGTCAACAAATGAGCTTGATGGTGTAGGTCCTTCATCATTTTTGGGTATCTGTGGGATCTTATAAAACTTGGCTTCAAGGATTTTGAAATAGTAGAAAGGCTTAGGATCTCCATGGATAGTGATTTCCCTACCCTCGAGAGGAAAATTCACACACTGATGATAGGTTGAGGCTACGGCTTTCAAAGCATGGATCCAAGGTTGACCAAGTAGAATGTTATAGGGAAGATCAAGATCAAGTACTTGGCATGTAGTTTCTACAATAAGAGGTCCCACTTGGATGGGGAGTGCTATGATTCCTTGTAATACCCGTTCTTCGTCATCGTATACTCTGATGGTGGTACTCTTTGTCTTCTCAATAGTATCTTGTGAATAGCCTAGATGCTTGATCAACTGCAAGGTAAAAATGTTTAGAACGACACCTCCATCTACCAAAACTCTTTTGACCTTGTTTTTATGAATGAAAAACTCAAGGATTAAAGCATGGTTATGAGATGGTTGTGTGGTTAAATCTTGTTCAAATATTGTGAGAAGATGGTTGTCGATATTCCCTACCATTGCTTGAAACTGATTAGTATCAATGTTCTCAAATCAGATGACTCAGATAATGATTTTTTTAGTACTTCCCTATGTGCAGGAAATAATTTCAAGAGTTCCAAAATTGATATCTCAACGAGGGTATTTTTAAGCTGATCTACAAGATTGTACTTGCTAGGATTAGATGTGGGAAAAGTGGGTTGTGTCTTAGATTGAGCTGGGACAACTCCTTGAACAATTATTTTTCCATGCCACATGGTGACTTCACATTTCGTACTAGCTCATTTGATGGTGACAACACTATCATAGGAAGCAACCACATTGGAATAAGTATGTTGAACATTTGTCTAATCCTTAGCTTTACCATTATTGTTAGCTTTGTTATGATCGGGCATGGGACTCTTGTATATCTTGAGATCCTAGTTTCCAGCGGGTACCTTGATAGATATAGTATCTTTCTCTATGAGATCTTGGATGATATTCTTGAGTTTCAAATAATTTTTTGTTTAATGTCCCTTGATTTTATGAAATTCACTGAGATCACACTCGTTGTACCAAGGTGGCTTTTCTTGGGGTTCTTGGTAGTTTTCAAAGTAGGGAAGTGTTATGAAATTTGAGTCTACCAATTTATTCATGATCATTTCGATGGGCTCCAATAACTATGTGTACTTGCATTTTGGATGGTTGTTCCTGTTACTGGTTTTCCTTGATTGCATGTTGTTGTTATTGATCTGATTATTCTGAGGTGATACCATTTGTTTCACATTTGGTTGGATATTAGCAACTTGATTATTGTTGGGTCTAGGAGAACTTAGTATGACCATAGCATCCACTACACCATCATTTGTTACATTATTGTTCTTATACAATTCATGAGGTTTCTCATTTGAACTAGTTGAACCATGATTGTCTTTGTAAGCTTGAGTATTTCCTTGTGAGACTAGGGCTCTTTCTATGTTAAGTCCTCTTCGAACAAGCTCATCATAGGATGTGATGCATTGCATTTTAAAGTAGAATGATAGATTCAGATCAAGGTTGGCTATAATGATTCCCACTTGTTGTTCATCAAGAATAGGCCACTTTCTTTTACTAGCTCTTTTTCTCCATCATTGTAAGAAACTTGTGAAGGTTTCCCTTAGATTTTTTTTGAGAGTGTACAACTCTTCTAGACTAACGTCCATGTCAAGATTGATGGAGAAGTGATTGATTGAAAAAATTTGATACCAAGAGACAAATGAGAAAACTAATCCATAGCAGTGCATGTTAGACTTCGAGGGAAGAGGTGCATTAGATATGAATCATTTTAAGCCACTTCCATATACATGACATTAAATTATTTGATGTGGTCTACAAGACTTCCCCTCCCTCTGTATTTATCAAATTTGGGGATTTCAAAACCAGGAGGGAATGGTATCATTGCTATGTTTCGATCAAATGGGTAAGGACACAAGTTCTATGTATGAGGTTTCTTGGTCTTTCCCATCCAAAGGTCTTGCATTTCTTGTGAGATTTTTTTTAATTGTGAAGCTAGATCATCTTGCAGATGGGGTGGAGGAACATATGGTGGGATGAAGATGAGTTATATGGAGTGTATGAATGTGTGAGATTTTGAGAAAGTGATGAATATGTTCCTGATGTGCTTGGATTGAGGATGTTTGTATGAGGAAAATAGGAACCTTGTTGCTATTGTTGGATGTATTGTTGAGCTAGTAAAGCTTGATGTTGAGCTTTTTTTTATTGTTGCACCACTAGGGCTTGTTTTTGGGCTTGTTGTTATTGTTCTTGTGTCGTGATGGCTTGTTGTTTTTCTTGATATTGTTGTTGTACTACTAAGGATGCTTGATAGGTTTGTTGTTGTTGTTGTTTTTGTTTGTTGTTGTTGTACAATTTCTTGTGCTACTAAAGTTTCTTGTTGATATTGTTGATATACAGTTTCTTGTTTTTGTTGGTGTTGTTGTTGTGCTAAGGTTACTTGTTGAGCTTGATGTTGTTGTTGAGCTAAGGCTACTTGTTGAGATAAGGCTGCTTGTTGTTATTGTACAACTTGTTGGTAAGTTTGTTGGGATTGTTGTAAGGCTAAGGTATTTGCTTTCAATGTGGGATTAGGTAGTTGTTGAGACATCTGTGAAGGACTAGGTACATTGATATTTTGAGTGGTTAGTGGACTCGTAGTGAAAGGTGGAGGATTCCCTTGGTTTAACATTCCTTGTAATATGGTAGAATGAGGTGGATGAATGTATGTTTGAGATCCTAATTGATTTGGTAGAGGAAAAGGAGCTATTGGAAAAGATGATGTCATTAAATTTTGCAATGGAAATGACACACTAGGACCTTGAGTCCATTGATTGAAAATATTCCCTTCTCCTATGTTTGGAGGATTTCCTTGTGAAAAGGATGTAAATAAAGGATTTGTGATCAAGGTAGTCCCAAGATTGATAGAACTTGTAACCAAGGGATTTATTTTAGATGGATTGATAGGAGATGATGCGGAAATGGTAGATGGAATGGATGAACCCACCGAAGGGTTGGATAAATATGTCCCTAATTGCATCGAGGGTTGATTCTATGATATGGTATTGACATGCCCTTGTGTGTTGCTTTGAGATTTTTGGTCTGTACCACTTTGTGTGATGGTAGGTACACTTGTGGTACTCATAGATATGTATGAAGATGGGTTTCCCTGAAATGCTAAAGTGGTGGTGGAATAGTGAAGTTCAAGCAAAGTGTGTAGTTGTTTTAGATCCTCGAGAATAGGAGGAGAACCAAAGGTAGGTGTCCAAATTGTGTTGGGAGGTGGAAGATTGGTTTCAAGAGTACCAACAAGTGTATTACTTTTGAATAGTAAGGTGTGACCAAAATATTTAGCAAGCTTGGTTGCAAGAATAGGTATATAAGTTTAACTTAGCCCTTGTGATGGAGTCATAAAATCTTGTGTGAAATATTGTGCTACAAATGTTGAGGAAATAGGGGCTATACTTTAAAATATTGATGTTCTAAAAGTTCTTCTTTAGTGAGCTCAAATGGGTTGTTGGTAATGTCTTTGATTTCGTATGGTCTTGAAGGAGATGATGATTGTTGTGATGGTGTAACTTGACTTCTTGGATAAAATTCTAAAGGATTTGGATCACTTGAGGTAAATGTAACTTTTTCTTTTTCCATGATTCTCTTATGGTGTGATCTCATTTTTACCATAAACTTGGAGTCACTGATGGGAGAGTTGTGTTGAGATTTAAAATGTTTGAACTCTCTAGTGAACTCAAAGTTAGGTAAAAGGGATGCTCTAAGTCTTTTGGGAGAAATGATGATAATGGGGGGTGAAAAGATGAATGATGTGGGAAGTGATCTTTGCAAGCATTTTGGGACAATTTTGACTTAAGTTTGATGTTGTGATCTTGGAATAAAGGATGATAATGAACTTAGAAATCTCTATGGTAGACTTGTGACCTTCAAGATAAACTAGTTCATAGATGATAACTATCTCAACTAAGTGGATGGAAAATGATACGTTTCACATAAAAAGTAGCTAAGGTAGCAAGCTGGTTTAAGGTTTTAAGTCCCAAAGTGTCGGTGTATTTAAAATTTCACAAAGATAAATGAGGTGAAGGATGAAATGTGATGGAGGGGTGGATGAGATGTTTGATCCAATGTTGACTTATAATGAACCTATGCTTTCCAAGACCATGGTAGCGAGAATGATACTAGACCTCTAAGATGTTCCAACTCCTAAAGACTCAACGATTATTTTGGAAATATTCTGGATATTCAAAAAGTTGAATGTTTTGGCTTGTGAAGAATGTGTATAGGTCGGGGTTTCCTCTTATAGCACGTTCGTAAAATTTTATCAACAATTTGTTTTTGTTTGCATATAGTGCCTCAATACGGTTGTTGATTGTGTTTTCACTACAATGTCTAAGTTTATGGTCACAACCAGTTGACTTTAGTTTGGGGATCTTTACTTTGTGTGAGATCATTTGAGCTTTTGGTTTTGAAAAGACCAAGGTAGTTTCATTTTACGAAATTGGATTGTATGAGAGAAGCTCAGTATCCTGAAAAAGACTAGGATTTTGACTCCAAAAGAAAGCATATAATTTTGGACTATACCTTGAAGCGTGTCTATAAAATTTTGCCACTATCTTGTTTCTATTCTTGTGAATTTCCAAAATGTGTTTCTTGAAAGCTTTTGGTTTAAGATGTCTAAGCTTGGAATGATGACCTATAGATCTCATTTTGGGGATTTTAATCTTGCGTGAGATCATTAAAGAAGAAGAAGATAAGTATTGCCATGTGGGGGGGTAATATGGGCCTTCTAGCCAAAATATCTACTCTTCATTTTTCTTTATCCAAGATAGTTGTAGTAATTCTCCATTGATTGGATGTTTATTTAGTTTCAAAAGTAGAGATTCTAAAACTAATGATAATATTTGTTTGTTCTCCCTCAATAAAGTCAAATTTTGGTTGAATTATAGCATTTGGAAGGTTAGGTTGTTCAACTGGAGCAATCGGTCTCCAAATAATCATGTGGGGTTCATTTGATTCTAGTTTATCTTACTTTGATGAATTGATTTTACAAACACTCCTCTTTTGATTATGTTTTCAAACTAGATGTTTATGTCAAAAACATCGTAATTTTCATAACATCCATTTTTTGAAAATAATGAGATTAAAGCCACAATTGCCTATGTTTGTCTTTGGTAAATATGGGTTTGAGATTAATGTTGAGATATTTAGAAATCGCTAAGGACAAATCCTTAGGATAAGTATCAATATCAAGGCTAACTCAAAAGGTCCAAATTTAAGTGAAAGTGTTTGAAATTTTGGATAGTGAATGTTTTTTTTTGGATCATTTTGAAATCAAGAAAATTGTTAAACTAACTCACAAGCATTACAACCCTACGATAGAAATGGAAATATTTGTTGAATTACCACTTGGATTTCTCCAGATACACTTATTCAAAGTGGATGATTAGAAGCTTGACCGCATAGGCTCCCCCTTACAGTGCACTTGCTTCTTGGGTCATCCAAGCTTCAAGTTCTCATGAATATACCATGACAAACTTTTCATGTCTACTAAGAACTACATGTATGTGGGATAACTTCAAAGGTTCAACCTCCTAACATCAACAAATATTAAGGTATTTTTGGCTACTATACAAGGGTTCATAATAAGGGAATCCAGTTCAGAGGACAAAATGATAAAATCCCTCAAGAGGTCTCCCAACCCTTAGAACAATGGATTTATGCATCATAAAGATATTGGGGGAGAGCTATTATGCATCACCCCATTGATTTCAAACTTTCCTTGCAACCACAAATTTGTATAACAGTTCGGAAGAGCTTGGCTTATGCTCATTACCGCTTGGGTCATTCCCTTGGGGTGAGTAATTTTTCCCACCAAGGAAGGCCCTCTAAAGATAAACAATAGTGAGTAAGTACATCCATAGTTCGATCATCTTTTTTTGCATGCACAAAGAGAGAACACACACTATGCCTTTTCTCACACTAGCATGGTTGTTCAATTTTAACCCAAATTGAAAGATGAAGGTGATTTTGCAATGTGAGAGAATTTTTCTATTTCTCAAGATCGCCTAATGAATTGAGATAATTGCATATGCATTCACTAGAAAAGTTGAAAAAACACAAAATGGAACAAACAATTATAAATTTTATCCTTCAAAGTAATAATGAGTTAATTATAAGCACCAATTGAAGGATGAGTTTGCCTTGTTCAATTTTAAACCCAATTGAAAGATGTGATGTGAGGGTTCATTTTTATCCAACTTTGAATGTTCATTTTAAACCCAATCGAAAACTAGTGTGTTGCCTAAACTGAAAGCAATAAAATCATGAAATTGGGTTATAATTGCCCCTAAGCGTTAAATGCTAGTTATAATTATAGAATGTTTAGATAGAAGATAATTTCTTCAATTTTCCTCCATGCTTTTAAACCTGCAAAACCATGTTAGTCTAATAATGAAAACAAATTTAGCCATTGGTCAGTGATCAGATAATCAAAATAAATTAGGTCACATGTCAAAAAAAAAACATGAAGTTTATTACCCTGGTTAAGCGTCTCCGCACATGATGGCATTACAATTTGAAATTTGGGCATTGGTCTGGTGAATTTGAGTGTCACTCTATAGTAAATCTAGTGAGCATAATTGTGTCATTGTTTTGATGGGTGTCACTATAAATGAATGTGTCACAGTTTGATTTTGAAAGCATTGGTCTAGTGAATTTGAGTGTCACCATTTTCATTCCATGATAGTTCAAATCTAAATAAGCATCACTATATTTAAACCAACATCAGCTAATTAAATACATGTGATTGTATCAAATTTCTTGGGAATCACTATATGGTGACACTATTGAGATAGCATCACTATTTGTGGTTTGAGCATCATTGTGACATGCAAAATAGCATAAACATAGATTTCGAGCTAAAAACTAGTTAAATTGTCAGTATGCCCTCCTTCTAGCGCCAAAATGTCGATGTGAAAATACCAATATGGGCCTAATCACACTTGATCCATGAAGAATCGAAGCATGATGAAGCCACGGGTACTTGAATCTGAACAAGATTAATCAATCAAAATTGAAAGTAAACATTTTATTAAGAAACCTAACATAATGAATTTATGATAGCTTTAAAGAAAAAATCTACTCTAATCTATTGAAATTTATCCTATTGTGGAATTGGTGTTGTGTTGATGTGGACTGACAAACCTTTCCCAATCCCATGATAGTGAGCTTGTTTCAGTCAATTCTATGGATGAGAATCGATGAAACCATGATGTTTGATGTATGAAAACCTAGATTATGATAAAAATGAACATGATGCAAGCTAGGTTAACATGATTGTATGCTAAAGTTGATCTAATTATGCAGTTGATATGCTAATATTAAGCTAATTTAAGCTAAAATGATGCTACAATATGAAACCCTAATTAATTTACAAACTACGATGGATGCATAAAAGCCATTAATGGATAATCTAAGCTAGTATACAACTAAAATAAACTAAAAATAAGCTAAATGTGTGCAAATTGAGAGTATGGATGTGATTAAATTTAACTACATAAGTTTTCCCTGAGTAATTGATGTCATTTGTCTCTAAATAGTCATCTATTTATATGAGAGCAATTGAAGAATGAGTGGTTGAGATAAAAAATCCTAATCAATAGTCAGGGATGAAGGAGATAAGGAGGCATGGATCAAGGATTCTCATCAATGGATGAGAATGCAAGATCACACAAATCAAGGAAATGATCAAGGGTTCACATTTCCTCAAACAAACACACTTTTGACCTGCTCACATAGGTCAAAGGTGACTTGCTTAGGAGGTTGAAGGGATGACTTGCTTTTCAAACAAAGTATGTTGATTGGAGGAGAGGGAATATTATATTGGATGAGGATAAAAGTGAATTTACAAATTAAAACAAAGTTTTAATTGTGCAAAAAGGATAAAGAATATTCCATGGGAACATTCCCATTGATTAGAGAAAAAATTGTTTTAATTGCTAATTAAACAAGGTTTAATTTATGCAATTAAGGGATTAGAGGAATTAGAGATATTTATTAAATTAGATGATTTAATAAATAGGGGAGTGGTAAAATGATATTTAATTAAGTAACTTAAGGTTATTTAATTAAATAAGACGAGTTAGGAGATTAAATTAAATATTTTGATTTATTTAATTTAATTAGATTTAGTGTTAGTGTGAAAAGAGGTGAATTAACCTGATTTAATTAATTAGGCTAATGGACAAAAATGATGTAATTAATTAATTAGCTAGGCTAATTGAATTAATTAAGCGAAAAGAGGATGGATATAGAATAAATGATGTTAATAAACCCGTTTTAGATGCATGACATCGTTTAGGACATTTTTCAATATCTAGAGGACCATATACCCTTAACAACTCTTTACCTTCAAGTAGCATGAAAAGGGTTGAAACAATGGTTACTAGTGTCCCTTAAGAAAAAATATTAAAAATACATGAAGAGTTAGCGAATCTACAACATCAAGTTAGTACCTTAAACATTTCTAACACTGCTATTCCTACCATAGATACCATACACCACATGATTGAAAGTGAACAAGGAATGGAAATTGCACATAACCTAGCTCAAATTTTTGGCAAACATATTACCTCAATGACTAGTTGTGATCAACCTTCGAAAAATTTCCAAAGTCAAGGAGGAACCCAAATTGCTCTTCCTACAACCATTACCTCTATTCATATTTATACCAACCCTCAAGTTACCACAATGATGCAACCTACTAGTAATGTCTTTCCTACCTTGGGTATTTCCACTAGCAATCCTAGTACCTTTGTGGCATATCATGTCTATCTCCTACCACTTTACCTTCAATAATTATTCCATTCACTTCCCCCTCAAACACATATACACCTCCATCATGTTCAGCTCCATCTCAAAACACAACCAATAATGCCATCCTTAATAAACTTTTGCAAAATGTTTTATCCCTTTGATAGAAAATTTCCACCATAAACCAAAATCAAAATGATCAGCCATCATACTATGTCAAAAGCAATCCCTTATCCTTGGAGATATTAAGAACGTCAATACCACAAGGTATAAATATTCCTAGGTTTGACAAATATGGAGGGAAAGGAAATCCTTCTAACCATGTTTCCACTTACACCACCTTATGTAGTGATTTTTTCCTTGAGGATAAGCTCATGGCAAAGCTTTTCTATAGGTCCTTGAAAGATACAAATTTCTAATGGTTTTCTTCATTATTGTATAACTCAATTCGTTCATTCAATAAACTTGTTGATACCTTTATTAACCTTTTCCAAGTGCCCATGACTCCTAGGATGACATTACCTGATTTGATGAGATGTAAACAAAAGGATGATGAAAAGGTTACTAACTTTATTTCATGATACCAATCAATTTATTCCCAAATCAACATAAATATCCCCAATCATCGCCTTCAATAGATGTTCATTGAAAAATTAAAAACTAAGATACAACGGAAGCTTAGCATGATGAAGTTTCTTTCCTTCGTACTCTTGTGTACTACCCTTCATGATTATCAAAACTCGGTTAGTAGTTGTGAAATATAACCCACCTCTAGCCATCCTAAAAAGTTTGAATCCACAAATAAAAAAAAATTACCAACCTTTTAGGAAATAAAATAAAGGATTTCTTCAAAGTATCCCCTTCAACCAACCTAACATGTTGATACCCAAGTGGGTGCTATAAAGAAGACAAATCCTTTTATATTTGGGGATCCAGGTAGAGAATTTACTCCCTTACCCAATACCCTCCATAAAATATTGTTACAAATTCTAGAATAGACAATGATCTCCTTACCTCCTGTAAGAACTCCTGATCCTACTAAGCAATTACCCCCAAACATTAGATCAAATTCCTATTGTCATGATCACCGAAAAATGGACATGATACAAAAAATTGTAAGCATCTTAAAAATCTTGCGCAAGACCTCATTGATTCTAATATACTTCAAATTGGAGGTGTTAATGATCAAGAAAATAATTATATTGCCCCTCCCAACCAAAACTTGAAAATATTTACGAACCCCATTGTCAAATTATAATATTGCATTTGTTAAAGCTAGTGAAACTAAGAAGAATGATGTGATGAATGTTGACACAAATGATGACAACATGGATATTGATGAACAAGGTCTTATGGATACTATGGTTGGATTGATTGAAACTCAACCTCTTAAGGGCCAAACTAAAATACCTCTTCACATTGCTTTCTCATCAAAAGATATAATCTGAAAGGCACCTAATGGTCCACTTTACATAGTAGGTTGAATCAATGACAAGCCCACTAATGGGATATTAATTGATTCCGTTTGTGGAGATAATGTGATCACTGAGGAATTATTACTTGTGCATGAACTCTATCAAGAAACACATGAAAAACCAAAAGCATGGATAAAAATGCATAATGGTTTTTTTTGCCCTATGATGGGATCGATCACCCTTCCTCAAAGAGTGAAATCGAAATAATTAGATGTCTCATTATCCATCATCCCAACATCAAATCAATTACATGTGAAGCTTGGTTATCCATTGCTATTCTCCATGGAAGTCATCCCATCGGATGTGCATAAATTTTTAAAGTTTCCCTTTGATAATGAGATCTTTACTGTGCACCATAGTGGCTTTAATCCTGTGTCTTCCTATGGGAACTTTTAATTGGATTTATTTTGGCCCAAGCCTATGGAACCTATTAAACCTCATGAAGATTTTCGTTTCAAATATTATCAAAATTTTAAGGAAAAATGCATAGCTGAACTATTTCTTTGAAGCATGCATCAACCGATAATTGAGCCTCCTATCCTTAACAAAACCATGATAGAACCAAAAATTGTTCCAAATAACCATGAGCAACCCAAGATATATCCTTTGCCTATCTCCTACAAATGACCAAGATATAACTAAACAAGTCCCCTTGCGCCTCCTAAGATAATATCATGTTTACAAAGCTAAATAGAAAGTGGTTGAGCAACCTCTCATGGTTTCTTCTATTCCTCCTCAAACAAAAGAAAAGAATCCTATGGTTTATAAACCCGCTCCTATACAAACACAACTTGAAAATCATACCAAAAGAAATAGAAATTCTAGAGACCATAGGCATATATGTTGTGTTATTTCTTGAAGGTTAAATGAAGAGAACAACAAATAAAATCACCATCCAAACTTATCTGAAGAAATACACAAGGATTTTCCCTCTTTCCAACAATAAAAATATCCTATATATCACAATCGCAATAAGAGCTAAATCCTTATTTAGACATTATCATGTGATATTCGGTTGTGATTAACTTAGACAATAACGATGAAATTTATAATATTTATGAGGAAGTGCATAATGAGTTGAATACATTGATTTCCTCTTCTATGAGCTTAAATGATAATTCTCCTAAAAAGAGTGTTGAACTCGGTGATGAACCTAGTACTGCACTCACTATTGTCCCTTTGGCTACTTTTTCACCTTTTGTATATGAGGAACAAGATTGGGATGTGGATGACCTGCTATAGGTTGACTCACATGTGCCTTATTAGTCTTGTCTTTGTTTAATTTTTCATGTTATGTGTGTGATTTCATGTACGTAATGTGATCTAAGTGTACTATTTTTTCTGATGTATCTCTCTCTTTTTCACAAATGTTCCTCTATTTGTATCTACATTCTTCTATATGTCATAAACCTTTTTTTTTTTTTTGTCTTGTGTTTTCCTTTTGGGGATGATGCAAGGTGTTGAGACATTTAGGTCTCCTCCATGTTGACCCAAAATATTTTCCTTTATTATTTTATTTTTATTGTGTTTTCCTTTTGGGGATGATGCAAGCTATCAAGACATTTAGGTATCTTCCATGTTGACCCAAAATATTTTCCTTTATCTTTCATTTATTTTGTGTTTTCATTTTAGGGATGATGCAAGGTGTCGAGACATTTAGGTATCTTCCATGTTGACCTAAAATGTTTTATTTTATTTCACTCTCTTTGTGTCATTATTCTTGTTCCATGAGTATTTTGGAAATGATGATAGTTTCAAGCTCTCTAGAAACATTGTAGAAAAGACATACTGACCTTTAGTCCATGTATCCCTTATCTGATTTGGGGACTTCATTGTGGGGAAAACCCCTTTTCACGACACAAATTTATTTGGAAACATATAACTTGGCATAGGGCTTCTCAAATAAGCTCTCATGTTCTCTTTATTGTTAGCATTTATCTTTTTCTACTTTAAATTAATTTCTCATAGCATGGTGTTTAACAATTTCTTTAAAGTGGGGGCATACATTGGCATTATTATTTTTGTATTTTACAACTCATATTTCATTGTTTAGTCTTTTTATTTCATGTGATGCATCTTTCTCTTTGTGGTTACATTGGGTGTGATGTCCCTAAAGAGTGTGATCTCTCTTAGCATATTATATTTCTCTTAGTGGCTTGATGTGACACACTACATTCCCTAAGTTGCAAATAATTTATTCTTCAATTGGTCCTCTCTTCGAGACATTAGGCATGATGTTCCCTAAGTTAAGACCTTACATGAACTAAGAAAAAATCCTTTGAATGTACCTTACACTATTTTACATTTACAATATATGTTATATGGCCACCTTACATAACACAATTTTCTTTCCTATGGAGCCATCCTGTTTGTTCATGAGTGTCAAGCATACAAAGTTTTGCATACCTCATGAATCCTATTGTTTGTATTGTGTGATGCCTTATCAAATTTATCAGGAGGTATAGCTTTGGTATGGTTAGCATATGGGAGCCAAACTTAGGCATGAATTTCCCATAGCCACTTACTTGTCTGTGTGAGCGCATACCAGTCGTGTGCATATGTTTCTCACCTCTCTGGGGCTCACCTAGTGAACAAAGTAAGGTTCCACTAGCCCTTATGAGCATGCATCTGGTTTGCATAGTGGCAATCATGTTCCACTTGTAAAATTTTTGCACAAAAACCTTAGATATGATCGATAACATGTTGGAAAAATGATCAAGGCTTGATCCACCCCTTTTGTTTTTGTTTTTCTTTCTTCTTTATATCTTTGAAAATGTATTCTTGTATCTTGTTGTTGCTCCTTATGTTATTCACATGGTTTTTTATTTTGTGCCTATGTTGGTTTTCCATAAGATATTGATCTTGCGAGCTTGCACAACCCTCTTGATCATTGTCATCCTATCTCACTAGCATTGGTACACTTGGACACCTCTTGATGTGAGTTTATCTACTTTAGCATGAGTTGGAAGCAATTTCCTCCTCTCACTAAAGTGGCAGCAAATGTAGTATAGAAAAACGTATCCCTTTACATTTTCACACTTGTTTGGGCCCTCCCTACTAAAATTGGGCTTCTTTATGCCTTATTTGGTCCTATTTTACATTCAAAAGCCTTATTTAATGCATTTCTCTGAGAATAATCTCGACACTTAACTAATGACCAATCATAATTCATATTTTTGCATTGTGTGTTCCATATCTAGTGACCTCTGAATCATATGCCACCTTGGGCATATGGGTTCCACCTAGGTTTTAGGGCATGGTCTTGAATATGACATTGAACTTAGCTTTTCTTGAAATTTGTGTCCCAATATTAGGATACTAGGACTCATATGCCGCAACTTGCATATGAGTCCCACTTTAGCTTGGACCTATTTTAAATTTAATTCTTGGTAGGATTTTATTCTCCTAGATTTGATGTTGGCTTGTAGTGTTGTAATTTCAGGAAATTTGGCATAAACAAGCATAAATACAAGGTTATTTCACATATTTTATCCTAGAAGTTTTACGCAAGCATTCCTATAGAAATTTTATGAGATTAAGAGAATTCAAGAGTTGATTATCAAGCATTTTGCAGCATTAATTCAAGATTCAAGCATCATGTCAAAGTCTTCATGCATCATTTGTTTTTTTGAGATAACATTTGTGATGTAGGTTTTCATGATTCAACCAAGAATTTAAAGACATTATCTCATATCAACAATCAATAGTCAAGATCTACATTCATCCTAGCCATTTCACACAATATTGTAACCTTTATTCCAAGGTTTTAGTGAGTTGAAACATTGCATATTGTTCATTCATCATACCTTCATTATATTTCATTTCATAATTTCAAGGTTTGATTACCAAAATGGGGTTTGACTAAGGCAAACCCATATCCACTAACAAAATAAAAAATTTATCTCTTCATATGTGATTGCAGATCTAGGTGTTTTGAGGCTTGAAGATCCTTTGAATACAAAGTTACAATATTGAAGAAAGCTATCAAAGATGTCAAGAAGTTGTCATCTTCACAGAAACTCACCTACAGAACAAAATTCAAACTTTCAAAATTAGAGATCGAATGGGAGAGAAGCTGCAAAAGATCACTAGAGGATACTAAAGTTCTAGACAAATCTTAATATTGGGACTAAATTTCCAGCTTGGGCGTATGAGTCCTAGTATACCACTTTTCAACAATTTTCTATAGATCTTGGTTTATTAGTTGTAGTATCTAGATTCAACCAAAAATCCTAGACTAGGACTAAATCGCCTAGTATGGTGTATGAGTCCAAGTTCACATATAAAGTCATAATTTTAGGATTCCAGGCCTTGTTTTGGAAATCTCCAGTCTTCTAGGTACTTCTCTATGTATCTCTAGTTTGTTATTCTGATTTAAGTTCCATTTTATAGGTCATATAGTTAGATTTGCATATTACTTTCATTACCTTGTTTCTAAGCATTTGCGTAGTGGTGAACCCCCTTTTTAATCACAACTAAGGAAACCTCTCACAACCATCCTTCCCTCAATTGAGTCACTTATTTGAGGGATCTTGGTTTCCTAATGAACTAAAAGTGAAATAAGACACCTTGTGTGTTCCATCTCCTAAAAGGTGGAGCACCCCATATTTTCCTTTGGTTCAAATCCTATGTCTCACCTTGGCTATAAAACCAAGGGGTGCTCATATATTGTCTATTGGATAATTATATTGGATTTAATTCCATTGCAATCTTGAGCATTGCATATTGATCTCTCTTGTACTTTCATGAAGTTCCTATATCTTGGGTGGTTATAATCTTCAAAGAAATCTTGCATTGCGTATATTTATTCTATACCAACTCTTACACATGTGTAGGAATAATAATTTCAGTACCAAGTGCTTCTCTAGTACTCTAGAACGTAGAAACAAAAATTGAATAATCAATACCAAGTTTAGAAAGGATGGAAATAACCAATAGGGATTCATGTTTCTTAGTACCATGAGAGACTTAAATTTTGTGACGAATTCTTGGATGTTGTCAAAACATATAGGATTCGATCCAATAAGTTTATTCTCCATATAAAAATCTCTCAACATATCATTCTTCCCAAACAAGGATTTTAATTTAATATACATCAGATTAGGTGTGGTACAAGCCTTAATATAAAAGAAGATACTAAGAAACATATACATGCATAGTGTTTCAAATATTTCATGAAATATATGTTGGTAACATGAGAATGATGATGTATGGTGTTTTCATTGATGTCAACCCATTGTAGAAGTGATGGATCATTAGTATGTATATAGTCTGGAGAAGACCACTTAGTGTTTCTAGGAAATTGGCTAAGTCCCAGATTGTGATAGTGATGCAATAGAGCATCAATTTTATGGTCTACATTTCTTCACATCACATTATTTTGTCATGTGATTTTAAGGTAACAATGTTATATATTTAAGGAGTCAATATCCAAAGGTTCAATATTTTATGTCTTCTACAGTTGAATGTATTGATGACAGCGTATCAAACTAAGTAGAGACATAGTTATAGTTGCAGAGTTCATGTTGGAATGCTCTACATTTGACTGTGGATAATCATTATGTTGTGTAAATTATAGGAAGTTTTTGAAGATGTCATATGTGTGTGAATTCTGAGTGTCTAGTGGATTGGTGCTCTGCATGTCAATTTTTGGGATGAATAGTTGGTTCATTCAATTGTTGCTTCACTATTTTTTTTTATAGTGCCGACCTGAGGGTTTTGGCATCATGGAGGAATAAATTAAGTAGGGACCAAAATCATAGGAGTATCTATAGATCATGGCAACCTATATTTGTGAATAAAATGATTTTGTTACTTTGGAAAGGCATATATGATCGATATTTGAGCCGACAAGTTATGGTGTCACATGTTTCATCTAACTAGGCCAACCTAATTGATGGCATGTTTGTTCATGAAATATATATGTATATATAGAAGGAAAATTTAGTGTGTGTAGTAAGAGAGATGTGAGATATGTGTGAAATGTGATAGTGATGATCTTGTGATAGTGAGGAATGAAGAGTGAAAAGTCATTTTTTTTAGCCTAATTGGAATTGTATTTTCAGCATATAATAAATACATTATAAGTAGTTCAAATTTTGGTAGTGAGCCATCCTTTTATACATATTTTATAAATTTGGAAGAAGTGATCTTCCTTAGGTAGTGAGCTCTTCAAGAAGTGAGCCTCCTATAATCTATTGTAATCAGTTATGATATATTATAATCTAATCCTCATCGTGCTTTTTCCCTTTCAAGGGTTTTCAAAGTAAATATGATTTTGTTGTGCTGCTTGTTGCGGTGCATTCTTCAATTATTTCAAGTTGCATTTTAATATTTTTTATGAGTCTTTTTAATGAACTTTTAAGTTAATAAATTTAAGGGAATATCAATTCACCCCCCTCTCAGTATTCTTGGTGTTTAAAAATTGGTATCAGAGTAAGGTTCCTTCAATTTGCTTAACAACTAAGGTAGATCTTGGAGGTTGAACACATGGAAATTAGGAAGTATCCTATCCCTTTGGAAGAAATTATGATGGAAGGGTTTAATAAAGAATATTATGAAGTTTATATGGAAGAAGAAATCAAATTTTGTCTTAATGTCTTGGATAGAACAAAATGTGAGAATATAGATCTCAAAGAAACTATTAAGGAAGCAGATGATGTTGAGATGGTTGTCGTTGCAGCAAAAGATTGACCTATTAATGCCTGATACATCTCCTAGAGTTAATGAATCCATAGGAGGTGGTTAAGCCATGTCATGGACCTAAGTGTTGCACTACACAACAAAAGGAGACCAAGGGCACACACCTTGCAATAATCCCCCTAGCACAAGTGAGGGGCTCAAACCCATGAACCAAGATCTAATGCCAATTATTGAGATGATTTAAATTGCAAAAAAATATTGACCTGTTAATGCTTGATACAACTACTAGAGTTAATGAATCCAAGACAGGTGATTAAGACATTTCATGAGCCCAAGTGTTGCACTGCATAGAAGACAAAGGGCACAGACCTTGCAACAAATGAGTGTATCAAGAAATTAAGGAATCAAGTCAAGAAACTTAAAGAGAAAATCAAGGAAATAAATGAGCAACTTAAATGATCAAATGAGACAATCACTAGTTTAAAAGTGTCGGTTCAAGAAGGAAAAAGAGTTGAAGACTGCTTGAATGCCCAATTAAAAGACAAATCTATAAAATGATCAAATATTGAAGAAGAGATTTTTTCTTTAAGGAAAGTTATGGAGAAAGTAAAGAGTCTCGAGAGGAAAAATTCAAGAATATCTCCACCTTGCTTGATGATATGCTTGTGAATTAAAAGACTTCAAAGGAAAAAGAAGGAATAGGGTTTGAAAAAGGAGAAATCTCAAAAGAAAATTAGACTCCAAATAATATTGAAAAGGATAATAATTAACAAAGGAATACTGGTGATAAGAAGAGACATGTTAGACATATTGGAAAATAGAAGAAAGATTTCAAGAGACATCCTATCAGACAACCGACTACACAAGGTATCCATCTTTTAAAGTTCATTGCTATTTCTATGATAAATTTGGACATAGAGTTGTAGAATGTAGAAGAAAGATGAATCTGAATTTTCAATAATTTTATGATCAATGCTATGCATGTAATAGATTTGGTCATAAATCTAGTGAATACAAAAGATAGATGATGAATGGTTAGAATAATGTTATAATGTTTTAATTATTCCATGGTTATTGTTACTCATGCAATTGGTTTGGGTATAAATCTTTTGAATGTAAATATAAAATGGCAGGAATTATGTTTTCTCCATAACAAGGTGCCATATGCTATAAATGCAATAAACTAGGAGACATAGCTATTTTTTGTAAATGAAATAATGTGAAATCCTCTGCTCCATAAAAGAAGATTGATCCAATTGAGATAAATGAGATGAACAAGATCTACAAGAAAAAGGAAGAGAATGAAGTGAAGAATGAATCTTTGCAAAATTATGGTGCAGATGTTTCCTCTGGAAACTAAATAGAAAGCATTGGTTGAAGGGGAATTTTAACAAAACAAAATTTAGATCCCCCCTAAAGATGAGATGTTGATGTCTTCAATATATTCGTACATGTATAGGTTTGTTTTATTTATCCATTGGTGAAATCTCTAGTGAGAAATCTCTTGGTGTGGAGATATATAGAATGTTTGGGAGTCCCTATGATGATATAGTGAAGGCTTTATAGTACTTGACCTAAATTTTCACTACTACACTTGATGAGATTTTTAGGTGATAGATAAAGTGTTTATATTTCATTTTGCACATTATAAAATGAATTTGTGGTCGAGCATTTGAAGAGGATGGTAGATAAAATGGGATCTAACCCATTTCTAGAGTGTTGAACAAAACCCTACCAACAAATTTCGACAAGGTATTTACAATTTCTTGTAAACCCTAGTTCAAAGAAGCCCATAATGTTTACTCCTTAGGTTATCAATGTGCTTGAGAGGCCAAGGACTAAGTTTAACAAGATTCCATACAAATCAATGGAAATAGACAAAGAAGGTGAATTATCTAGGGTTCCTTCAAATGTGTTCCACATAGAAGATGTGTTAATTTACATTCATTCAAAGATGGTTAAATATGGTCACTTGAAACTAGCAAAGATTAGGGAAAAGGTGCTAACTGGAGATGATTTAGAATTGAAAATAGATTATTCCATCTTGATGAAGAAGAAGTTGGATGTGTGGACAAAATTTCCTAATTTTTTCTATGAAGATGAGTGGGTGAAGTATGTTTTAAGCAAAATACATGATAAATTCATGTGTTTGTACATGTCGCATATGATAACCAAAGAGGCAATTAGGGTTTATATTGGTTTGAGCTTTACAAGGCATGTCCCAAAATTGAGGGCACTAAAGAATGAAGTGGTCATGAAGCTTACCAGAGCTAAGTTTGAGAAGCGTCCCCTAACAATGGAAAATTTTCAAAATATAGTAGTCAAATATGTTACAATGATGATTGATTATAAGATATTCTACACAAATAGAGATAATTCCATCACTTCCACCACAATTCATAGGGCATATTAGATGGTGAAGGAAGGAAAATACTTTGATCTATGTGATCTCCTATGATTGCAATTATCAAAAAATTTGTAGAAGACAAAGGAGTCAAAATACCCATTTTGGTATGGTACTCTTATTAATTGCTTAATGTTGTAATTTCAAAATGAGTTGCCTTGTGTAAACAATGTAGTTTGGAAAAATAATATCCCTATATATATTAAAATTAGAGATCATTTGAGGAGATTTCTTGGTAAATAATCTTGTGATTCAATATTATGGGGATTATTTAAACCTTTTCAAGCTCAAATGAAAGAGAGAGAAATGATTCCAAGTAAATTTTTGGATAAGTATAAGAATGGATTAAAATTTATGGTTAGAAAAGATTGTTGCTACATAGAAGCAGTTGAACCTAGAACTATTTGGGTTTCGAAGCTACCTTATGAGGTAGCTGAGTCTGAATACGTTGGTCTTGCGGAGATTATATTGATCAAACCTAGAAATAAGATAATTGAAAGTTTTGATACTAATGAAGAGAAATCAAGTAAGGAGAACTCGTAAAAGAAAAAGAAGGATATTGAAGAAAAGGTTGAAAAGATGATAGATGAATTGGAAAGGGAGTTTGGTACCCCTATGGACCCTATGGGGAAATCTAAAGGCACATTATCTCATCCACAAACTCTACAAAGAATAAGAGGGTCAAGAAAGACCTTAGCATCTACAACTACTATTATAAAATCCGCCTAGAATAAAATCAACAAGTAGTTCCAAGAATATAAACACATACAACACCCTTGTGCAACATAAGACTTCAAAGAGAAGAAAGAAATAGAAAAAACTCGTAGGTATGTCAGTTTAGAAGAAGAAGAGGAGGAAGATGAAGAACATCAATTTGTCCACAAAAGGAAATCAAAAGTCTCTTAGGAAGATACTGGTATAGAAAAGGGAAAGAAAATAGAGGAGACTCCTCCAGTTAGTCAGCATAGTGTGATGAAGTTTGATGCATTATTCAATGCTATAGAATATTTTTGAATTATTAAGGATATAGCTAAAATGTATCCAAATGCCAATGATGTAGATAAGACAATGATTGAAGAGGCCATTGTCAAATAAATTATGAAATTTAATGTTGGCCTAGGTGAGATAGAGGATCAGTTGTTGAAATATCTAAAAGAAGTATTGAGTGCAAGAAGACAAGAGGATATTGCAGAAGATACAAAGATGAAATTTTTTTCCTTGGAGAAGATCGATTCCTCATGAACTCATGAGGGAAGAACTAATTTGTCTCAGTTGTATGCTCAAGAATTCAAGACAAAGAAAATATTAAATACTCTTATGGGTAAGTACAAGGATGGTATAGAGAAGCTAAAGGAAGAAACATTGCAAACAGTTGAAAATATTCGTAAAGAATTGGGAGTCTCTTTGGGAAATGAAGATCAAATGCAGTAAACACATCCCTCTTGGAAAGAAATGAGCTAGTCAATGAGCAACATGAGCATGAGAAAGAAGAAATATTGATATATAATACCCCTCTAGACGTGGAGATAAATACTAAGCAGAATAAAGAAGATGAGAAAGGAGTCCTAGAGAAAATTGAAGCTCAAAAAGAACAAACTATGCCTCCTCTAGAAGTTGAGAAGATTGTAGTAGATTGTTCTAGTAGTGGAGAAGGAGAAGAATGATATTCATGTAGAAGAAAGCACTAAAATATGTTGTGAATCCTTGATACACTCCAAAGACTCGTTCAAATATCTTTTGGATACAAAATTGCATTTCCAACTAGTGGTGTCTACATAATTGTTACAAATTCCATTGCAGCAAGGTCAAGTGGACTTGGAAAAGATTTCCCCTCTCCATAAGTTGCATCTTTGTGATGTATTACATGCCTCCATAAGAAAGGAGATACTTCAAACTCACCAGAAGAGCACATAGTTAGTTGATGAAGTTGTCAAGGTGTTACAAGAAGGCCTTCCTAGCGTATCTATTAATACTTCTTTACTAGGTGTACAACAATTGAAGTTGTTGCTAGATTATTTCAAGGAGTACTCTACTAGCCTAGAAGAGAAGATAGAGAAGGAAGTAGAAAATAATTTGAATAATAAAAGGCTAGTTGACGCCTTATATAAGTGTGCTATTGCACATACCAAGTTGCAAGGCAACTTGAAGTATGTTCAAAATTGTTTGGAGGAAGCCAAACTATTATTTCAAATTTTCTTGAAATAGCTAGTGTCTACAAAAGAATAAAGGATCAGATGGACTCAAATAAGTCTCAAATTTATCAAGCTTCAAGTGTGCATGATCCAATGAATGATGGGGATGGAGTAGCTAGAGTGGTTATTGAAAATATGCAAGTCAATTATGTTTACTATAGGAATAGAGAGAGAAAATAATAATGTAGTACAACTACATCCTAGATATGGTAAATGTAAGGATTAAATATTTAACTAGAGTTTTTTCCAATGCGAAGAAGGTTGTGCAAAAGGAAATAGTGCCTAGTTCTCCAGAAGAAGTAGAATACATCTATGTAGAGTTTGAAAACTAGAGTTGTATGCTTGCCTTTGCCAAGAATTATTGGGAGGTTTCCAAGAAGGAATGGGAGGCACACCTTGTAAAATTAAATGCATCATATTAGGGTATATTACCCTCATCTAGTAAAGGTGTACATTTGTTTTTGAATTGTATAGATAATTTTTTATCTCAATGTACATATGTGGAGTTAGTAGATGCTTTTGCAGTACAATTTTATCTTTTTGGTGATCAATAACATAGAAAGGGGAGCTATTCTCATGTATATAGATGAGTAAGGGGATGTAATGTGAATTTAGCACCCTTTTCTGTTGATGTCAAAGGGGGAGTGAAGCAGGTAATTATGTTGTCATCAATGAAAAAGGGAGAGATTGTTGGCAACATGATCATGATGATGTATGGTGTTGTAATTGATTTCAAACCATTGTAGAAGTGATGGATCATCAATATGTATATAGTCCTCAAAAGACCAAGTTTTTCTAGGAAATTGGCTAACTCCCAGATTGTGATAGTGATGTAATAGAGCATCAATTTTTCGGTCTGCATTGCTTCTCTTTACAATATTTAATGATGTGTTTTTAAGGTAATAATAGTATTTATTAAAGGATTAATTATCCAGAGGTTCAACGTTTTATGTCTTATGTAGTAGAATATATTTGTAATACCCCTCTGTTTTGCTCTTTTGATCGAACAGTGTTCTCCTTTGTTATGTTTTATTTTTTGTTGGTACTTTGACTATAGTACTCAGTTACTGTTTGATCACTATCTATATAGTGATGTGGTGATGTATTTTGATGTGATGGTATTTTATTTTGATGTTATCATTATGGCATGCTTTGGATTAACATTGTGAATATTCAAATTAATAATGTTTTATGCTTTTGATTAAATTATTGATGTTAGATTCTTCAGTTAGTTACATTGTATTGGTGAAGGGGACGAGATTGCATCACTCGTTTGCGAGCGCCCTGCGATTTCGTGACTTCCTCTTCATGGTGTGTTTTAATTATGATATATATATATATGCATGTGGATATACTCGTTGTTTGTAGGTTGATAGGTACAGGACATCGACTCCACCTGGTTTCATAGGTTTGAGCGTGTCCATTGCCCAACAACATTCGATTGAGAGATAGTAGCTAGGTTTTCCATGCCAAGTCATCACCCTGGCCATAGTGTGTTGTCAAGTTTTAGTCTGGTTCAGTTGTGTTAATATTGTGCTATTTGCCTTGATTTTATTTAAATTGCAAGTTAGAAAAAGGTAAACAAATGGCTTATGTATTTAAGTTGTTGATTAAATTAATCTGGTTATAATGTTAGAAATCTTATTTGATTTATTAATTAATTTAATTTAATTGATAAAATAATTTAGTCTTGGATTAGAATTATTTTATTGATTAATTAAATTAATTGTGTTGAATTAAATTAAGTTATGCATTTTGAAATTTATAGATATTTTGTGTGAAAATGGAAAATTGAAAAGATTAAATGGGAAAATTTGAAAAAGGTTTTAAATCTCTTTTTTGAAAATTTGAAAATGCAAATTGGAAATTGGAGATATTTCTATTTCTATTTCTGAAAATTGATTATGGTGGTTGAATAGATATTTTTCTTTTTTTCTATTATTGAGATTTTTTTGGATATTTTGATTATTATGGATTTTCATGGAATTTTTGGGGAGGATGAAAAATTGGGGAAAAATAGAGAAAGGAAGAAGATTATTGTTGGTTGTGGGTTTAGGATTTGGTGTTTTCTGGTGAAGCTGAATTGGACTGTTGGGAAAGATATTGAAATTGAGGAGAAGACTTTGCTCCATTATCAATTATCAAACTTTTGGAACCAGGTTCTTTCAATTAATTTTCATTTTGAAAGGTTTCACAGTTTTGTTATGCTGTTTGAAAATATTTAAACTCTATTTGTTGTTTGCAAGAAAAACCCATGTTAAATCTTGCTTCAAAAAATTGAAAACCTCTGGTTGGAAATGGATTCCTTCAAAAAAATATTGGTGTTCTTGGTTGGAAATTGTTATTTCAATTTTGTTTCTCAATTAATTTTGCAAATTCATTTTGTGAATATATAAATATATATATAAATATATATATATATATATATATATATATATATATATATATATATATATATATATATATATATATATATATATATATATATATATATATATATATATATATATATATATATATATATATATATGTATATATATACATATACTGATATATATAATATGCATACATATATATATCTTTTATATATATTAATTAATGGAGATTATGCTGTTAAAAATTATATTAAAAAAAAAAGAAATTAACCCTGGGGAAAAATTGCGGATTCCAAAATCCGCAGGGTTGTGGACTCTGTTTTATTTTTTTATTTTATTTTTATTTTATAAAAAAGAAAATGGAGGGTTTGGGGGTCGTTGGGGGCTTAGCCCACTACGTCACCCATGGGAGGCGCTGTGGGCGAGCCACGCCTAGCGTGCTCCCCACTCCCCTACCCTTACATTTGGTGCACACAGTTCCCAAGGAACACGACTTGACTTTGTATAATCCATTTTTTTTACAAATAAAAATAAAATATCTTTTTTAAATATTTAATATTATTTATATATAATATTAAAAATATTAATATATATATAAAAAATAATTAATATATATATATATTTAATATTTAATATTATATGTATATAATATTAGAATATTAATTTATATATAAATATATATATAATATACATATATGTATATATATAATATGAGGTTATATATTATATATATATGTATGTATATTATGTTGTATATATATATATAGTTGTGGATATAAGTTTAATATATATATATTAATATATATATTAAATGGATGATTAAAATAATGGCATATTTTGAATAAAATTGGAGGAATTTTAAATTAATATGTTATAGTCGAGTTAATAGATTTATTTTTAAGATAATATATTTTAAAAGGAAAGATATTGGAGTTAAAAGTAATATGATTTAATAGCGAGGTGAATTGATTTTAAAATGATTTATTTTGCAAAGGAGAAATAATTATTTTAAAATGATATGTTTTGAATTAATAAAGTAACTGCCTTATTTTATTATTACTTTACAAGTATTTAAGGACTAGATATCTAGTTTAAATTTCATCCTTGGTCTCAAGGAGATATTGTTAAATTAGTCTAATTGAGACAATAAACTATGGAATTTTATTAAAGGCAGTGGATTTATGTGGTTTGTAAAAGTAATCATGGATTTGAATTATTTATTAACATTAGTTTTCCCTTCTCAGTAATTAGAAAGGCAATGAATTATTTTATTTAATTATTTTGTTAGGGCAATTGTTTTCTTTACAGTGAAATGAAGTTTAAGGGAAATAGATTTAATATATCCAAAATTTAGTTTATTTCCTCGCAATTGCCTTATGTGATTATTTCCTCTGTGTTCATGTTTGGAGAAATGGGTTAAGTGTCTTTATTATGTAAGTCTTCCGGAGGATCTGAGAGGATGGGGGTTGTCATTTTGTGATGTCAACCGTTTGTTAATTCCCTTGGGTAGTGCATGAAGTTATGTCAATGTTTATTACCCGGTTTCCACAAACGGGGATGTTTTGTGCCTCCTTTGGAAGGAGTGGGTTATGTGATTTGTGACTCCTTGTAAGGAGTGGTTTTGTTATGTTTGTTACCTCCAGTGTTGGAGTGAGTTTCTTCTTATGTTTCCTCCTAGTGTTGGAGTGATTGTTTTCTCTAGTTTGTATGCACTTTGGCACCCTTGGTGATTGGTTATGTTTGGTATGTTGTCAAGTAGAAGAGTGGCTTCTGTTAGGCGCCAGAGCCCAAAGAGGTAAACTGGAAAACTTCAGAGGTGGTTTAATCAAGTGATAACTAAAAAAATAATTAGAAGATTAGGTGGTACTTCTCACTAATCAAGATAATTTTTCCTCACTCATAGACACAAGTGCTCATTTAGGTTTGGGATGAGTGGGAAGGCTTGGAATGGAAAGGTCATCTATCTTGTCTTTATGAAAGGTATTTGATTCCGCATGAGTGAGTGTGGGGGTCGGGATTCGATTGAGGCCACCAAGATAACCCTTAGTGGGGGCTAGAGCCTATGAAGATTCCTAGAGGATATCCCATGATGAGTTGTGTGATGACACTCTGTCTAGGACAACAGTTGGTACTTGATTATTATGTGTATGGTATTATCAACATACATGATCTATTTTATAACTGGAAGCGATGTGACCATGTTAGAGTTGTACTTATGTTGTACATGTGATTGGTTGTGTTAGTATGGTTCAGTTAGGTTCTAACCTATGCCTAGAGGTAGTTGATCTTGGCTAGGAATCCTTGTTACTATCTCCTAGCACGGGGGGTGGGCCTTCGGGTACCACTTGGTTGGGTGGTGTGCACCTTACTCCGTTGGGCTTTCTTCTTGTTTGTGTTGATGAGATTTCTAGTTGGAGAGCTCATGGGATCTAGTTATCTTTTATGCTTATATGCATTTCAGTTGAATCTTGTAATTTATTACCCCTCTTTGTAATCGAGATGGAAGATGTAAATTGTAACCATGCTTATTGGATTAACCTCATTTAGGGAATGAGAGACGTAATCTCCTTATTAGATTATTTTACCTTGGGATCTTATGGTATCTCTTATTATTTGATGTAATTTATCATGTATGGGATGTATGTTCTTCTAATTTATTAAGTAAATGAATGTTATGGTTCCAATTCATGTTTTTTGTTTGGGTCTTAAATTAATCTCAGTCTCGTAACCTTAGAGGTTGTTGGCAATGTGTAGTGAACTTGCATGTTAATTATACTTAAACAAAAAAAAATTAGTACGTTTGAGTAGTTAATTGCAACTTCCTCTACGGTTGCGTGGCGGGGTGTTACACATGGTATCAGAGCCCCAAGTTCATACACTGGGTTCCCTGGGTACATTTGTGTCCACTAGGTTGTCCTTGTGAATTTGTTAGTGGAATTGTTAAGTGATCACATGTTCATGGCTTTTACTTTAGCATGATGTACTCTGTGGAAAAGAGTAGCTTAAAGAAACCTGATAAAAGGTTTTGGTTGGAAAGTTATGATACGTATCCCATGGGTTATGGAATTGGATGTTCCTATGGGGTTATGTATGTAGTTGTACCCCTGTAAATGTAAGAAACCAATAATTGTATCTTGTTTGAGAGTTGTAAATACCTCGTACTTGCTTTGTGTATCCATGTGATGGTGATACTTGGTACCCATCCTTGAGGAAAAAGTTACACTTTGGTGTGGGATTTACTATACCATTATGTGTGTGTGTGCATGTTTGTTACTTGATTAAGGGCCAACCCAAGTGTGGTTGAAACTTATATATAGGAGTAACCAAGAGTAGTTCTTCTTCTTTTGGTTCTCTAGACCCTCAATCCGTGAAGGGATAGTAGCAGCCACAAGTTCCTTGGGTGGAGTGTGTAGCATATGCATATTGTGGCGCAGAGCATCTTAGCTCAGCCAATCCTGAGGAAATGTACCCACTACTTTCCATTACGATGGATCAAGATACTTGATCCATAAGTGTTAACTAATCCCCACAGATTTGAGTACAACAGTATAGGTTTGTTAGTTATGCCTAGACATCCGTCGAGGCGTTGATCTGGCATAGTGAGTAAACCTCATCTGTATAAGAGGTGAAACTCGGTAGCCCCATAGTGATATTATCATATTGCATTATGTATATACCCTATTTGCATGTGTTCTGACATGATGCAAGAGATACGATGTCACACCCAACTGGTGTTCCGCCATAGTGTTGGTGATGATGTCATGTTATATGATGCCATGTGCTGAGACACGTGAAGGCGCATTATGATATTGTCTTTGTTAGCCTACTTGTGCGATGAGCATTATGGAGCCTCGAACACTTATAAAGGGATCCTCATGGTTGCCTTGACCATGTTGGTCGAGTAGCATATGGGTAGATCATAGCCATGTATACCTCTGGCTTCCGTGAGTTCCTACGTGTGTCTTCACCATGAGGTATCGCGGGTGGAGTGGGTTCTGTGCATGCCCATTTCCGCGGATCCTTAGACACACTGCCATATGGCATATGACCAATACATGCCTTCTCCGGCTGGCATATGACCAAGTAGAGTGATGACATTTTTTTAGTCATGGATACACTCTAGGCCACGTGGAGGGCGTGCTCATTCCACACCACATGAGGGCTATTATCATTCTAGCCTGACGTTGTTTCCTCTTTCCTCATTGGTGGCTAGTATCTAGTCACACAATGATGTACAATGAAATTTTAAAGATTGTGAACTTTCTTTTGGTTATTGATGATTTTTCAGTTGATTGTGAGGGCCGACACTTTGCTATATTTGATTGTGAAGGTTTAGCCACAACTTGTGATCTTATTTTCTTATAACCCTAGTGGTTATATATTTGATTCAGTGTTGAAATTATGCACATTATTGCCTTATTGCCTTATTGTTCAAATTGAACTTTAATTTTCTCTTCTTTATGAACTTGGTGGCTAAACTAGTTATCTTTGTTGTTTTCAACATCAACTATGTGTTGTATTGTGATTCCTCTTCAAGGACGTATGAGACAGACTTGGTGAGTGTGTATGAGGAAGTAGACGTAGGAAATGTTGAGGATGGAGGTATGTGAGGTTGTTATGCAGCTAGGACCCACTACTCACCTATGTGTGGTGACTATCTCTTGGAGGCTAATCACCTTATACAACAAGAGATAGGTCATGCTGGTCTTGTTGGATGGTCTCACCCTATGTGTGGCCTAACACCATCAAGCCACTGTTGTGATGTATGGATATTGTGATGTATTTTGGTTCTTGATTCATGGATTCTTCTATCATGGATGGTATGCTATATTCCGGTGTCTAGATGGACCCTTGTGTAGCCTTGTGATGATTCCCGGTGATGTGTATTGGTACATTTGTGTATTATGTATGTTAATCCATGGTTGTGTTTTTGGATACTTGGTTGGTGGTTGCTTCACCATGTTGGTCTATATGGATTGGCAGTGTACTTGGCTGGGTTGTATATGGCACGAGTTGTTGTTTTGATGATGAGGTTTGGAGTGGTTCAGTTTCGAACCCTTGGCTATGTGTGATTGTATGGAGTTTGCACTAGGGGTAGTTGCAGGCTTGCAGGAGTAAGCCTGACCCTAGGGGGGGGAGGATGTAATACCCCTCCATTTTACTCTTTTGATCGAACAATGTTCTTCTCCTTTGTTATGTTTTATTTTCTATTGGTACTTTGACTATGGTACTCAGTTACTGTTTGATCACTATCTGTATCGTGATGTGGTGATGTATTTTGATGTGATGGTATTCTATTATGATGTTATCATTATGGCATGCTTTGGATTAACATTGTGAATATTCGAATTAATAATGTTTTATGTTTTTGATTAAATTATTGATGTTAGATTTGTCAATTAGTTACACTGTATTGGTGAAGGAGACGTGATTGCATCACTTGCTTGTGAGCGCCCCACGTTTCTGTGACTTCCTCTTCACCGTTTGTTTTAATTATGATATATATATGCATGTGGATATACTCCTTTTTCACAGGTTGACAGTTACAGGACATCAACTCCACCTGGTTTCATAGGTTTGAGCGTGTTCATTGCCTAACGACATTCGATTGGGAGATAGTAGCTAGGTTTTCCATGCCAAGTCATCACCCTGGACATAGTGTGTCGTCGGGTTTTAGTCTAGTCCAGTTGCATTAATATTGTTCTATTTTCCTTGATTTTATTTAAATTGCAAGTTAGAAAAAGGTAAACAAATGGCTTAAGTATTTAAGTTGTTGATTAAATTAATTTGGTTATAATGTTAGAAATGTTATTTGATTTATTAATTAATTTAATTTAATTGATAAAATAGTTTAATCTTGGATTAGAATTATTTTATTGATTAATTAAATTAATTGTGTTGAATTAAATTAAGTTATGCATTTTGAAATTTATAGATATTTTGTGTAAAAGTGGAAAATTGAAAAGATTAAATGGGAAATTTTGAAAAAGATGTTAAATCTTTTTTTTGAAAATTTGAAAATGCAAATTGGAAATTGGAGACATTTCTATTTCTATTTCTGAAAATTGATTATGGCGGTTGAATAGATATTTTTCTTTTTTTTCTATTATTGAGATATTTTTGGATATTTTGATTATTATGGATTTTCATGGAATTTTTGAGGAGGACGAAAAATTGGGGAAAAATAGAGAAGGGAAGAAGATTATTGTTGGTTGTGGGTTTTGGATTTGGTGTTTTTTGGTGAAGCTCAATTGGACTATTGGGAAGGATATTGAAATTGAGGAGAAGGTTTTGCTCCATTATCAATTATCAAGCTTTTGGAACCAGGTTCTTTCAATTAATTTTCATTTTGAAAGGTTTCACAGTTTTGTTATGTTGTTTGAAAATATTTAAACTCTGTTTGTTGTTTGCAAGAAAAACCCATGTTAAATCTTGCTTCAAAAACTTGAAAACCTCTAGTTGGAAATGAATTGGCTCAAGAAAATTTTGGTGTTCTTGGTTGGAAATTGTTATTTCAATTTTGTTTTCTCAATTAATTTTGCAAATTCATTTTATGAAAATATATATATATATATATGTGTGTGTGTGTGTGTATATTGACATATACTGATATATATATATATATAGACACACACATATATATTATATATATTAATTAATGGAGGTTATGCTGTTAAAAATTATAAAAAAAAAATAACCTTGGGGAAAAATCGCAATTTCCAATATCCGCAGGGTTGTGGATTGTGTTTTATTTTATAAAAAATGAAATGGAGGGTTTGGGGGTCGCTAGGGGCTCACCCCACCGTGCCCCCCATGGGAGGCATTGTGGGGGAGCTGCACCCAGCGTGCTCCCCACTCCCCTACCATCATTGTCATCGCCACCCAAACCAGGGACGACTGTGTTTACACACAGTCGCCCCCATTAATGGGGGTCGGTTGTGTGTAAACACAGCGGACCAACCCTTGTGTTTGGTGTGTGTGGTTCCCAAGGAACACGACTTGACTTTATATAATCCATTTTTTTTACAAATAAAAATAATATATCTTTTTTTAATATTTAATATTATTTATATATAATATTAAAAATATTAATATATATATATAAATCATTAATATATAATTATTTTATATTTTATATTATATGTATATAATATTAGAATATTAATTTATATAATATAGATATATGTATATATATAATATGAGGTTATATATTATATGTATATATGTATGTATATTATGTTGTATATATATATAGTTGTGGATATAAGTTTAATATATATATATATTTTTTAATATATGTATTAAATGGATGATTAAAACAATGGCATATTTTGAATGAAATTGGAGGAATTTTAAATTAATATGTTATAGTGGAGTTAATAGATTTATTTTTAAGATAATATATTTTAAAAGGACAGATATTGGAGTTAAAAGTAATATGATTTAATAGCGAGATCAATTGATTTTAAAATGATTTATTTTGCAAAGGAGAAATAATTATTTTAAAATGATATGTTTTGAATTAATAAAGTAACTGCTCTATTTTATTATTACTTTACAAGTAATTAAGGACTAGATATTTGGTTTAAATTTCATCCTTGGCCTCAAGGAGATATTGTTAAATTAGTCTAATTGAGACAATAAACTATGGAATTTTATTAAAGGTAGTGGATTTATGTGGTTTGTAAAAGTAATCATGGATTTGAATTATTTATTAACATTAGTTTTCCCTTCTCAGTAATTAGAAAGGCAATGAATTATTTTATTTTATTATTTTGTAAGGGCAATTGTTTTCTTTACTGTGAAATGGAGTTTAAGGGAAATGGATTTAATATATCCAAAATTTAGTTTATTTCCTCGCAATTGCCTTATGTGATTATTTCCTCTGTGTTCATGTTTGGGGAAATGGGTTAAGTGTCTTTATTATGTAAGTCTTCTAGAGGATCTTAGAGGATTGGGATTGTCATTTTGTGATGTCAACCGTTTGTTAATTCCCTTGGGTAGTGCATGAAGTTATGTCAATGTTATTACCCGATTTCCACAAACGGGAATGTTTTGTGCCTCTTGTGGAAGGAGTGGGTTATGCGATTTGTGACTCCTTGTAAGGAGTGGCTTTGTTATGTTTGTTACCTCCAGTGTTGGAGTGAGTTTCTTCTTATGTTTCCTCCTAGTGTTGGAGTGATTTTTTTCTCTAGTTTGTATGCACTTTGGTACCCTTGGTGATTGGTTATGTTGTCAAGTAGAAGAGTGGCTTCTGTT
Organism: Sequoiadendron giganteum; assembly: GCA_007115665.2. Lineage (NCBI taxonomy): Eukaryota > Viridiplantae > Streptophyta > Pinopsida > Cupressales > Cupressaceae > Sequoiadendron > Sequoiadendron giganteum. The sequence goes on along the minus strand of CM021107.1, from coordinate 539,572,928 downwards.
AGGCGACATAGCCCAAAGAGGTAAACTGGAAAACCTTCAGAGGTGGTTTAATCAAGTGATAACTAAAACAATAATTAGAATATTAAGTGGTACTTCTCACTAATCAAGATAATTTTGCCTCACTCATAGACACAAGTGCTCATTTAGGCTTGGGATGAGTGGGAAGGCTTGGAATGGAAAGGTCATCTATCTTGTATTTACAAAAGGTATTTGATTCCGCATGAGTGAGTGTGGGGGTCGAGATTCGGTTGAGGCCACCAGGATAACCCTTAGTGGGGGCTGGAGCCTATGAAGATTCCTAGAGGATATCCCATGACGAGCTATGTGATGACACTCTGTCTAGGACAACAGTTGGTACTTGATTATTATGTGTATGGTATTCTTAACATATCTGATCTGTTTTATAACTGGAAGCAATGTGACCATGTTAGAGTTGTACTTATGTTGTACATGTGATTGGTTGTGTCAGTATGGTTCAGTTATGTTCTAACCTATGCCTAGAGTTAGTTGGTCTTGGCTAGGAATCCTTGTTACTATCTCCTAGCATGGGGGGTGGCCTTCGGGTGCCACTTTGTTGGATATTCATTTCAGTTGAATCTTGTTATTTATTACCCCTCTTTGTAATCGAGGTGGAAGATGTAAATTGTAACCATGGTTATTGGATTTACCTCATTCAAGGAATGAGAGGTGTAATCTCCTTATTAGATTATTGTACCTTGGGATCTTATGGTATCTCTTATTATTTGATGTAATTTATCATGTATGGGATGTATGTTCTTCTAATTTATTAAGTAAATGAATGTTATGGTTTCAATTCATGTTTTTTGTTTGGGTCCTAAAGTAATCTCAGTCTCGTAACCTTAGAGGTTGGTGGCAATGTGTAGTGAACTTGCATGTTAATTATACTTAAACAAAAAAAAATTAGTACATTTGAGTAGTTAATTGCAACTTCCTCTAGGGTTGCATGGCGGTGCGTTACAATATTGATGATAGAGTATCAGACTAAGTAGAGACATAGTTACAGTTGCAGAGTTCATATTGGAATTCTCTGCATTCTACCATGGATAATCATTATGTTGTGTGGATTTTAATAAGTGCTTGAAAATGTCAGATGTGTGTGTATTTTGAGTGTCGAGTGGTTTGGTGGTCCATGTGTCAAGTTGTAGGATGAACAATTGGTTCATTCAATTGTTGCTTCACCAATTTTGTTGTGTGCTACCAACCTAAGGGTTTTGGGGTTGTGTAGGACTAAATTGAGTATAGAGTGGAATCATAGGAGTATCTATAGGTCATGCTGACCTATCTTGGAAAATAACATGCTTTGATTACTTTTTCAAGGTTATGGGGTGAAATTTTTCATCTAATTACGCTAACCTAATTGATGGTATGTTTATTTGTAGAATATAAATGTATATATAAGGAAAATTTAGTATGTGTAGCATGAGAGATGTGAGAGAAGTGTGAAATGTGATAGTGGTGATCTTGTGATAGTATGGAATGAAGTGTGTAAACTAAGCTTTTTGAGCCTAACTAAAACTATATCTTTAGTATATACCAGATGCATTATAAGCAGTTTAAATTCTTGCAATGAACCATAATTTTGTATATCTTTTGTAAATCTGGAAGAAATGATCTTCACTGGGTAGTGATCCCTCCTATTTTCTAGAAAGTTAGACCTCCAAGTAGTGAATCTTTCAGGTAGTAAGCCTACTATAATTTGTTGTAACTAGTTATGATATATAATGAGCTAATCCTCACCATTCTTTTCTCTTTCAATAGTTTTCCACATAAATTTGACATTCTTATGTTGATTTTTGTGGTACATGCTTCAATTGTTTCTTTCCATTTCCACAAGTTTAACGAGATGCTTTGTAATTCACTTTTAAGATTATGAATTTCAATAAATTATATTGATTCACCCCCTCAATATTCTAAGTGTTCGACAATCTATTATATGAATTTTCTCTATTTTTATACAACCCTCATTTTCTTAGATTTATCTCAATTTTTTTTCCACCCAAAGTAATTGTATGGAGTGAGTATAATTATGTGGTTTGGATTGACAATTTTTTTGAAAATATAGTACTATGAAAAATAAATAGAAATATATCCCTCACAAAGCAAGAAAATTATCCATTGTTCTAAAAAAATTGACCTTCATTGCATGTTTTATAAGAAAATATCCAAAAGGGAAAAAATTAGATCTCGTAAAAATAATAGGTAACTAGTAAGTATCCTATAAAATAGGTCTAATATCTATAGAGGGATGAATCGGTTTTCCAATATTACAAGAATCATAGGAAACAAAGATCTAAGTCCAAATTTATGACTCTTAAAGTGAAAACAACTATATCTAACATTAGTTGCCAATCAAATTCACCAAAATTAGGATTTACAAAATTTAGAAATATTAATGGATAGGAATTAGAACTAGCTTTCAAAAAATATCTTGTTTACAAAAATATGAGTTTATATGTGCAAGTTATATTTGATATTTTAAAACTGTTGTAATCTAACCAATAAGGAGAGTTGGGGAGCTAAAAAATCCCCATGTTCCTCTATAATATCAGTCACTACTACCTTGGGGTTTGAGCTAATCGTTGGCTTATAGATTTTAATTAGATCAATGGCTAGCGGTTTGGCACTCAACTATCGGCAAAGGGCAATAGAAGCTAGGGAAGAAATGGTGGCAATTAGGTAAGCAGTAGGCAATGGATGGGTGGTTAGCAATTGTTTCCAAAAAAATATTGTGGTTGTTGAATGACATCAAATAACTATCTAGTGATGTCAGTTTTTTTTTGTTAAAATCTATCAATCATCTAAAAAGTCAAACTTGTCACTATTTTAAAAAATCAATAAAAATTATACTATAATACAAAAAAATTGATGTAGGGAACTAATTTTTCTGTATCTACCTATGCACTGATAGATTATGATAATGCACAAATAGTATGTATGCATATTCTTATATAAATTTCATGCAATTTCATACATTTTTTATCTCAAATTGTGTTCTCCCAAAATAAATCACCCAAACTTTCCCTACTTATATTTTGGCAATTTGACATTTCATCTTAGATATTTTTTATTTTAGATGAAAAAACATGGTCTTTTTTACCCCAATATGCACCAATTATTTCCTCAATACTAGATATATCAAAAAATAAAGAAGAAATTATAAATTTGGTGTTCTAATACCATGTTGTAGTTGATTGTTGAACCCTATAACTTGGAAAAATGTGTACAACCAAAACACTTATCACAATGAGGAGAAAAAAATCTATGCAAATTGAGAATTGCATTGATGCAATAATCTCCTAAATGAATGATTATAATCATAATGATAAATCATTGTAAAAGAAAAAATAAAAAACAACCTAAGCAAAATCCCAAGTGAGGATTAAGCTAGATCATGACAATTATTATAATTTTATCCTATGAAACATAAAAGACACATAACCTAATAATAAAAAATACTTCCTAAATTTAGTTTAAGGGTAATAAAGTAAAATCAAACTTAATAATTAATTAATGTTTAATTAAATATTATTTGATTAACTATTTACTCTAATTAATTATAATACATTTTTGAATTGCATGTTCTTCCATCAATAAAATAAGTTCTATTGAAAAGAACAATCATTTAATATTTTTTATATATTAATTATTGAGAGAACTCAAAAATTGACTAGTGTATGCAAGTCACAAATGGAGAAAATATACTCTTTAATTACTCCAATTTGACATTTTACTATTATTTCATTTTCAAGTCATTCGTAAATGGTCATGGATTTTGGATTGTCTACTTAGAAATATCTTATTTAGAACTTAAAATACATTTTTCAAATTTTCCAAAAACATGTTTTCTATAGAAAAATGAAAGAACATTTGACATGTTCTTCTATATTAATTACCCAAAAAACTTAAACATTGACTAGTTTATATAAATCATAAATAAAATAAATATATTTTACTTACTTGAATTTGATATTTTATTATTATGTTTGTTTTAGTTCATTAGTCATTGTTCATGAATTTCACATTATCTACTTAAAAATTTATTTTATAATTTAAAACATAAAATATATTTTCGAATTACATGTTCTTCTAGAAGGACATGTTTGCTATAAAAATGGAAAGAGCATAAAATACATTTTTTTTATATCAATTATTCAAAGAGCTCAAACATTCACTAATTTAGATAAGCCATAAATAAAATAAATATATTTTACTTTTTTGACTTGGACATTTTATTACTATTATATTTATTTTAGCTCATTAGTCATTACTCATGAATTTTACATTGTCTCCTTACAAATATCTTATAATTTAAAACATAAAATACATTTTTGAATTACAAGTTCTTCTACAAAGAAAGTAGTTTCTATATTAATTATTCAAATAACTCAAACATTGACTAGTTTAGATAAGTCACAAATAAAACAAATATATTTATAAATACTTTATTTTAATGACTTTTATTACTATTATATTTGTTCTCAGTCATTAGTCATTGCTTATGAATTTTATATTGTTTGTTTACAAATATCTTATATTGGCAAACATAAAATACAATTTTGAATTACATATTCTTCTACAAAAAATGGAAAGAACATTTGAAATATTTTTCTATATTAATTGTTCAAAGAACTTAAACATTGACTAGTTTAAATAAGTCATAAATTAAATAAATATTTTTTGTTTTCTTGATTTTGACATTTTATTATTATTATATATGTTCTAGGTCATTAGTCATTGCTCATGAATTTTATATTATTTGATTACAAATATCTATAATTTAAAACATAAAATACATTTTGAACTCTATGCTCTTCTTCCAAGAAAATAATTGCTACGTAAAAAATAAAATAAAATTTAATATGCTTTTTATATTAATTATAAAAAATATTCAAATATTGACTAATTTAAATAAGTAACAAATAAAATAAATATCGTTTACATACTTGACTTTGACATTTTATTTGCTCATAAATTTTTCATTATATTTATAAACATCTTAATTTAAAATGTCAAATATATTTTTTAACTATATGGCTATCTACCAAAAACATGATTACTATAATAAAAAAATAACACTTGACACTCTTTTTTATATTAATTATTTAAAAATTCAAATATTGACTAATTCAAATAATTTAAAAATAAACATATTTTATTTACTTTGATATTTTATTTTAAATCATTGATCATTGGTCATGGATTTTAGATTATTATATTTTTTTCTATATTAATTGTTCAAAGAACTTAAACATTGACTAGTTTAAATAAGTCATAAATTAAATTATTATATATGTTCTAGGTCATTAGTCATTGTTCATGAATTTTGTATTATCTGATTACAAATATCTATAATTTAAAACATAAAATACATTTTGAACTCTATGCTCTTCTTCCAAGAAAATAATTGCTACATAAAAAATTAAATAAAATTTAATATGCTTTATATATTAATTATCAAAAATATTCAAATATTGACTAATTTAAATAAGTAACAAATAAAATAAATATAGTTTACATACTTGACTTTGAAATTTTATTTGCTCATAAATTTTTCATTATATTTATAACTAGCATACCTATATTTTAGAAATATATGTAAAGTACGCCGAGATATATCCTTTTCAAGGCACCTATTTTTAATCAATTGAACCTTAACTCAAATTGAAGCTTAACCCTAACCATAAAGCTATATGAACCCTAATCATAACCCTATTTAAAGCTGGTTCGAATTACTGGCTCATAGATAAGGACTAATTCCCTAGAAGAGTGTCTTTCAAGTTTGAAAAAGTATAATTGGAAAACCCAAACTTCGAAATGGTTGTCACTGACTCCTAGTTCACCCAAACAGTTGATCATCACACTAAGATGTGCATGCTCAACATAAAATTAAAATTCATAAAACTTAGACTGAAAGAGTGGAATATCCAAATCTTTAGAAACCTTTTCAGAGAAAGAATCTCCTTGAAAGTAGAATGGCTAAGATCCAAAAAGACCTCTCAAATGATTTTTCTTACATCCTAATAGAAGAAGAGAGGAATCTCATAGTTCAATTGGATGGTGTCTACAGTTTTGAATAAATCTATTGGAGACAAAAATCAAGGATTAAATGACTTAAATAAGGTGTAAAACCAAGTTTTTTCATTTAAAATGCAAAATGAGAAGGCAAAGAATAATAATATGAAGAATGAATATGATTATGGATAAAATTTTGATGATCCTGACACCATCAAGGCTTCCTTGGTTTCCTCTTGGGAAAACATGCTCGTGGAGGAAAATGAAGACAAAAATGAGAAGAAAAACATGATCTCTTCTTGGATCACATCCTAACCTTGGATGATGATTCTAAATTATAATAAAGTAGCTAAATATGTCATTAAGGAAGAATTTATCTAATGATGTGGTCATGCAAGAAGTTAAGACATCTATTTTTAGAATTCAAAGTCTCAGGCCCAAATGGTTTTTGTACCTTCTTTTTCCAAAAGTTTCGGAATGTAATCCTAACCTTACCTCTGACCTTGACCCTAACCTTATTTGAACCCCAACCCTAATCTTCACCCCAAATAAATTTATTGTAGAACCCTAACCCTAACCCTAGAGTTGAACCCTAACAATAACACTAAGTAAAAACACTATAATTGAACCTTAACCCTAAGTAAACCCTAACCCTAATGTAAACCTTAACCTTAGTTAAACTCTACCCCTAATTGAACCCTAACCCTAATCTTAATAATAACCATAAGTTTTTTGGTAGATTTAATAGCAACCATAATTGATCCTTATACCTATCCCTAATTTAGCCCTAATCATAATCTTAATTGTACCCTAACCCTAATCTAAATTCAATTTTGGCCCCAATTAAAACACCAACCCTAACTTTAACCATAATTATAACCCTACCCATAACCTTAATTTTAACCATATTTTTTAACCTTAATTCTAACCATAATTTTCTTATGACTCTGACATAACCCTAACATTCATTGTAAACATAACTCTATCCCTAACACTAACTATGGTTATAACTATAATTGTAACTCTACTTTTTACACTATTTCTAATCCCAACCTTAACCTTCACCATAAGCCTAATCCTAACCATAATTTTAATATTTTTTTAATTATAATACTAATAAGTAGGTTTAAAATTATAATATTAATAATTATTATTATAAAATTAAGGTTCTAATTAATTATTTCAATTATATCTCTAAAATTAATAATTATAATAGTAACTTTGATATATAATCATGAAATTAAAATATTTCAAAATAATTATTTAATAGGATTAAAGTTATAGTATATTTTGATTAGACCTCTTTTTATCTAAATTTGGGTTGATTTTTTTTCTTCCTTGATTTTTAATTACACTTTTTTCTTTATTAGAACTTTTCTTATTATGTGTATAATTCTCACTCTACTTCTTACCTTAATTCGAATCTCAATCTTAACATTCACCCAATCCCTAAACCTAATCTTAATTCTAATGATTTTTTAATTATAATAAAAGAATAATATCATAATATTATAAAATAAAGGTTATAACCATAAAATTAATTATTTTAATTATATCCCTAAAATTATTAATTATAACCCTAACCTTAATAAATATTCAAGAAAATCAAAAATAAAAAAAATAATTATTTAACAAGATTAAATTTCAATATTAGTTAAATTTGTGTTGTAATTATTTGTATTCATTGCCACATCTAAGTATGTATGATAGCACATGATATTTTTATAAAATGGTCAATATTTTCTTTTACAACATGTACTATGCATTGGTTATGGTTTGTGTCAAGGTAAGTATTTAGTTTCTAGATATGAGATATTATTTTCTTTTATTTTATGACATTTTATGGATTTTGTTTCATTCATTTTTATCCAAGCCTCTTTATATCATCTCGTATAAATTTCTCTTTACTTTTTTATTTTTTCCCTACTCCTAATTATACTTGATTGTAACTCATTTTTTATAATTGTTATAATATTTTATAACATTCACATCTTAATCTTGAATTCTTATTTTAATATTATTCTAATTTTTGTTATTATTTTTTTCTTACTATTTTTCCCTTAAATCACCTCCCACATTATTTTTATTTATTTATTTACTTATTTTCTTTTATTACTCTTTTGTTGTATTATGTTTTTAGACTTTATGTTTACTATTTTTTGTCTAATATTTCTCTTAATACTCTTCTATGTATCTTGTTTTTTCATATCTTTTTTATTGGTTGTGCAATTGTGTGATGTGAAACATTGATTTTTAATCAAAACTTGGAAATATCATATCTTTAAATGTTAAAAGTATTTTTTTTAAATGAATTTATTTGGAAAATAACATATAATTTATTAATAAGGTTTTAATAATTTATAAATTTTTATTAAGAATTAATTTTAGATAGATTTAAAAAATAAAATCATTTCAAAATTTTGAATCTTATTCATATAACTAATATTAAATTCAATATTATAACATGTTCAATCTAATATTGAAAATAACATAATAGTAATTTTTATTTGAAAAATCTATATATTCAAAATATGGTTTATTTCATTGCTTTTTAGTTGAAAAGTTGTATTAGATTATAATTTGTTATTTGCTTAACAACAAAAAAAAATGAGAATAAAAAAATTCCAAAATATTTGTAGAGGATATAAGAAAGAAAAAAGTACATTGCTCATTCCTTATGATTTTGCAAAGTAAAAGGGAATTTGAAAATTTTTAATCTAATATTTTTTTAATTATTATAATTTTCCTATTTTTAATGCATATGAGTGGAATGAGTGCTAAAATTTGATTGTTGAAACTTTATTATTTTCCAAAAGCTTTACTTAAAAATTACCTTAATCTAATTAAATCAAATCCTAGAATGCATATATATTATAAAATTATATATTTGATATTTATGTATATTTATTATTTGATAATATATTTATTTATAATTATACAATTTATATCATATGTAATTTTTTATATAATAATAAATGCAATTATATTGTATATAATATAATTTGGAAATGCAACTTATTAAAAAAATACTTAAAAGGATTCTATGGATGAGATTAAATCAACTGTATTGCATTCCTTATAGTCAATTCTTGATCATTGATTTCATAATTGGCTTTGGAATTCTCAAATAAGACACTTTGTTTTACATTAGATCAGGATGCATTAGATAATCAAATGTATTCAATGAGCTGCAGTCATTCAAATTACACAAATCTTATTCGGTTGATGATAATTTGTTTAAATTAAAAATTATCTATTTTCTTCTATCATTATTCGTAGATATTCTCACTTTAATCGGATTATTATTTCGTAATATTTTCTTCTACATGTCAAAAGAGAGCTCTAACTTGGTTTGCTTAAAATATTATTATTATAATTAGATTTTTGAAATATTTTTATTTGTTAAGTTTTTAGTCTCATTTCAAGGTAAAGGATTTATAAATTTTTAATGTTGTATCATTTCTTATTTATGGTATATGTAATAGTAGGAATTGAATTTAAGCGAATTAAAAAATTTGTTTCAAAAATTTATGATGAGATAATGCTTTTAATCAAATATTATTTTAATAATAGATATCAATATTTGTACAATTGATATGAAATGTGTAGTTCCATTACTTATTGTATACATTGTATCATGTTTAAATGGTCCTTACCTACGAGTGAAGCATTCTTTGAAATTTGAAAGCATTAAGTTCACTAGGGTAAGGTATCTTATTAAGAGTTTTCTAATTTTTATTTTGTGGACCCCATCAAGCCCATATGCTCCTTAATAGGTTCAACTATTAGTTTATGAGAAATTTTTTATTTTTGTTCTCTCTTAAACCCAATATTTTAAAGTATGGGAACAACTCTTTTATAAACTTCTCATTTGGGTAGAGCTTAAAAGCCTTCTAGTTAACTTATGTGCTTTCTTACCATAAAATATTTAGCATTTAGAGTGTTCTATATGTTGCAAGCCCAAAATATTAGTCTAATCCCAAATGAGTTTATCTTTAGGTGGACCTCACTTAGACCTTAAAGAATCTATGCATAATTAGGTAGGTTTTTGAATTTCACATAAAATATATACCTACATTAACCTTGCAAACTCTAACTTTCAATGTTATTGTCCTCATCACAAGATCATTCCTTAGTGATTTATAACTTAAGCACTCTCTTAAGATTATTATTAAAATTTCTACTTTATTGGCTAAAGAAACTAGATGGAATATGATGGGTACAAAAAAATGCACTATCACTAATTTAGCAAATTCAAATGAAGCAACCCCCATAATCAAACTCAACAACAAGTCCAAAAGAATTACACTATCATTTTCACGAAGAGTTGACCTAGTGGCTCTTCTTTCATTTAATTTTGGTGTTTGGCTTCAATCTAAATATTAATAAATCTACTATGAGCACTCAACCCTCTAGAAATCTTAAAGCCCATGAATTGATGAAGACTCGTGGAGGGGACAATTTAGCCACCAAAGTCACTCAATTTAACTTGAAAAATATTTTCAATGCAAAACCAATGTCTACTTCTAGGAAACAAACTTTTAGTATTAATAGATGTTAGCCAATTCATGAGATCTCTATGGAGGATCACACTATCTAAGTGTTATCTCAAGCAAAGTTTACAACTGTAAAGAAGATTCTCATAAATTTTCTATTTGTGCCATCTTCCATAGCTTGACCCCTTTGACATCATTTATATAGGAAATTAAATTCCATTTTTTATTATAAGACTACATTGAGGATAATTTGGACACACACCATTCAACTCACCACATCAACTAAGTATAAACATGGTGACATGTGTATGAATTAATTTCATAGTTTTTAATCTCTTCCATTATTATATAAGAGCTCAAAAATTATGTTGTATCCACCACTCTTGACATTGATGTCATTTAGTTGAAATTATCAATATTTATTAGCCTAATGATGGTAAACAATAATTTTATCATTATGTTGTCTCGCTAACAAATTTCCTTTTTATTTAGCTTATTTAGAATTAATTTAATATGGTGGAGTCAATTATGGATAATGAAAGAATGTTTCAAACATATTAGTGTGAGACAATGTGAAGTTAAGAACTATTGATCTCAAAAGTTGACACTTAGGAGATACAACCTTGGGAAGTTCTAAGAATGTGGGACCAAATTGCTATCCACTAAAAGACCTTCGAGATTTTAGAAGTTGACTCTTCAATTTAACTAATGAGGGGAGAAAAGGGGAAGAAGTGAAAAATAAAAGAATGCAAGTAACTATTCTAAGACAATGTGTCAGAACATGTTAATGGTATTGCCCATCATACAACATATGATAATCTAAATCTTGTGATAATTTAGAGAAGTTTCAAAGAGTTCTAACATGATCCAAAATTATGCATATGTGAAACTAAAACTATAAAATATTGCTATAATAATCAACAACTACAATATATCAATGAAAATGCGGAGCACAATTATATTTAGTCAGAAGAAATAGAATGCACAACAAAGGCCAATAGAGCACAAAATTATGCATTCAATCTTTCTCATACAAAGCTAATTGCTAAGGTCTGATAAATTACAAAAGTCAACTATTATCCTTCTAAATATTTTATGTGCAAGATGATGAACAACAACAATACAATGCCACTCAAGGATTAAATAGAAAATACCCCTCACGATGAGAACCACAACAAAAATAATATTCCCCACTTCTATGCCTACGAGTCTCACCATCATAGTGATGGTTGAAACAACCTAACTGGGTAATTATAATCAACCCCATAGGGGACGATGATAACATCTGTTCTTCCACAATCTTCCCTTACAAACGATTGCAAGCCTCATTATTAAGAGTCAATGATGGAAATTTGTTCCTTAGGAGCATGTAGGTTCACCATGAATCAACCTCCACCATTTGTCTATGGTCGACCCACCAAAATCCTTGACCAACTATGCATCATATATTACTTGTGATTCTTAGAAACCCCTTCAAGCTACACCAACTTGATACATGACTTGGGGGAAGTGAGCACTTGATAAACTAGAAAAACTTCTCACTCTTTTTAGTTGGTTCATGAAGCCTCCATGTGGCATCCTACCACTTTGCACTAGGAGTTCACTTCTCAAGTTTGGTAGCAGCTATGTGACTTTAACATGTGGCTTTACTCGACGCAATATTTGAACTTAATTGCAAAACCATGGTAACTCAAAAAAAAATGTGTTACTTCTAACAATGTCTTAGAAATTAATCCTTCACAAAATGGGTGTGCTAGACAAAGTCTACAACTTTTGGTGAATCATGAGGAACTTTGCGTACAGATGTGATAACCTATAACTCTGATTCCACACATAAAAACCTCCAAAAATCAAAAGGGGAAAAATACTCTTACAAATTTCGAAGATCGAATTGAATAGATGCCCATTCATCTTTGGATGGTTGCACCTTCTTCTTTAGTGATATAGAGACCTTATCCAAAGTGATCATCTCTTTGAAAGAGAAATTATTTATGGTATGTGCAACAACCTTCATATGATACTCTGACTAGGCAAGTGGATGTAAAATCCCTTTCACCTCAACAAAACTTGGGGATTGACTAAGGCCTTGAAATGTGTCTTGGACCTATTTCTTCCCTTCCAATGTCTACTTCATCTGATCTTTTGACATGATGATATTATCTAGAAGAAAAGGGGGAGGAAGTCCTAATTGGACAAGTTGCACAATGTGCTCCTTTATACTTGTGATTATTTGATCTAAAGAATTTAAACATGTTTTATATTTTAGGACCACCTTGTTACAAGTGAGAACCTCATTGGCCTTTCCAACCAATAATCTATTTTTATCCACTCGCACAACATTCATCTCATCATCAATTGCATCACCTAATTTTTAAATCAATGACTAGGCACCTGTGACTTTTGGAGTGTGTAAGAGAGGGGTACCAACCATGTAAAGGCTCCAAGTCATGGAGAGTCGAGAGCGGAGGGCTACCCTAACTTATCTCACTCTAAAATATTCCTTGGGATAAGGATCGAGAACGATGAGCACTATAACGTACTTCTATCACTCTACAAACCCCAAACTTAGGTTTGGGCTAAGTGAACAACTTTTTGGAGTTCGTATTGCACCTCAGACAACTCTTTGTTTGAGGATGGCAACATAGTTCTAGGACGACAACATGACATGGTGGCGTCGCTCGGGAATGTTGGTGTTCATATGGCTAGAGAACATGAAGTACACTAAAGACTTCCTCAAAGATAATATCACCCTAGCTAGTTAACCTAGATGGTAAAAATAGAATGAGAAAGTATAGGAAATAGATACTAAAATGATAAAGCAAGTAAACAAGAACTAGGGTGATGAATATAATCTCACAAAAGCACCAATTCTCTAGCTAGCTCCACATGTGTGTTCACCTACACACAAGAGGGAAAATTGTTGGGGTTGTATAGGGGTCTGCTTCAGTCAGACCCCCATTTTGGTGTTTCCACCTCCACGGATAACTAAAAAGCAACAAAGTAGAATATGCAATAAAGGAAAGAAGAAATAGAAAAGAGAACTACAAACAATATTATGCTACTTTATCAAATCACAAAGGAAAGGAGTGAAATGTTACCACCTCCACCCAAAATATCACTAGCTAATGGAGGATATCATACAGACTAGGAAAAGTCACAACAGTCACAACTGTGATGAAGGGAGGTCTCGCAACACTCCAATCCCACACGTCTATGGCTTTCCTCACACTTGCAATTTGGAGTTGAGGAAGATTGAAATGTTGTTGCGATGCTCGAGAATGGAGTGCTAGAATGTTGTTTGAGAGTGAATGAGATGCTAGAGAGTGAGATTGAATTCATAAGAGATGAAATGAAGTGAAAGTGGATGAATTTTAAGGAAGAATGAGGAAGAGTATTCCATTTTTTGGTCGATTGGTTGGAGAGGAATGTTACAATTTGACCCCAATCAGGTGTGTAATGCCTCTTCCAACTCTAGGCACAAGAATCCTTCAGGGATGGCAGTGTGTCATGCAGATGTCTATGCACTGTGCATTCATCCCCAACAAATATTCTCTCATCGACACAAAGGATGTATGCCAAGTGGATGAAAGGCAGTTGGGTGATGTGAAATTTCGCCTTCAGATTTGATTTTCTAAGGTGAGGGTATCTGTAAGGGTAATTTGTGTAAGGGGTGCAAATTCAATCCTATACATTTTCCCCCACTTTAGTGAGAACGAGTATTCATGAGTGCTTCGGTAAATTAGATCGAAGAGTTAGTAATGTTAGAGATTTATAATCAAACCATCGAGGAAGTAGACCATGATCTAGTGAGCTCGAAGGCATGGGACAAGAAAAGGACTCCACAGGTACTCTCCCTAAGGAGTTTCAAACAAAAGACTCCATAGCCCCACAGAACTATGAAGCTACACATAGTACAACAAAGGCCCTTAGACCAACGATGGACAAATCCCATAGGGTGAAAGCATCTTACAGGCCTATATAACTACAAGGAGGCGATCCCCAATATCTCTCACATGAAGGAAGCCTCATGAAGTAAGCACCTTACAAACCTGTAGACCTACAAGAAGGTGACCCCCAAAATCTCTCACATGGAGGAAGCCCAGAGATGTAAGGAACTGACAAGCTCGTAGACCTGCAAGGAGGCATCCCCCAAGATATCTCACATGAGGGAAACCCAAAGATGTAAGCACCTCACAAGCCCACAGACCTGCAAGGAGGTGTCCCCCAAGATATCTCACATGAGGGAAACCTAGATGTAAGGAGACTCTAGAGAGTTAGAAAGTAGCTTCACGGGTGCACCCGTAAAGTGACATGTTAATCCTTTGACAAAACATGCCAACACAAAGAAGCCATGCAGAAAAATAAGTGGATAGTCATGTAGACCATCGACAAGTTGGAAGGCTTTCAAAGGGGTTCCTCAGGAACCTGACATGAAGAGGGGTCCACTCGAGGGACGCACTATTTGAAAGTGCAACAGAGACATTTTTTTCTCAAATTGATTCATCATCAAGGAATCCTTTCAAAATATGTTCACTTCATCAAGGAATTTGAAAGGAATAAAATTCCCCCTCACGAGGGGAAGGTTGAGGTTTTTCCTATAGGAAAAGGTTGCTCTCTCCTCATAGGAGATTTTCCAAGTTCTTTCTTTACGAACCCATGATGAAGGAAACATTTTTCCTTAGGGGTCCAAGTTGAGAATGTCGTTCTTGAAAAAGTTTGAAAAGATTCTCGAGAAAAGGTTTGTTGGAAATGAATGCATTTTCTAAAAATTGAAGCATCATAGAAATGGTGTTGTCATGCATGTGAGGGAAAACTCAAGCAAAGAAGAGAGAAGGATAAGAAAAGAGCGAAAGAGAAAAAATCACAAAAAAAAGACACATGAGGATCTAGTTTCGTGGTGTCAAATCTACTCATGCTTATATAAATAATAGCTTACCATGGTGCAAGGAAAAATATCATCAATCCCCACCAGTTCAGGAAGAATGCATAGAAGACAAAGTAAAAATAAAAAATTGGGTCAAAATGGAAGGGAAGCCTAAATGCCCCTAACACTTTGCATTGTCCCCAATTTACCGAAAATCAAACACAAACATGGAAGAATGATGATATAGATAGAAGAAGGTTCACAACAAAAAATCACTGCTATATCCAAGCACCAATAAGGGTGACAAGGGTCATCCAGGAATACAAAGCATAATCATGGGGGAACACATCACAACACACACACATCTAATCTAAAGATAAAGAAGAAGCCTCCCCCTAACATTCATCAACCAAGAGGTCAAATCCACTTCCCAATCTAGATCATTATAGGGGGAAGGAGGGTGAGACTGTAGTGGTATAGTATTAAGGGGAGGAGCTTCCAACCCTCCTACAACAAGGGCTAAGGAAGAAGGCCCTGCAAGGTCTTCTCCACTAGGTTCTTGTGGAGCTTTCGTCATCGATTTCACAAAGATTGCCAACAAGGCCAAAACCTCATCAAGAGAGTTGAACATGCACTTTACTAGAGTGTCAGGTCGTACCTCAACAAATGGAGAGGGTTGTGTCCAAGATTTTCCATTTGGCTCAGTGAGTGACTTGGGAGTGATGAAAAACTTAGGGGAAGTTGGGACTTACTCCATTACTAGGACATAACAACCTAATGTAGGACCACCTTTCAAGGAAGGTTTGATCCTCTTACACCCTCCATTGCTAGTAGGGCCATCCTTCACCTTCTTCTTCATCGAGGGATGTGAACTCCCCACAAACAAAGCGAGTGGTGTAGAGGAAGAGGAGGAGGAGAAAACTGCGATAGATACCACCGATGTATTCGGCATATCCATGGGTTTAGGGAATGACAAGATGTTCAGAAGGGACATCAATAGGGGTGACTCAGCCAAAGGAGTGATAAACACTTGCACCTTTTTGGGATCAAGCGCACTCACACTCACAGTGGGAGTCAGAAGCAAGACTAAACTCGATTGAATGAAAGAAGAGGGGAGGAGATAGGAGGACATAGTAGGAGACCTTGATACAGGGTGGCCATTTCCTCTTCCTTCTTCTATAAAGTGGCTTGCTCTCTCACCAGAGCCATTCAGTGGTACTTGTGCTCATGTGCAAGGCAGTTTTTGAGACTCTTCAAGCTAGAGGTTGGGAGCTACAAAGGGACAAAAGGCTCTTTCTCAACCATAGGGGTGTCCATCAAAACCGTTTCTCATGGAAGGATAGGCTCATAAACGTGAGCAGGTGAAGTAGGTTGAGAAACAATGGGGGGAGTCAACTCTAATGCCTCAGTAGTGGACCTCTTCCCATTTAATTCTTTAGGAGAAGAAGCGGTAGGAGGCCAGGAAGGTTGAGACATAGAGGATTCTCTACGGGGACCCTTTCTCCTACCATACACGTAGGTCCAAGGTCCAGGAGGTTTAGTAGGGAGGTCTGAAATCCTAATCTTAGGTCAATACCAAGAAGGCACCATTAGACTCCTTAAGTATAATCCAGGAGTAGACATCCAAAACTCTTCCTCAAAAAGAGGAGTGGGAGAGGCATCTCAAAAATGGGCTAGCTTCTCTTTTCCTTTTCAGGAAGATGGGGGAGGTTGTTGTTGTACTCCCAAAAGGGTCAGTTTCAACTATCCCTTGCCCCCAGTCTTATACTTCACATGGTTTTTGTAAAGTAGGTTTGTTCTTGGGGGGAGTAGACCGATTGGGGCAGGCCACAAATGGTCCAACAAGTAGCCCCTATGGGAAACCAACGGTTGGTATCCAGTGTCATGTACCACATGCACAACACCTTCATAGGACAATTTCAAACACTTATGGATGACAGAGACAATTCCATTCATGGAAGCTAGCCAAGGTATGCCTAGCTTCAGCTTGAACAAATCCGACTCTAGAATAACATAAAAAACTGTGTCTATAGCCCTAGGTCCAACTAGGATAGACAAAGTTACTAAGCCATACAACTTGAGACAAAGACCATTGTGTGTACAGATGGTGGACTTCATTTCCTTGTAATCCTCTCTCTATAATGAATTCAACAACAACATTTCTTCTATAATGACATTCAATCGACTCACGGGGTCAACTAAGACTCCTGTCACAATGTTGCCATTGAGACAAGTGGGAATGTAGAGGGGAGAAGGCTTGTTGTTCAAGGGAATATCCTATGAGTTGAATGTCATGTCCAATGAGCTAGTCATAAGTTTTGTGGTAGGAGTAACCATGACCATCTTAATGTACGCCTTGGGATGAGTGGTGGAATTGGAGGGATCGATAGTTAAGTTAGCAAAATACGATGAAAATGGATGTGTATATATGCAACTCACTATTCACTTTCACCATCAATTTATTTGTATTTTGTTTATTTCCATCAAGATGAATAGTACTATCCTTGATGTCATCATGTATCTTGTGATGCAGGAGCATACAACATTCGATATCATGTTTGTTAACTTGATGGTACTAACAAAAAAAAATTGTATCGTACCAACTAGGGTAAGGTTCCTTGAGAGGTTTAAGGTTCTCCAAGGTTATGATTTTATCCTTCAGAAATTTCTATAAGATGGAAGAATAAGAATTTTCTAACTTTGTGAACTTTTTGTTGTGTCGGAGGCCATTATCATTCATAGAAACTACTACATTTGTGAAAGCCTTACCCTTTCCAGAGATCGATACAATGGATTTTCCTTCTAAATGGGAGCATGAGGAGGATCCCTCAAACTTGACTACCGTTTGTTGATATTCTCGTAAAGTGGCAAACAAATGCATGAAAGAAGGGTAATTCATAAGGGAAAAAATTTCATACCAAGGTCTGTACAAATTTCTTATGAATACCTTATGCATGTTAGAATCAGGCAGCGAGTACGATATTAGTGAGAAAAGTGCTTGATATCATGCTATAAAATTAGTTATCTTCTCATTATCCCCTTGTTTGCATCAAATGAGATCTAAAAGGGTCATCTTTGGTCCAATGTTAGCTTGGAACTGTTGAAGAAACTAATTTACAAGTTGATCAAATGAGAAAATAGAGTTATTAGGTAGGGAACAATACCATTCGAGCTTTGTATCCTTAAGAGATCGAGGGAATAATTTTTCCATCAATGCGTCGTAATGGAAGAAGTCTATACACATGGAATTAAAGGAAAACACATGCATTTGCGGGTCCCCTTTGCTACCATACTTCTCAAATTTTGAAATCTCCATTTCTTGTGGGAAGGGAGTGCTTAAGATTGCTACTGACAATGGACTATGTCAGAAGAAGGGTTGAAAGATAGGCTGGGAAGAGGCTTAGGAGATACTCACCAGCTCACTTTGTATCTTACCCATACTCTAAAGAAGAGCATTCAGAATAGGGTCTTGGGATGACAAAGGTCTAGTGGGACCTCCTCTAGAACCACCACTAGAGGCACCTCCAGAACCAACAACGTGGCCACCACCGAAACTACTATCAAAGCCACCCCCATGGCCTCCACCGAAACCACCTCCACTAGCATCACCCCCACTACCAAAGCCACCACCACTACCAAATCTCTCACCACTCAACCCACCAAAACCTCCTCCACTAGAGGTGACATGAGGGAAGAAAATGAAACCTAAGGGTATTATGTTTGCTTTGATAGTTTTATATCTCTTAGAGGCAAAGGAGATGTTAATCGATGAGACTGTGTTGGCCATATACACAGATGTGGGAGGCATCGACATTTCTAACTGTCTCTCATGTTCTTTGAGAGCATCCCCTTATATAATGTTAGTACAGTTTGGAAGGGTACACACTTCAGTCAGACTAGAGAGACTAGCTAGGAGTTCTATGCTTGTTCGGTCTTTTCCTGCCATATACTTTATCTTGCTAATAACCCTAGTGGATCTAGCCAAATTTGGGTCCTTTTCTAGGTGATTCTCCAAGTCACCCAACCCTTTGCTAAGGGTTGAGATATTCTAAAGGAATTTAAATAACTTCATGCTCATCTACTGATGATGGTGTAGGAGATACAAGAGTGGGGATGTGGTCAGTTTCATCAAAGAATCCTACCTCACCCCTTGACAACTACTCCTGAGTAGATAGACCAACATTAGATCCGAGAAAAAGGACTGTAGAGAAACCAGTAATGACCTTCATCTTCTCAATCAGAAGGTGTCACACACTTCTCCCAACAATGTACTCAGAAGTCATGGACTGGGTTGTGATGCTCATAAACCTTCACAACACTCAGGGTTACAACAATCATAAGGTACAAGGGAGAAGTCTCAACACTAATGAATGGAAAAGCATTGGTTCATGTTGGGTTCACCAAAAATGTAAGAGAGGGGAACCAACCACGTCAAGGCTCCAGGTCATGGAGAGATAAGAGCGGAGGGCTGCCCTAACTAACCTCACTCTAAAATATTCCTTGGGATAAGGATTGAGAATTATGAGCACTATAACTTACTTCTATCACTATATAGACCCTAAACTTAGGTTTGGGATAGGCGAGCAGGTTTTTAGAGTTCGTACTGCACCTCAGACAACTCTCTATCTGAGGATGACAATGTAGTTCTAGGATGATAACATGGCGCATTGGCATCTTTCAGGTGTGCTGGAATTTGTACAGCCAGAGAACAGGAAGTAAACTAAAGACTGAACCTATAAATGCACTATTACCCTAGCTAGTTAACCTAGATGGTAAAAATAAAATGAGAAAGTATAGGAAATAGATACTAAAATGATAAAGCAAGTAAATAAGAACTAGGGTGACAAAGATAATCTCACAAAAGCACCAATTCGCCAGCTAGCCCCACACATGTATTCACCTACACACAAGAAAGAGGGAAAATTCTTGGGGTTGTATAGTGGCTTTCCTCAGTCAAACCCCCATTTTGGTGTTTCCACCTCCACAAACATGCAAAAAGCAAAAAAGTAGAATATGAAATAAAGGAAAGAAGAAATAGGAAAGAGCATTACAAATAATATTATGCTACTTCAATCAAATCACAAAGGAGAGGAGTGAAATGTTACCAACTCCACCCCAAAGCTCACTAGCTAATGGAGGAGATATGGACTTGGAAAATTCACCATAGCCACAACTATGATGGATGTCTCGCAAGACTCCAAGCCCACACATATATGACTTGCCTCACACTTGCAATGTAGAGTTCAAAAAGCTTGAAATGTTGTTGTAAAGCTCAAGAATGGAGTGTTGGAATGTTGTTTGAGAGTGAATGAGATTCTAGAGAGTGATATTGAATTACTAAGAGATGAAATGAAGTGAGAATGGATGTATTTTAAGGAAGAATGAGGAAGAATCTGCCATTTTTAGGTTGGTTGGTCAAAGAGGGACGTTACAATTCAACCCCAATCGAGTGTGTAATGCCTCTACTAACTCCAGGCGTAGGAATCTATTAGGGACAACATCATGCCATGCAAATGTTTGTGTTTTGTGCATTCATCCCTAATAAATATTATTTCACCGACATAAAGGACAGATGCCAAGTCGACAAAAGGCAGTTGGGTGATGTGGAATTTCACCTTCAAATTTTATTTTCTAAGGTGAGGGTATGTGAAAGAGGAATTTGTGTAAGGGGTGCAAATTCACTCCTATACAAAGTGATAGAGAATAATATTTGGTCAACCATGAAACTAATTTTCATGCTTGCCTCTAGAGAATCAACAATAAACCTAAGCATAGGTTTCAAAGAAGAAAATATGCCCTTGATTATTTCCCAATGTTATGCATAAAGTTGTCAGATCATGGGAAGAATACTAATTTACTATGAGTTGCTGGACAACTAATCTTTTAATTATTGGAGTTATTGGTTATTGCTTTTAACTTCTTGTTGGAGTCATTCCTACTTGTCAAAAGAATCAGAGACCTCTTTATCTATTAGTATCAACACCTATTCCTTCTCCTATAGCTTGGATTCAACTACTTTCCTTGTTTTTTTCTCAAAAAACCTTTGGTCCCGAGCCTCAGCTAGTTGCTTTGTTCCACTATCATTCATAGCCCATTCTTCATCTAACTCTTTTTGAAACATGGATGCAACCAACTCCTTTTACTCCTTTTCCCTTTGAATTTGGGCTCAAGCTTCATCTAGATCTTTTGAGAGTCTATCCTTTTCAACTTTCTCAACCTAGAGGGCCTCCTTGGTGGAAACTATTTGTATATCCTTATACAACCTTGATATTTCATCATCTTTATCCTTGACATTAGCAGTCAAGATTTCCACTATAGCTTTCACTCAAGCAAGATCTTGGTCTTTTTTCTATATTCTCAACTGATGTTGGAGCATCTAGGTACTCGAGCAATCTAGATAAATTTTCATTTTCAATTTTGTTTTGGGTGTTTATAAATTTTGTTGTGGTGTTAAAACTTGGTGATTTTAGTCTTTGTTCATCTGGCACCTCTTCTGGAGATTTTTGTACTTTTATCAACTACCAAAAGTCATTGAAAATAAATATTGGTAGAGATTTAAATTGTAGAATTTATTTATTTATATTAAATGTTAATACAATTCCCAATTTGGGTGACTCATCTTAGCCTAGCATGGGAATTTGGGGCAGTTTTTAATACACCCATTCTTGGCAAGAAATTCAATACAAAAAGTCTTGAGGAAGGCATGGGAGGTAGGGAGTCAAGGAGAGGAAAATACACAGCAGTTTGGAAGCCAAAGAGAGGCGTTGGAGAGGAAAAGAACAACAATTTTGAATGCAAGAGGTGGAAAAAAAATTGACCTCTAACATGGCTGAAAAAATTTGCACATGAGAACTAGTTTCGAAGTCACAATTCTATAGTGATGCTAGAGTAATAAGAAGAATTAAGAACAAATAAATAATAGGGGAATAAATCAAAATTTGGCATGTCTATATTTGTATTTTCTGATGTAAAACTTTGAACTGGAACCATAGAATAAAGTTTGGTATATTCTAGAAAAATTGTGTGGTTAATTTCTGAGTGGAAATTTGTTGTTGAGTGAGTTATTTTATGCATTAGCTCCTAGTATGATAAGATCCAAAGTTTTTGACCTGCATCATCAACCTTTTCTTTGGGGTGGGCTTGACTCAATTTTAGGCCTCCTACATGGGTTGAATAATCTTATGATTTCATCTCCCCCTTCGCCTTAAGGACCTTAGGTGTCTTATGAGATACTATCAATGTCTGATGGGCATGATAAAAAAATAGTCCTATTCTTGGGGTGGTAGGCTTTAAGTCATCTTTCCCCCTTTTCTAGGACCTTTCCTCTTAGGCCTTCTAAGTGGATTGATTTGCTGATAGTAACTGGAAGGAGATTGAATATACTACCTCAGAAAGGGGGTACCAAGAGGGAAGCCAAATGATATTGCAACTTAGGAAATGATTGCTTGGTCTCCCTCTAGGGTGGATGATGAGAAACTTAAAATATATGGGGGAAGGGGAGGGATGTTTTACAAAGCATGAGAGGAAAAGGGAGGTGATGGAGGAGTAACCACCTATGTGGTTGATAATGAAAGTGTAGGGATTGGCACAAGCATGGAAATGGAAGGGGAAACCAAATGTCGTGAAAAGCTAGAAAGTGAAATTGCTAAATTTTGAGAGGTAGTAGGAACTACCATCATAGAAGGGTTGACCAAAAATAGAGAATACAACAAGGGGGAAGAGAAGCGTACCTTTGTGGTTGAAACCACTAGAGCTTGTGTTGTGGTAGTAACTTCTTCCTCTTCCTCATCTGATTGTTGGCTAAGGTTGATATACATTTTCCTTCTTCTCTTTGCAGGCTATGATGAGGTTCCTGATGAGGACCCTTCTCTTGTTGAAACTAGAGGCACCTGAGATTTCTAGGCTTTCAAAGATCCTTGGTGAACTAAAAAGTGTGGGATCCTTTGTCCCATAACATTCTAAATTTTCTATAATTATGTTAGCTGGGGTCCCTCTAGTTTCTCCTCTAGTTGCTTTCCTAATGGAGCCTCTTTATGGATACAACTCATATCAATCAGTGAGGAATAATTTGGATGTGCCTCATCCCAATACTTTTCAAAATTTCCATCTATAGGGACAACTTCATTTTTTCTATTTCAAATATCATTTTCCTAGCAATAGACCTAGAAATCTATGAACTTCTCTCTTTGCCAACCCTCACTATCAAGTATGAAGCAAAGACCTTTAGAAATTTTAAAAAAGTAATTGAAATCCTACTTAGGTAAATAGAAAGAAAGCCATGGAGGTATTTTTGGCCCTAGAACTATTACCAAAATTTTCACTAAAGCTCATTTTGGTAGAGCTAAGATTGATTATTTCATTTAGAGGTGAAAGGTAAACATGTTTTATGCTGATAGTTCATTTGAGTGAATTCAGTTTATTACACAAAAAATAATAAAACTAAAAAATTCATAAAATGTTGTATAGTAATGTTGTTTTTGTTCATCATAAAGTGGAAAAGATACATCAGAGCATAAACCATTTCTATTTGGTGTTTAAAAACCAGAAAAAAGTGTTTAAGTTTCCCACACAAGCTGTGGGAATAACTGAATTGATTTTATTCAAATTGAATCGATTATATCTAATAATGGAGTGTAAACAAAAAATTTAAAGATTAAAATAGAGAGAAGAAAATATGAAGAGATTCATATCCATAATTTCCTTTTAGGCTCATTGTAGCCTAGGTTGACCCTCCTCTTGAGTGCTTCCAACTCCCATCACTCTTCAAAGCTAATTGAACCTACAAAAGGTTAGAAAACAGTCCTGTTAGAGCTCCGAATATAAGCCTAATCACACTTTCCATCCACAAAAATATAGCCTAAATCCATTACTATATACAACCAAAATAATTAGAACAAAAATGACATCAGATATTCAAAACCACATCATCAAATAAAATGAACTCATAACCACCAGAAGTACTATTTTTATCTAACATTATTTTTCTCTGTGTAGGAATAGGTTCATTATGTTCATGGTTAGTTTTCATTCATCAGATATGTGGAGCAAAATGGGCTCCCATAAGGGTTGATCCTAACATATCAAGAGGAAAGTCTCTTATTTACACATGAGAGTCATAAATATTCATAATAGTCATCAAGAAGAATTGTTGTAACAAAGTGAAGTTCATAAAGCAACCTTTAATTAAACATGATGAAAATAGATTGAGCAAAGCATCCTATTGCTCATCATTTATAAGAACAATAAAAAACATGTTGAAGAAGCATCAACTGCATTCGTTATCTCAGTTTTAGCTCTACTTTATATTCAAATTGCATTTACATAAAGTATGGAGTCCCTTTACACTGAAGGGAAAACATAGTATCAAAGGTCATTAGACTGTTTCTAATAAACCTATACATTCAATAGAAGCTACAGGTGAATATTACAAATAAGAATGAATCAAACAGTCCATCTATACAAGAAGTACATTATACAGTCAGGAGGAGAAGACTTGTAAGGACAACATTGCGATAGGAATATACAGAAGCTGAGTCAAACTGATCATCCAAGGAAAATGCAACCATATCTAAGGTTTTCATTTGCATAAAGAATACAGCGAGATTTCCCAACTAATAGTGAATCAAAAGGAAAATAGTGAAACTGATTCAGATATGTAACTAGACATATGCAAAACATCACATTCATAGATAATAGGAATGTTATCTCAAGGAATGCATAATGACCTATTATGCTATAGGTTAATTTCAAAATCATAATGAGGTCAACATTCCTATATTTTGTTTTGCATTACAAAATGAATCGCAGGTACTATCATTACCATGGAAAAACACAAAACATTCAAATCTATTATACTTTATGCTCCAATTAACTTCAACACCATGATAAAGTGAAACCCCTTGGCTCTTGCTTGAAACAGAATAAAAAAATAGAGAAAGAAGAATGTTTCTTTTAAGACAAGTTCATTATAATTTGGAAAAAGTACTCAGGTTCAAGAGGGTTTCAAGATTGCTTAAGTACAATTTATGCAAAGGCTAAAGCAATGAATAGGAGAAGCATGACAGCTAGGGTTTCAAACCTTTATCAAAAAAATGTGCAATCTATACAGTAAGAAGCAATGCAATAGTAATATGCCAACTTAGGGTTTAGTTCCCTTTTCCTCATGCATTATGAAGGTGACAAGATGTCATGGCTGAGCCTTCATAGGGTCATTTTTAAAGTTTCATTATTGTACAATTTTCCTTTAGAATCAAGCATAAAGGAGTCACTCATATGGTTGGCTAGGGTTTCAAACCCTTATCAAACCAAAGTATACAAGAAGTGAATAAAAGTCACAGGTAGCTCACATGGTGGCTGGGGTTCTAACCCCTTTAACTCTTACAAAAACAATCAAACAACAACAAAGGGTCGAACCTTATTTACATAAAAAATGAAAATATTACAATGGTTGTGGAGTTCATAGGAAGAAAGATGAGCTTATTTTTTTATAATAGATTTATTCATATGGTGGCGAGGGTTTTTAAACCCTTTACATTATTCTTTTGGAAAACATCTTTTTCATAATAGCCAAGACCATTCTCAGGCCGCTCAAAGTTTTGCTACATGAGAACAAAAACAATGAGAGCTGATAGGAAGAAGACCTTCACTAATTTTGTCAAAGAAAATATTGAAAAAACAAAAGGCCAAATGATAACTTTACGTAGAGACAACTAATACTCATGGGGACCATTAAAGAACCAAAAGAAAAACACATAAGCCGACTCTTCTATGCAAAAAATAGTAAGGAAAATGCAAAATGAAGGCTCAAAAATAACAAAATCAGAAGTACCTCTATTTTTGCCTTCCAGACTATGGAGAATCAGGGAAAGACTGAAGAATCCAAGCTCAAAGCTTCAACAATTCTTTTCCATGGTGGCCATAGCTCCTCTCGAAGCTTCCTCGACAAGGCACCACAAGTCAAAATCATAAAATTATTAGGGTTTACTAATCTTTCTTTCTTTTTCCCTTGCATGGATCATGGGATTTTTAACCATCTTTTAATCAAATAATTATGTTTATTTCCCTGTGGCCTTGACCACTACAATGACACCTAAACATATGCAATAAGTGGTCGGTAATGAAGTTGCTAGGTATGGTGTGGCCTCCAAACAATTATGCCTTGTGAACAAAGATAATGTGGTCATCCTTTTCTAATAATTTGTCATGTTCTATAATGCTTGGTGTAAGCATTGAAATATATGCTAAGTACATGCAATGTGGCTGACAGACATATGCTAAGTATAGGGTGGTATGGTTTATGAAAAATATGCAAAGTATGTAATGCATGGAGGGCAGTCATAAAGGGAATATTATTTTTTGCATAAATCATGTATTTTATTTCCCCCCGTATATTTTGTATTGTAAAGTTGCATTTGAAAGTTATTAAATGCTGTTTTATTAATTGCTTTTTAATAATTTTTCAAATCAACTATTGTAAGAGGGGGAAAATACTAAAAAAAAAATTCTCACATGCATGTGAAGTGGAGAGATTGCATGATTTTTAGATTTTCATGAATGGGAGGAAATTCAATTTTCATTTGTAGTTGGAGGAGTAATTTTTGGAGACCTTTTTTGGTCAATTTGCATGTATGACTATTTTGAGACAATGAGAGTGTAGAATTTTTCAGTTACAAGTCTTTTTTCTGAGGGTTTTTGTCATTTCTTGTGGATAGAGGTTTGTGCTTTGAATTCACTTTGAGTGCCACCTCCTTGCATTTTTGTTGACTTTTGGTCAACTTGGGAGCCATTTGGAGTCACACTTCAGTCATGCATGGTATGAGATGGAGTTCTTTGTTGTTTGAGCTCAGTTTATAGCATCAGAGGGCCTCTTTTCCAGGCATTTTTTATTTTTCTCATGCGAAGCATGATGCTTTTTCTCACTTTTAGTTCACATGGAGTTTCATCTCTTGGATTCTTTATGCATGCCATTTTTGATTATGTGGAGTTAAAGACTTAGTTTTTCCTCAATTCTTGATTTTTGCCTATGCAATTTGCAAAGAGATCGTGTAACTCACTTTTATGACAGTTTAATATACAACAATAGGTTTTAAAGTTATTTTATTGTAGTTTCTCCTTTTGTTGGCTTAAGGATACAAGTTTTACCTTCTTATAACTGAGTTTATGCATAAATGATTGATTTGATGGAAGTTTAATGTGTTTTATTAATCAAAACCTTTAATTTTTTTCTCTTTCATTATTACAAATTCTTTGATGCAATCAAGTTTCAAGTCTTAGGTTGTGCATGCAATTATCAATTTTAGGTTGTGAAGCATTTTTTTTTCCTTCGGGAAAAGGTTAACAATCCTTCCTTTGAAGCATTTTTGTCATAAGATTGTAATTAGTGAGTTGTGTGAAGTATTTCCCGAGTTTATAATTGTGAATTAATCTGCCCTTTAGATCATCATGTTTGGTGCAATCACCTCCTAGAATTAGTTTAGTTTCCATTTTCAGTCAATATTTCTCACCCTTTTCCTTCCAATTCAGCAGTTTCTAGGAGAATAAAAAGGGGAGCCAACCCATAATCTAGAGGTCTAGTTTCATAATAGGGTACCCACAACCTAAAATTATTCCAATGTTACATGGGATTGCAAAGCTTTCCAGCCTTGCATGCGAGTGAAAATTCCTGTGATAATTTTTGGCATGCTCGATGGGACTCTGAAGTTCACTTCAGAGAAGGAATTCAAGGCTTTCACACTGTTATTTTCAGTTTTATAGCAGCTTTCTACCTATCAAAGGTTTATATTTGATTGGCGACTCTATTTACTTGGTTTAAATTGCAGATTTTAGTAGCACATGAGAAGTGTTCAAACTCGAAGAAGTGCTGATCCATTCAAATACCAACAACTATGATCACCCAAGAGAAGAGGCAAGACAAAAAGAAGGAGATTGGGTAAATCAAAATCAATATCATGATCAACAAAAAGATCTAATTCTACATCACCTAGTCTTAGGCCTTTAAGTTTTGTACCAGTTTTTCCAGTAACATAAGTAGTACCAGTATTACAAGTACCACCTCCCAGAGCAGCTCCAATGGCCCGAGTATATGTGTTTGTACCATTCAATGGGGGAAGCCCATTGAATTTAGACTAGAACAATGACATACCAATGGCTACCTTGAAGATTCTACCCTTTTTCACTGGCGAGGAGAAGACTACGCCAGTAGAACACATAAGTGATGTAGCTTCACTTTATGCAGTTCATCATGTAACTCAAGAAAATGTGGCATTAAGACTGTTAGCAACATCATTCAAGGGGAAAGCACTTCAGTGGTTCATAGGTTTGCCGATTAATACTGTAGCAACATGGAATTATTTAGGAGACAAGCTGAGCAAACAGTTTTATGAAAAATTCGATCATCTATCTCTAGTTGAGCAGATGATGACTATAAAGAGAGCGCCACAAGAACAAATGATGAATTTTAATTTCCAATTTCAAAGAGCCTAGAACCATATACCGGCAATAGTAAGAACTTCACTAGATCATACTTTTTTGTATTATCTTAGAGAATTAAATTCTGACATTGTTGTGATGATACAATCTATGAGTGGAGTTACACTACCTATAACATTTGAGATAGCCATTAGAGCTAAAAATAACCTGATTCAAGCTAGAAAAATTGCACCAATGCCTCCCATGCCCTTTTGCCTTGATATTCAACCATCAATGCCTATCCAGCTACCTCCTATTGCCACAATACCCATTGTTCTAGCCTTAGGTATTCAAGAAACAATACAAAATAATGTTGTTCTAGAAAATCTAGACCTACAAGAGATTAGGGGTACCCAACATCAGTTGGTAAATGACCAACAACAAATGGCTAAGTTATTGCAAACTATGAGTAACAACTTGGTAAGCCTTAAAAACCAACAAGGCCAGAATTTCAGGCCTTATCAAGCACCCTTTCAGCCAAATAGTTCACCTTATCAAGATGACTATCAAGGACAGAGGAGGAATTTCAATCCTAGGCCCAATCAGCCTTATAACTAGAATATTGCTAGCTCTTCTAAAGAGCTTGTACTTGTGCAGAACAACTTAGCACAGGATTATGTGTGGTGTTATCCCTGTAATCAGCCTCATAATCAAGCTATGTGTATGAATGGGATGATTAATTAGGAACTCATGGTACATAGAAATTATGCTACCTTTGACAATACAACAAAAGAAGGCAATGAACAACAAGATGATCAAAAGAAACATAGTGACCTTGATGTCACCATGATGAACTGACAAGGGAATGAATTATGTGGAGTAAGTCATACACAAGGGTAGAATCAATTGGCTACCTCCATTGCAGCCAATATGATGTTGAAAAAGAGAGCAATTGACCTGAGACAACATGATGTTTCCAATGAACAACAAGCAGAAAAAGACAAACAACAGGCTGATAAAGGAAAGCAACAAGTTGTTCACTAGAAAAATCAAACTTTTCCAAGTCAAAAGGATCAGTCACAACCCTCATCTTCGTAGAATGTTCAGATTTTACCAAGAGGACAACTTGAGCTTGTAAAAAGAGTAGTTGAAGTAAGCTAAACCCATAAAGAATAGCTGAAAACTCAACCATAGCCCTCACTAGTATAGAAAGAAGTTATTGTTCCTAAAACACAACAAAAGGTGAGTGCTACTGCCTTTAATATTGTTGATCATATGAAAAAGGCCACTGCTAGCATCACCATGTTGGATACTTTACACCTTCCTAGGCAGAAAGAAAGCCTACACTAACTAAAATATCAATTTCTTATGAACTAATTAAATATCAGCCAAGAGTTCTCGCAAATAGTTTAGAAGGGAAAAAAGAATAGCTTGCTCAAGAGGTAAATCCACCACCCTTTTATGTCAGACTGATTATTGGTGATAGCACAGTGCATAATTGCATGATAGAATCAGGAGCAAGTAGCTCCATTATGCCTAAACAACTGGTAGATAAGTTAGGATTGAGTTATGAGCCATTGTCAAAAGGGGTAGTCCAACTAGATGGTACAACCATTAAGTCTATTGGAGTGACTAAAGGTCCACCTCTTACATTACATGCATGTACAAACTTTTCAATTCCACAAGACATATATGCCATTAATTTACCTTCGTATTTTTCCATTTACCTTTCTAAAGATTTTACAACAAATTTAGGAGATTATTTGTCATCAAACTGGTCAAAAATGTTTTTTAGGACTAGCTATGGTACTAGAGTAACTTTCAAATCAAAGCCATAGACTAAAGCCCATATTGAGCCTTATGTTGTAAATTATATAAATGCAAACCTAGTTTTCCATGATCAAGAGGATCAAACCATGACCCCCGACCCCATTATACCTATTGAGGGCATACCCGACATAAATTTAGATGAGTTGGCTGCTGAGAATTATGAGGTTGATCAATTCAATCACATGGATGAAATAGGTTTGGGAATTTATATGATTCAGAAGCCCAATATAACAATTCCAAATCTGGTAAAAAGTGAAAAACAACTAAATCAGCAGATTAATTAGCTATGGAAGCTATATTTTGATGGTTTGAGAAGTAAAGTAGGTGATGGTGGAGGAGATATGCTTATTTCACCTAAAGGAGAGAGGTATTATTCTACACCTCACTTTTCTTTCAGTTGTTCAAACAATACAATCGAGTATGAAGCATTAATTCATGGCCTAGAATGGGCCAGAAAGAAAGGAATCAAGTGTTTGCAAGTATTTGGTGATTCAAAGCTGATCATAAATCAAGTAAGAAATATGAACATAACTAAAAATTATCTGCTTAAGATGTACATAAGCACATAACAAGTCTGGGATTTAGTTGAAGAATTTGATGCTTTTAATCTGCTTTCTATTCCACAAAATTTGAATAAAGAAGCAAATAAGCTTGCTGCTATTTGAACATAGTTTGATATACCAACTAACATGCATAATATCGAGGTACAATAATATGTTAAAGTGGTAGTAAGAGAATTTGTACCTGATAATAATTTTAGTTGGCGATTTTTTGACAACAATGAGGAAATAATCAATTTTCTGATGGAAGAAGCAAAATTTTCTATTGCAAACCAACAAAAGTTTGAACAACAATATGAAAATCAGATTTTAAAGTTGAAGACTAATAAGCTGCCAAAGGGTTTGGTAACCCTTGAGTCAATTTTTAACATTGGTGATTAGGTCAAAAAAGATAAATCTAGCATCATGGTGAAGTAGGAGCACTACGAGCTAATTGAAATATTCAAAGACAAGCTCCTCAAGCTTGGAAAAATCTATACAAAAGAGGAAAAACAAGCCTTTGTCTTTCTTTGCCAAGAATTCAGTGATGTTTTCTCTTGGGAATATAAAGATCTGAAGGGTTTCAACCCTGAGTTAGCTCAACATACCATTAAGCTAGAACCCAATGCGAAACTAGTAAGATAGAAGTAGAGGCCCCTAAATCCAAAGTTTGAGCACCTGATGAAAACAAAATAAAATAAGCTGATTGAAGGTAGGATTATCTTTCATATTAAGCACACCTCTTGGGTTTCAAATTTGGTGCCTGTTAGGAAAAAAAATGAAGAGATAAGGTTGTGCATTGATTTATGTGATCTAAATAGAGCTTCACTCAAAGATCAATATCTTCTACCTTCAATGGAGCAGATATTGCAGATTGTTTCTGGTTCAAAACGTTTCTCATTGTTGGATGGTTACTTAGGATATAACTAGATCTTGGTTAAAGAAGAAGAGTAGTACAAAATATCCTTTACCACCAAGTGGGGTACTATGGCCTACAAAAAGATGCCCTTCGGATTGTCTAATGCGGGGGCAATGTTTCAAAGAGTGATGGATATGGCCTTCCAAGGCCTTATTAATAAATTTTTTCTTGTTTACTTAGATGATATAACTATGTTTTCAAAGAAATTTGAAAAACACTTTGCTCATCTTAGGCAGATCTTTGAAAGATGCAGAGAATATGGGTTATCATTAAACCCCAAAAAGAGATCTTTTGCATTT
Organism: Sequoiadendron giganteum; assembly: GCA_007115665.2. Classification (NCBI taxonomy): domain Eukaryota; kingdom Viridiplantae; phylum Streptophyta; class Pinopsida; order Cupressales; family Cupressaceae; genus Sequoiadendron; species Sequoiadendron giganteum. The sequence continues at coordinate 539,540,541 of CM021107.1, read as the reverse complement.
CATGAGAGGAAGCTTTTGGGTCACATTGTTTCGAAGCACAATATCACCATTGACCCATAAAGAGTTATAACCATCCTAGCTTTACCACTGCCTACCCATAAGAAAGGCCTACAAATCTTTCTAGGTAGGATTAACTTTGTTATGAGATTTATTCCTAACTTTGTAGGTTTGTTGCAGCTATTGAGAGTGATGTTGAGAAAGAAAATTCCATTTAATTGGACTAAGGAAGGAAAGAACAGTTTTGAAGAGATCAAAGAGGCACTTGCATTATCCCCAACACTTATCAATCCTAATTTTGACAAATATTTTATCTTGTATGCATTTGGAAGCATTGATACCATCTCTGCCATGCTATGTCAGCAGAATGAAGAAGGTTTAGAGTAGCCAGTGACCTTCTTTAGCCAAGTTTTGCATGACTATGAAGTTAAGTATTCATTCATTGAGAAACATGTTTTAGCTATCATAAGAAGCCTTAAAAATTTTAGGCATATGCTTTCAACTAATAAGATTCAGCTAATGGTTTCCCATTCCACTGTTAAGGATTTCTTACTTAGCAAAGATATTAATGATAAAAGAGTAGGCTAGATCATGAAAGCCATGGAGTATGACATTGAAATTAAAGTTACCAGGCTTGTCAAAGGAAAAGGCCTATGTGAGAAGCTTGCTAGTAATGAAGAAAAGAGAATACTAGTTGAACACCAAGTTGAAATAGCCTTCAACAATGAGGACCAAGTTGTTGTTCCACATATACCAACAAACTGGATTCAGAAAATGGTCCTTTAGCTACACACAAGTGACTATCTGGAAGGCTTCGACAAGTCAAAATGAAGATATTACAGGCTTCAAGACATACCTTTCGCTGTAATTGATGGTATTTTGTACAAAGGGATTATAATGGCATTTTATTCAGATGTGTAGAACCATAATAGATTGAATTTTTTTTGCAAGAATTTCATGATGGCCCCATAGGAGGCCACTTTGCACCTAGAACCACAACCCTAAAAAATAATGAGATCTAGTTATTATTGGCCTGATTTATTTAAAGATGCCCATGCCTGGGTTAGAAAATATAACAAATGTGTGGTGTTTGCAGGAAAACCGAAGCTTGCACCTCTGCCATTACATCCAATACAAGTGGAGCAACCTTTTGGCAAGTGAGGATTAGATTTCATTGGTCCCATCAATCCACCTTTGACTATTGGACATAAGTGGATACTTACAACCACAAACTACTTTATGAAGTGGATTGAAGAAGTAGCACTGAAGGAGGAAAATGAGGCATCTTTTTTCAACTTCTATCAAGATCTAGTTTCCAAGTTTGGTACACTAGATTCAATTATTTCTAATAATGCTTTAGCATTCATAGGTTTGAAAGTTTTAGATTGGTCAATAAAGCATAAGATTTTTCTGAATACTTCCTCAAATTATTACCCTCAGGGTAATGGACAAGCAAAGTCCACTAATAAGAACTTGATTAAAATCATAAAGAAGACAATCCAGGACAATTAGAGAACTTGGCATGATAATTTGAAACTAGCCCTTTGGGCTGACAGGGTTACACCTAAAAGAGAAACATGTAACTCATCTTACGTTCTAACTTATGGTAAAGAGGCTAAAATACCTATCTCAGTTGAGTTGCCTTCATTAAGTATGATCAAAGAACTAGAATTTCTTGATGAAGAACCCATGGAGATTAGGCTAGCACAACTAATGGAGCTGGAGGAAATCAAGAAGGAAGCACTAAGGAATTTGGAGGTGCATTAGGCTCAGATGAAAAGGACATTTGATAGAAAAGTAGTCCTAAGGATATTCAAAGAGGGAGATTTGGTTTTTAAATGGGATGAGCTCAAGAGCAGACCTGGTAAACATATAAAATTTGATGCCATGTGGGATGACCCATACATTATCAATGAATTCAAACAACACAATGCATTCCAACTGTCAAAACTAGATGGAGAGGTGTTACCAATCTTTGTCAATGAGATTCACCTCAAGAAGTGCTATTAAAGAACAAATTTTGTTGATGTACATAGTAGAGTAGTTTGAGTTTGAGTTTTTCTTTCAATAAGTACCTCATGGAACATTTCATTTTAGTATTGTTTTCTTTCAATAAGTGCAAATGTTGCACCTGCTTTTTGACTCCGTCATAAACAAAGTCATGATTAGATTCTTTCAGTTTTATTTGTTGTTGTTGTTTTTTTTCTAGCAGCTAAGTTACAATATTTTCTAAGTCAAAGAGGACAAAAATGGAGTCCATGCCCAATGGATAAGCAAGGCAACTGATCTGGCATGCTTAGTAGGCAAGCACACAACAAAAATCTCCATAATGTTACCAAAATTTTCACTAAAACTCATTTTGGTAGAGCTAAGATTGATTGTTTCATTTAGAGGTGAAAGGTACACATATATTATGCTGATAGTTCATTTGAGTGAATTCAGTTTATTATGAAGAAAATAATAACAGCAAAAAAATCATAAAATGTTGCATGGTAATGTTATTTTAATTCATCATAAAGTGAAAAAGATGCATCAGAGCATAAACCATTTTTGTTTGGTGTTTAAAAACTAGAAAAATTGTATAACTGAACCACACAAGCCGTGGGAATAACTGAATTGATTTCATTCAAATTGAATTGATTATATCTAATAATGAAGTGTAAACTATACATTTGAAGATTGAAACAGAGAGAACAAAATGTGAAGAGTCATATCCATAATTTCCTTTTAGGCTTGTTGTAGGGTTGACCTTCCTCTTGAGTGCCTCCAAATCCCCTCACTCTTCAAAGCCAATTGAACCTGAAAATGGTTAGAAAAAAGTCATGTTAGAGCTTTGGATATAAGCCTAATCACACTTTCACCAACACAATTAGATCAATTCAAACGTCAGATATTCAAAACCACATCATGAAATAAAATGAACTCATAACCACCAGAAGCATTGTTTTTATCTAACATGTTTGTTCTCTATGTTGGAATAGGTTCATGATTAATTTTCATTCATTAGATATGTGGAGCAAAATGGGTTCCCATAAGGGTTGAGCCCAGCATATCAAGAGGGGATTCTCTTATTTTTACATGAGAGTCATAAATATTCATAACAGTCATCAAGAAGTATTTTTGTAACAAAGTAAAGTTCATAAAGCAACCTTTAATTCAACGAGATGAAAATAGATTAAGCAAAGCATCCTATTGCTCGTCAAAAGAACAATCAAAAACATGTTGAAAAAGAATCAACTGCATCTATTATCTCAGTTTTAGCTCTACTTTATATTTACATTGCATTTACATAAAGTATGGAGCCCCTTTACACTAAAGGGAAAATAGAGTATCAAAGCTCATTAGACTGTTTCTAATAGCTCTATACATTCAATAGAAGATACAAGTGAATATTACAAATAAGAATGATTCAAACAACCCATCTATACAAGAGGTGCATTATGCAGTTAGGAGGAGAAAACATGTAAGGACAACATTGTGATAGGAATATACAAAAGCTAAGTCAAACTGATCATCCAAGGAAAATGCAACTATATCTAAGCTTTTCACTTGCATAAAGAATACAATGCGATTTCCCAACTAACAGTGAATCAAAAGGAAAATAGTGAAACTGATTTAGATACAAAACTAGACATATGCAAAACATCACATTCATAGATAATAGGAATGCTTTCTCAAGGAATGCATAATGACATGTTATACTATAGGTTAATTTCAACATCATAATGTGGTCAACATTCCTATATTTTGTGTTGCATTACAAAATGAATCACAAGTACTATCATTACCATGGAAAAAGACAAAAAAATCAAATATATTATACTTTATGCTACAATTAACTTCAGCACCATAATGAAGTGAAACCCCTTGGCTCTTGCTTGAAACAAAATAAAAAAATAGATAAAGAAGAATGTTTTCTTTTAAGACAAGTTCATTATAATTTGGAAAAAGTACCCAGGTTCAAGAGGGTTTCAAGATCCCTTAGGTACAATTTATGCAAAGGCTGAAGCAATGAATAGGAGAAGCATGACATCTAGGGTTTCAAATCCTCATCAAACAAATGTGAAATCTATACAGTAAGGAGAAATGGAGTAATAATATGCTAGCTCAGGGTTTAGTTCCCTTTTCCTCATGCATTTTGAAGGTGACAATATGTCATGGTCGAGCCTTCATAGGGTCATTTTTACAGTTTCATTATTATACAGTTTTCCTTCAGAATCAAGCAAAAAGGAGTCACTCATATGGTTGGATAGGGTTTGAAAGCTTTATAAACTAAATTTTACAAGTAGTGAAGAAAAGTAACACGGAGCTCACATGGTGGTTGGGGTTCTAACCCCTTTAACTCTTACAAAAAAAAAAAACAACAAAGGACCTAGCCTTATTTACATCAAGAATGAAAAATTTAAAATGGTCATGGAGTTCAGAGGAAGAAAGCAGAGCTTATCTTTTTATAACAAAGCTATTCATATGGTGGCGAGGGTTTTTAAATCCTTTACATTATTATTTTGGAAAATAGTTTTTTCATAACAGCCAAGACCATTCTCAGGCCGCACAAAGTTTTGCTGCATGAAAATAAAAACAATAGGAGCTGATAGGAAGATGAGCTTCACTATTTTTATCAAAGAAAATCTGGAAAGAACAAAAGGTCGAATGATAACTTTACACAGAGACAAATAACACTCATGGAAGCCATTAAAGAACGAAAAGAAAAACACACAGGCCGAGTCTTCTATGCAAAAAATAGTAAGGAAAATGCAAAATGGAGGCTCGATAATAATAAAATTAGAAGGCTACCTCTATTTTTTGCTTCCATACTATGGAGAATAAGGGGAAGATAGTGAAGAATTTGAGCTGAAAGCTTCAATAGTTCTTTCCCATGGCAGTCATAGCCCCTCTCGAAGCTTCCTCGATAAGGCACCACAAGTCAAAATGATGAAATAATTACAGTTTACTAATCTTTCTTTATTTTTCCCTTGGATGGCTCATGGGATTTTTCACCATCTTTTAATCAAATAATTATGTCTATTTCCTCATGGCCTTGACCACCACAATGATACCTAAACATATGCAATAAGTGGTTGGTGATGAAGTTTCTAGGTATGGTGTGGCCTCCAAACAATTATTCCTTGTGAACAAAGATAATGTGGTCAACCTTTTCTAATAACCTGCCTTGTTCTATAATATCCGTTGTAAGAATTGAAATATATGCTAAGTACATGTAATGTGGTTGATGGACATATGCTAAGTGTAGGGTGGTGTGGTTTATGCAAAATATGCAAAGTATGTAATGCATGGAGGGGAGACATAAGGGAATATTATTTTTTGCTTAAATCATGTATTCTATTTCCCCCCTTATATTTTTTATTGTAAATTTGTGTTTCAAAGTTATTAAATGCAGTTTTATTAATTTATTTTTAGTAATTTCAAATCAAGTATTGTAAAAGGGGGAAAATACTAAAAAAAATCGCTCACATGCATGTGAAGTGGAGAGATTGCATGATTTTTAGACTTCCATGCATGGGAGGCAATTTGAGTTTCATCTTAAGTTGGAGGAGTGATTTTTGGAGACCTTTTTTGGTCAATTTGCATGTATGACCATTTTGAGACAGCGGGAGTGCAGTTTTCTTCAGTTACAAGCCTTTTTTCTAAGGATGTTTGTCTTTACTCATGGATAGAGCTTTGTGCTTTTAGTTCACTTTGAGTTCTACCTTGCATTTTTGTTGACTTTTGGTCAACTCAAGAGCCATTTGGAGTCACACTTCAGTCATGCATGGTATGAGACAAAGTTCTTTGTTGTTTGAGCTTAGTTTATAGCATCAAAGGGCCTCTTTTAAAGGCATTTATTATTTTTCTCATGAGAAGCATGATGTTTTTTCTCACTTTTAGTTCACATGGAGTTTCATCTCTTGGATGTTTTATGCATGCCATTTTGGTATATATGGAGGTAAAGACTTAGTTTTTCCCCAGTTCTTGATTTTTCCCTTTTCAATTTGTAGAGAGATCTTGTAACTCACTTATATGACAATTTTATATACATCAACAGGTTTTAAAGTTATTTTATTGCACTTTCTCCTTTTTTTGGCTTAAGGATACAAGTTTTACCTTCTTATAACTGATTTTATGCATAAATGATTGATTTGATGAGAGTTTAATGTGTTTTATTAATCAAAACCTTTAAATTTTTTCTCTTTCATTATTGTAAATTCTTGGATGTAATCAAGTTTCAGGTCTTAGGCTGTGCATGCAATTATCAATTTCAGGTTGTGAAGCATTTGTTTCCTTTTGGAAAGGGTTAATGAGCCTTCCTTTGAAGCATTTTTTTCATAAGATTGCAATTAGTGAGGTGTGTGAAGTATTTCTTGAGTTTAAAATTGTGAATTAATCTGCCCTTTAGATCATCATGTTTGGTGCAATCACCTCCTAGAATTAGTTTAGTTTCCATTTTCAATCAATGTTTCTCACCCTTTTCCTTCCAATTCAGTAGTTTCAAGGAGAATAAAAAGGGGAGCCAACCCATAATCTAGAGGTCTAGTTTCATAATAGGGTACCCACAACCTGAAATTAGTTCAATGTTACATAGGATTCTAGAGCTTTCTAGCCTTGCATGTGGGTGCAAATCCTTATGAGAATAGTAACTCTCTCCAAATCAATGTAAATAGATGGATCATCACTATTCGAAGACTTGTGAGATTCCCAAAAAGGATGCAACTCATGGACGAGTTGTAGGGTCACCTTCAAGTCTACCATATATATTCATTAGGCTCATAGGTCCATTGATCAAAAATTACATCTAACCCCAAGTCTGCAAGCTTCATGGTGAGCAGATATCATACTTGCCTTTTCCTTACTGATATCCCTCCCTTTTTGAATGGGAGTTTTTAAATGGCTCTTTTCTTTCAGCAAACCCATACTTTGAATCAATAACACATAGCTGTTAGGCTAGTTCAAATGCTAGGATTCTACCTCTCAAATATGTGAGGAGCCAAAATGGTTTCTCCTTGAATCCTTGTACTCAGAGGAAGAGAAGTGAGGACCAGAGAACCAATCACAAGGAAGATTTTGATTCTTTAGCCAACTCACCTAACAAGTTGTGATTGATAAAGTAATATTTTTAGGGCTCAAGTCTACCAGAGCAAAGTCAAAACTGGCTTGAAAAACTCTTAAAAATCATGCATGCCTAATAAAATATGGGTCCACACAGATACTAGGATCCTCTTGGGGACTGGGGAAGAGTCCATTATTTCCAAAGCAATAGATGGACTAGAAAATTCCACATTTTGAAAAAAAAATACATGGAATAAGAAAGATGAGTACCTGATTTTTTTCTCATGCTTGTAGACTTCCAATTGTTGGTTCATGTTATCTACAATCACATCTACAATTTCCATCATGAAATTATGCTATTTTATCAAGAGGAAATCTATTTTTGAATGGAATTCATAAACATGGTCATCTTTCTCTAGGCCAAAAATAAAAGCAAGCATAGAGAATATATACTACATATCCTGATAAAATGCCTTGTGAGAGACTAGAATCTTAGGCATTTGGGTTTCACTCTGGTCTCTCTTGAGCTCATAATTGAGAAACTAAGTTGGGAATCCCTTTTTGACCAAACCATTTCCATCCTCTTTAGCTAAAAAACCTCTATAGAAGGATCATGAGTGATGCAGGGCATGTCTTAGATTGCTGCGATAGTGATCATGAGCTTAAGATTGTTTCCCACCAAAGTTCCACTAGCAGGGTTGTACAAGTGGGCACATGCATGAACCATCTCTAGTCTCTAAATCATTCTAGTATGTGCACCTTCATAGAGGGTCTTACGATTTCTTATTAACTTAGGCTCATAAATTTTATGGACGAAATCCAACATCAACAACAAAGGGTCCATGTAATTCCCCTTTTTCAAGGTTTTGGTATTGGTTCTCCGAGAATTTTTTGATATAGGAGTAGAGATGTATGACCTACTATTAAGGAAATATTCCCGTGTCACTACTTTCTCTTTACCAATGCAACAATTTGATTCTACTAGATCCGTGGTTACTTTCTCTCTAGATTTTTGATTCTACTCCACTACATGGCAACATGCAAACGGCTTGGGCACAATAGTCGCTTCTTGTTTTTCTTCTACTTTGAAAAACACTTCAATCCTTTTCTACTATCTAAAATAAGTAGAGAGTATCAACCATCATTATGTCAAATCATGTGAATTTAATTTATTATATTGAAAACCATACCCCTTAATGGAAAGAAGTACAAACAACTCATCATGTCATGTTTTTGGGAATTTCGATTGACGTGTGGTGTTGAAAGGCAACCTAGCTACCTTTTACATTAATTTCAACCCCAAACAAGTGCTGAGGGTAATTTTCATGATATACTAAAAAGGAATGCCAAGAACAGTAAGACACTTCCTAAGGAGACCAAAAAACATGTGCAAACAACACTTATTAAAAAGGAAAGCACACACAAAAATAAATCTAACTTATTTACAAAAGAAGCCCAATGAGAGACTAGTAATTAATTAAATTACTTTAAGATTCTATTTATTGGAATCTATAAAGTGTTTCCTCATTTGGATCTGCAAGAACAAAAGAATTTCTCTCTTTGAATCTGATGATACAAAAAGGCCCCTTCCAAAGTGAGTCAAACTTGGGATGTTGACCCAAACTTGAGGATCACTCATTATACTTTAGGACATGATCTCCTTCTTGAAAGTATGGTTCAAAGCTTTCTAGTCAAACCACTTATACACTACTTGTCAGCTTATCATGGCCTCCTGAGCCTTCTCTTGGGATTCTTTCACTTTGAACAACTTGTCCATCCTTATTTCCATGGCTCCATTCTCCTCTATTTTGATAGATTTGAAAAATTATAATGCAAGTATTTCCATGGAGATTGCTAGAATAACCTCCTTCCCGTAAACTAATTCATATGGCGACATATTTAGGATTTTATTTGGCGTGATCCTATCAACCTAAAGTGGCATTCTTATATGCTTATGACATTCTCTTTGATTATTTGTGGTAATCCACTTGATCAATCCAATCAAAATCTTATTTGTGGAGTCTTCTTGTCCATTTCCTTATGGATAATAATTGGAGAAATTCTTTAAAAAGGTGCCATGTTTTAATGTAAACTCAAACATAATTTTGTTGGATGTTGTGGTTATGTTTCTTATATGCGGTTGTCATTGATGTCAACACTATTAGCATCTTAATATACTTAAGGCTATATATGTCAAGGAGATTGAGAAAATTGTTAAAAATATAGTACAAGTAGCCAGTGGAGCTGAGAAGGTCAGAATGTTAGAAAGCTTTGTATATTCAAGATCTAAAGATGTGCTTCAAAGGGTTTATTATTGACCCTATCTAGTATGTTTTCCAAAATGTTCAGAGGTGCGCATAAAGATTTGTGGAAGTTATGAAAATCTGTGTGTCTACAGTTACTCAGTTTCTATAGATGGTGTTCTTGGTTGAAGCGGATGAAATTCTGGTAATCTCATGTGTTGTGCATGTACCTATGATGTTCATGGATGAATCTAGATTGTAATCTATCACTGCTATATGTCCATAATGATTGAAGTGTTTGTGATTGAATATTTTTCCGATATGTGCCTGAGTGTTCATGTTCTTGGCCGACATTGTGGTGTAAGCGTGTTACGGATCTATGAAGATTAATATTTCAATTTTTGGCATGTTTGGGGATGTTTGTTTGGGTCCTCACTATGTTGTGACCAACTTGTATTGGTACACATTATAATTTATTCATGTATCAAGGCTGACAGTTGTAATTTATTCTTTATTTGTGGCCGACTATCTAGTAGATGTAAATCTATGTAGCGGATATATATATGAGATTTTTTTTCTTATTTAGAAGAAGTGCTCAAGTGATCAAGTGTACAAGTGATGTGAAGGTGTGAATAAAGGTTAGATCATTCAGATTAGAGTGTGGAAGAGTTTGAGCCGAAGGGTGGAATAGTTTGAAGAAGTTTTGTGTGCCTAACCAAAATTGTAATCAGGATTTTGCAGAAGCTATTTTCTCAGTTCATATTCATCAGATGGATTTAATCTGATTGTTATATGTAAGGCAGTGATCCTTCCCTTTGAGCAATGTGCTCTAGGTAGTGTGCCTAAATGCAAGTGCATTCCCATTTTATTCTCCATTATACTTCTAATAGGGTATAATCTTGTGGACTAACATCCACCATGGTTTTTCCCCTAACAGGGTTTCAACGTATAAAATCTTGGTGTTCACATGTCTCTGATGTGTTGCTCTTATGATTGCACTTTTAATTATCAGATCTATAATATAAGGATTGGTTAATGTTGTTTAAGTTATTTTTTGGTAACAACTGATTCACTCCCCCTCTCAGTTGTCTATCCTTGTTTTTCCAACAATTGGGATCAGAGCTAGTTCCTCTGAAAGAAGCTTAACAGCTTGAGGTGATCCGAGATGGCATCATTTAAGAAGGATAGTCCTAGATTCGATGGAACAAACTGATCTCTATGGAAGGTCAGGATGGAATGTAATTTGAGATGCATTGGTGAATCTTTCTGGTAGATGACACAAATTGCATATAATGTTCCTCAGAATGGTCCCTCCTTTGAAGATGAGATCAAGAAAGAAGAAATTAATACTAGATTAGTACAACCATTGGTGAGTGCTTTGACATATTCATAAATGACAAATGTGATGGGATTGAAGACTGCATACCAGATTTGGAAAATGTTGGAAACACTATATGAAGGAGATGCACTAGTGAAAAGTGCTAAGATACAAAGTCTAAAAGGCAAATGGGAGAGATTGAAGATGAGTGAAGATGAGAACATCTCTTCCTTCTCACATAAGATAAATGAATTAGTGATGGATATTAGATGGTTCGGTGGAACTATGAATGATGATGAAATTGTGGCTACGATACTTAGATCTATGCCCCCTTCCTACAAGACAAAAGCTCATGCTATTGATGAACTCAGAACAGTGACAAATACTACAAAAGAAATGTAGATTGGAAAACTTGTTGCATTTGAATTAAGTGAATTTAGTGAGTCTACTTTCAAGGCTACTATATCCAAGAAAAAGAGATATGATTTAGGAGAAAGTTCCTAGAGAACATCTAGATATGAAGAGGAAATGAAGCGGATTGAAGATGAAGAAAGAGAATTGGAAGAACTAGAAGCATTGATTGTGAAAAGAGAATCAAGAGGTCATGGTAAGTACAAAGGAAAGTTACCTATTAAATGTTTTTCATGTAGTAAAATAGGTCATTTTGCTTCTAGATGTCCTGAAAGAGTTTCAAAGTATAAGCCTGAGAACACTAGATTTCAAAGAAAGTGTTGTTATTCTGAAGAAGGTGTAACTGATGAAGAATCTTATAAAGAAACTGGAAATGAAGATGAATGGGTATTTATTGCTATCAAAGAAAATGGTCAGGTGTCCACTGAATCTACTAGTAATGTGAATGTTGAGAAAGCTCTTGTAGCCAAAGTTGAAGAAAAAGATGTGTGGGTAAGTGACAGCAAATGCTCATATCATATGACTGGTCACAAAAGTGCAAATGTTAATGTTGATGAAGATATTGGTAAATCATCTAGATCTAGTGATTAGGATTCAGATGATCAACATGATGATACTAACAATGATGCTCAGACACATAACCAAGTTCAAATTGTTTCGGTGAACCAAGGAAATCAAGGATCAAAAGAAAGAAAAAGTGCAGAAGAAAGAACACAAGAACAAGACGTGAGAGAAAACTTCAAAACTCCTAAATATGTAAGAAGAAATCATTCTAATAGTCAGATCATAGGAGACAAAAGAAAAGGTGTGCAAACTAGAAGAAGAATTCTAGAAGAATATTGTCCAATTTCTAAAGTTGAACCTAGAAATATAAGCAAAGCATGCAAAGATGTATATTTGATGGAAGCCATGAAAGAACTGTTGTAGATATAGAAGAACAATACATGGGATCTTGTTCCCAGACCTCAAAACAAAAATGTGATTGGAACCAAGTGGGTGTTCCGGAATAAGCTAAATGAACAAGGTGTTGTGGTAAGAAACAAAGCAAGATTGGTTTGAAAAGGTTACTCATAGATGGAAGGTATTGACTTTGAAGAAACTTTTGCTCATGTTGCTAGAATTGAGGCTGTTAGATTATTTCTTGCTTATGCTACTTTCAAGAACTACAAAGTTTATTAGATGGATGTGAAGGAAACATTTTTGAATGGTGAATTAGAAGATGAAGTATATGTTGAACAAATAGATGGATTTCAATTGATTGATGAAATGGACATGGTATTCCGATTGAATAAATCTCTCTACAACCTAAAGCAAGCCCCTAGAGCTTGGTATGATAGATTGGATAAATACTTTTTGAAACATGGATTCAATAAAGGTATTGTTGAAAACAATTTGTATTTCAAATTGGATAAGAGCAAAGAACTGATATTGAAGTCTTTGTTGATGATATTATTTTTGAAGGTGATGATAATTTTTGTATGAAGTTTTCCGATGAAATGAAAAGTGAATTTGAAATGTCAATGATAGGAGAGCTAAAATTCTTTTGAGGATTGAAAATTACTCAATTGGATGATGGAATATTTTTATCTCAATCTAAGTATGTGAAAGAGTTACTAGAAACATTTGGCATGGAAGATTCAAAACCAGTTGGTACACCTATGGTGACCAGATTCAAAATTACACATAAAGATGATACTCCCAAAGAAAATCAGACAAGATATAAGTCAATGATTGGTAGTTTACTCTACTTGACTCAGACCAGGCCATATATAATGAATGTTGTGTGCATGGTTTTTAGATTTCAAGCTGATCCTAAAGATTCCCATGTGTCTGTTGTGAAAAGAATATTCAGATATCTGAAAGGGATAGTTGATCTTGGCCTTTGGTACCCTAAGAATGATGATCTTACTCTAAGTGCTTTTACTAATGTTGATTGGGCAAGAGATGTAGATGAGAGGAAGAGTACTAGTGGTGGTTCATTCTTCTTAGGTAAGAAGCTGGTATCTTGGTTAAGTAAAAAGAAAAACTCAATTTCATTATCTACTGCTGAAGCATAGTACATTGTTGCTGCAAAACCCAAGTGTTATGGATGAAGAAAATGTTGAGAGATGTCAGAATTGAGTATTGTTGATGGTGTTTTTTGCACAACAACAACTCAAACAAAATATGATATCCTATCTCTCTTGAAAGGTCGATCTCTATTAGCAAAGAGATAACCCAAAGGTCTCTAATGTCAGGTCTTGACAAACGTAGTGAAAAAACTCAAAGATAATGTGAAACTGTTGGTAATCACAAAGGGACCTTACAAAAAATACTGGATCATCAAACTTATCAGATTTTGCAATATGTTGATACTCGAAATTCCTAAACCTAACTAAAATTCAAAGAAATAAAAAAAGACAAGGGTTTCAGAAATCCTAAGATTAAAGCTCCTCCTAAGATCAACAATACAAATGACAAGATACTTGAAATAGACCAATCCCTCGAAACTAATTTCTGCTCAACCTAGATTTTATCCTGCATTCTTACAAAAACCGTGCAATCTTCTAAGGGATTAAAGATTTTCAGATCATGAAAATTCATTCAAACCAACCCTTATTTACAATTGAAATGAATAAATACCCACAATTGAACTAAACACACAAATATCATATCCAAGCTAACTTTACACAGCAACCCACAATCAATAAGTTGCTAAAAGTATGGATCAGGAATCACTACAATATTTCAAGCATCTAACCACAAGCACCATCAAATAATTTAATTCTAAATCTAAAATTCATTCAAGATTTTGAAGTAGTCTAAAAAGATAGAATAACAAGAACCATGCAAGATAAATCAATCCAAGAGAGGCCACCAAATCACAACAAAGTAAATACACTTCTTAATCAAACATTATATCAAAGATTCTTCAAATAAACTATTCTAAAGCAAAAATCTACTAAAAGTGTCTCATTGTTTCCTATCTATAAAGATTTATAAAGTCAAGAAGCTCTTAGATTTAGTAAGACACTATGATAGTTAAAATGCCATTTTAAAGAACAAAATGATGCTAAATGCAAGGATGAAATCCTATATGATAATATCTAAATGATAAAAAGGAAACTAATTTAATCTATATTGACATGAAGACTATGATGAAAACTACAATATGTAGCCATGATATGAAATCTATTGCTATGATGCTTGATGCTTGATGCTTTGATGCTTTCCTATAGAGTAAGTTAGCATAAAGTTGGTATCCATTTCCTGCTGAGAAAGGTCATATTTATAGACGTCCCAGTAGCACATTTGCATAGGGGCAACATAGAAGGGCTTGGATTCAATCTGGAGGATTGAAAGGTGAGAGATGGAAAGGCTCAAGCTGATTATGGGAATGGTTCCTCCCCATGAAAATACTAGACAAGAGGATAGGAAAGATCAGAGGGAGTAGATTGAGAGGATTGTTTGCAAGCTTTCCTGTGAATTCCAGTTGCATTTAAATTTGACATATGATATTTGATTTTATTGGTGAGTGAATAGAGGAAATTTTCTTTATGACTTTATTCAAATATTTTCATTTATTTAAATTAGCAAAAGGGAAATTAATAATTTAACAAAACAAACTATAGAAGTTGTTTATTAAATTAAAATAGAAGAAATATGATAGTTAAACAATAAAGTATTTAACCTTTGTTTAATTTATTTTAATGATGTGATTAATATAGAATAAATAGGGGAATTTGATAATTAATTAAAACAAAGTATTTAATTTTTTTTATTTAATTAAGATGAAATAATAGCAGAATTAGAAGAATTTAAATAGGAATTTAAATGTGAACTATATAAATAAATATTTCTATTTATTCAATAGTAGAGGAATTTTAAGGATAATTATTCAAATGTCGTATTTAATTAATTAGATTCTCCAGACCAATTTTAGGTGTATACATTTTTCCCCTCTTTCAAGTGATGTGTTTACGCATTGCTTCAAAGAAAATTTTGTGCTACTATTGCCAGTATCGACGAAAAAAATTTAGTATGCCCCAGACATGATTTTCAGGTGATTGATGGATATATGCCCCCTCGGGAGATAAATTAATGAATTTATGATTTTATTTTATTTTGAATTTTTGGTAATTTTCAATGTTTGATGATTTTTCGATGATTTGATAAAGATTTGATGCTGAAATAATTTATCTCCCAACAAATAGTTGTGGAAATGCCCATGTTTTGCCTCCTTGTGTTTGATGATTTTCGATCGTGTCAGCCTTTGATTTTATATTGATTAATGATCTTGATAGATTAGAAGATTATTGATCTCATGACAGGTGAGATTCAATGATTGATTGATTGATTGACCTCATGATAGGTTAGATTCAATGATTGATTGATTGATTGACCTCATGATAGGCGAGGATCAATGATAAATTGATGATTGACCTCATGATAGGTGAGGTTCATTGATAGATTGATTGATTGACCTCATGATAGGTGAGGATCAGTAATAGATTGATGTTTCACCTCATGATAGGCAAGGATCAATGATATATTGATTGATTGACCTCATGATAGGCAAGGATCAATGACAGATTGATGATTGACCTCATGATAGGCGAGATTCAATGATAGTCACTCACGAGATTTGATCAAAGTCTCACCAGAGCTGATTAGATTGATAGGCTAATTGATTTTTCATTGATTGATAATATTGATGATTTGCAATGTGTTCTGATCATAGGAGGATTTTAGAGTTCTTCCCAAAGATGTGGGACATGTTCCGCATTTGACGCAGGTTGATATAGATATTATCATTCAATGTGGAAAATCTATAATGAAGATGCAAAACTAATATGACTGCAATCTAATTTAGCCATGCAAATCTACATATGCAAGCATTGGCATCCTAATAGTCCATTTATCATGCTTTTTATCATCATTCAACTTTTTAAAATGTTAAAAGTGAGTACAAGCATCAATGGTATATGTTAGACCAATGACGACCTGAGTACTACTTTCATGATATTTGATATTGCAAGTGAATACAAGCATCTAGGTATAATTAAACCAAGATGACCTGAGCATTTCTTGCGTAAACAAACAAGAATCAATCACTTTCCTATGTGAATTCTGAATATCATTAGTGATACTTTGTAGAGCATGTCTCGCAACAATTCACACAATAATAATGACTAATTCACAGACAACAAACAAAGAAAATACCATTCTTCAGATTCTTAGCTTCTCTAATTCAATACATCATTGATTTGCTCCAAAGAAATGATAACAATGATCAAAGTACATCTATCTAACCTTTCCTTAAAGAATTTTAATCATTATTCAGATTAGATCATCCCTTTTGGATTTTGATTTTTTATATGTGTTTGTGATTTTCTGAGATTTTGGACCAAACCTAACCTAAAGACCTATCCTAGGGGCCTCGGGGGCTGATCAAAGATTAGCCTTGCCTATGTTATAGACGCAGAGACCACGTAGTTTGACTGACACATACTCATTTTTTTGGCTTTTTGAGACTGAATTTTTTATTTGTTTTTGGATTTTTCGATATGATATGGATGTTTGATGTGTTTCTGATGGTGATTGATGTTCCAAGTTGGTTGTGTTTCGATCATTGTTTTTGTTGTGTTTTTGTTAAGCTCAATGTTTTATTGCCCCTAGTGATGTGTAGATGTTGCCCCCAAGCTAGGGTGAGACAAGACTACATTGCCAAGATATGTACATGAGGTTTTCTTGCACTTTTTCAGATTTTATGATTGTTTTTGCATTTTTTTTATTTTTTTTGTATTTTTGTATTTTTTTGGTTTTCAGATTTTTTATTTTTTTGGATTTTGCAGCTTTTTTCTTTTTTTTTGGTTTTTTCAAGATATTTAAGATGAAATGAGATGATATGACTGATTGAAGGAACAAGATGCCCCACAATAGGGGTAATGCAACCATGGATAAATGATAGATCAAAAAGAAGGATTCACTACAAAACATGTCACAAAAGCAACATATCTCTTGTCAAAAGATGATGGTGGTTGATCGATTAAGATGCTAGGAATGATTTATTCCATAAGGCATGATGATGATAATTACTTAGGATCACTAATTTCCTCTAAGTACGATAAGATTGATGATTTTTTATGATTGATTGACAATAGATATGAGGATTGGATAATGTTTTACAACTAGGCTCAAATATGATTTGCATGATAAGATTCAAGGTTGCAAAGGGACATGGTGACATGGATTTTGATAAGCTAGGAGATTTGGAATGGAAGAAAGAAACGATAAAAATAATGAATGGAGATGATCAAGATCAACTAGATAAGATACAGAGACAAGGCCCAAGTATTTTGCCCCTATTCCTCCTCAAGACCAAGGAAAGGAAGAAAGGATGTATTTAGTAAGAATGATGGAATATGGATAATATGAAAGATATGGTATGGAAGATATGGATAAAGTGTATAGGATAAGATATATGATGTTCAAGAAGATCCTTAACCTTGTCAGGATCAAAGGTGGAAATGTAAGGAATGAGCATAGAAATAATAATGACCATGAATAATATGGACGAAACTTGTCCCTAAGTGTAGAGTGCAAGAGGAATATGGAAGATAGGATACGGATGATATGGAAATGGAGGAAGGACTTAAGCATCAAGTTTCAGAACCAAATATCCCTCTAATAGACCATGGTAATGGGAATTAGACTCCTAAATGTTAGTAGATTAATGATATGATGGAAGAATCTAAGGACTGATGCAAAGGTTTGGATTAAAGGAGAATGATGGGGGATGAATGTTGGATAATGGATAGGAGGTTGGAAGTCCTGTTGATGGATATATGGAAAGGATGGCAAGATCAACATTGGCACACACATTGAAGGGTTGTAGAGTGATGGAGGAAAAATGGATTTGGAAGGTGATAGGTTATTATATGGAAAATTGGAGGAAGCTTTTGGATTAGCAAATTTGGATGCCAATTTAGATTTTATTGCTTCTATGAGACTTTTAAGAGTCCACATAACTTTTGACCTTGATTTTTGCTTTGTGGGCCTTTGAAATTTTTCTTTTTGATTTATGGACCTTTGTGGTCTTTGAAAATTGCCTTTTTGCTTTGATGGGCCTTTGTGGCCTTTTAGATTTTTCTTTTGATTTTTGAATCAAATTTTCTTTTATTTTTGCATGTCTCTTCGAGGAGAGATGTTGATCCTTTGATACATGTGGATTTTGATATAGAAGCTTTTGATATTTGGCACCCAAATTGCTTCTAAGAGCAATGAGAGGGTTGGATTGAGATGAATGATATGGAGGTATTATGGATGAGTTAATGTGGGTAGAATTTTGAAAGAGCATCAAGGATGTGTGCCTTTGTTGTTCTTGAGAAATAGGATATGGACCTAGGATAGAGGGAAGGTTTGATGTACTAGGATGAGGACCTAGGATAGATGGAATTTTTGGTGGATTAGGATGAGGACCTAAGATAGATGGTAGGATTGATGAACTAGGACAATTAGGTTTATAACCAAGGCCATGATGATATGGGTTTCTTTGAACAAAAAGGGGTTCTAGGATACCTTGCTCATGAAGGCCTAATATTTTTCCTTTGTAATTCATACTTTGACATATACGTTTACCAATGGGATATGTATTGTTTGTGAAAGAAGATGCGAGTCCATTTTGGGGAGGATATAATATGGATGAAAGGATAGGTGTTGGAAGTAAACTAGAATGGATAAAGGTGGAGGATCCCAATTTATAGGTGTGGGGTTCATGGATAGCTTGAATAGGTGTGATAGGCTCTTGACATGGGGATGATGGGGTGTTTTTGATCTTGAATTGGAAAAGTATCATGAGGTGTAGGAGAGGAAGTAGCTTTCCCTTTATTAAGTATGGAATTATTATGAAGTGGTATGAAAGAAATATCTTGATCATGAGAAGGATAAACATCTTCATGGGATGAAAGGGTATCCTTTAATGGAAGCATATCTTGATCTTGATGAGAAAGGGAATCATGAGATTTTGTAGAAAGCATGTCTTGATTATCAGTTGGTAAGACATCATTAGATAGGATGGAAGAAATATCATGCTCTTCTGATGCAATAGAATCATGAGATGGTATGGATTGATTAGATGATGTGGAATAAGAACTTGGAAGGATACTTGTCTCTTGAGATGGAAGGGAATTATTTTGGATGAAAAGTGAACGGAGGGGATCATCATAAAATTATTGAGAAATGGGATCCTGATCAAAGATTGGAAGAATCTATGGAGTTCTGATATCATTGGATGGAGTGGAAAGAATATTTTGATCTTGATTTGTAGGGGAGTCTATGCTAGCATGCTTTGGATTGAGAGATTGACATGAATCATTGGATGTTGAAGATATGATAAAAGAGGATGATTGGATGGATTTGTTAATTTGAGTGAAAGAATATTGAGGTTTATTTTGGCTTATGGTGGATGGAGATAAATGAATTTGTGTTTGAGGATTGAGATTTGGGCTTTTGATTTGACTTTTTTTAAAATTCAAAGATATTGAACTTGGATGATGTAGTTGTTGGTGGAGAGGATGCCATATCAAGATTTTTTGTCAGAGGAATAAGAACAAATGTTTGGCAACAAATATCTCTTTGTGGTTGTTTCCCTTTGCATATCCCAGATTTGTTGTTGAAGGTTTTCATTTGATGTGTTAGGGCCACAACTTGATCTGATGTT
Source organism: Sequoiadendron giganteum (assembly GCA_007115665.2). NCBI lineage: Eukaryota > Viridiplantae > Streptophyta > Pinopsida > Cupressales > Cupressaceae > Sequoiadendron > Sequoiadendron giganteum. Next base: position 539,520,827 of record CM021107.1, on the reverse strand, counting down.
TTAGTCTCATTTGCTCTAGGTGTTTCCTTTAATCGATTGACATCAAAAATTTTTGGAAGTTTGGCACCTAATTCAGCTAACATTAAGAGATTTTTCCATGTCTTGCTCTAAGATCTTTTCCATAAATTTATGGAATTTTGGATCTTGTTGGGTTGCTTGTATGTCTTCTGTCGTTACTTCGTTCTTTTCATTTTGATGTAAGCTATTCCAAGAATATTCTTCTGCCATGGTATTTGATGTTTTAATTTCTTTTTCTATGAGTCTTTATCTGTGTAACCTTGTCAAGATTGGCATACAAGTGTTTTTTTCCCTCCAGACTTTGATCTTCTATGTTTGGATGAGTGTCCAATAATTTTTAACAAATTCAAAATAGGATGATATATCCTATTGATAAGACTAGGTTAACAAATCTGTTTACTATGCCTTATTTTGTGATAGTAGGATAATAATATCCTAATGAAGAAACTTAGCCTAATAAGCAAGATTTTGGTTTGATTTGTGGACACTTTATAGTTTGCAAGATTTGGGTTTAAGTTGAAAATAATTTTGACTTGCAAGAACCTATTTGCTTCTAGTTTTAGATAGTGTCTGTGTTGAAAAGATATTTTTGGGTAATGAAAATCTGAGTTTTAGATGTTAACCAATATGACATATATGTTTGGAAGCTCTCTATTTTTCTGATTTTTGGAAGCACTAAAAAAAAGTGTAGCAGCACTAAACCAGACAGTGGAAACACTATTTTATAAGTGCTAAAACAAAGTGTGGAAGTGCTATGACAGTTTGTAGAAGTGCTATTTCGTCGAAGCACTAAAACAGACCTTAGAAGCACTGAAAAAAAGGATGTAAGCACTAATTTGGATTCAGAAGAACTAAAATAGACCTCAGAAGTGCTAAAACAAGCCGTAAAAGTGCTACTTTGGAGTTCAAAATTGTTGTAATTTTTCTTCTTGTGAAGAGATTGTTTTTGTGGTCTATTTTTCTAGATTTTTAGTATTTTGGTAGAATATTTTTGTCGATAAGTCCCTGATTTTGGATGACAAGCCTAGTGTTTTCAAGTGTTTTTCTATTGTAAAATCTGATCTGGCCTATCAGAGTATTCTATCAATGGTTGTGGAATGGAAGATTGGTGAATAGGTTGACTACGATTAGGCTCCTATGAAAGAGCCCTTCTCTGAAAATAAGCTTGTGAATAGAGAGGCTTTAAAGCATAATCATTAGTATAACCTCTAGAAAAATCGTGAAACCTATGGATGAAAGTTCTATGATGAAGCAAGATTTTTCTACTTTGATACAAGAAATGTCTTCTTTTCAAAATGTTGTTATAACTAAGTTGTTTCTTTGGTTTATTGACTCTTGTTTTGAGGGATTTCTTGACAAAATTTGTGGATTTCCAATCTCTAATCATAAATTTCACTAGGTGGTTTTTTATTTTATTTTATTTTGACTCTTTTTTGTGTTTTTATGGATGATCTTTACCCGAGTTTTTGATTTGAGAACACAACAATCAATTGTAGAATAGTTGTCTTTAACTATAGAATCTAAACAAATAGTGTATGTTCTAAGAACCACACGTGGTTCTATTTTCACTGGATTATTTTAGAAAAAAATCACTTCAGATAGACTCACTCTTAAGATCAAAAAGGTCATTGTTATAATCATCAACCCACATCTTAAAACTGTGTTGACTCACATAGCCGTGTCACCCCCTAGAGGGCGCCCATGTTTTTGTCATTTTCAAGCACATACTCAAAGTTGGATTTCTCGTTCCTTGAACAAACGGTCCTTGAAAATTATATGGTGAGTGTCTTGGGGGCAGATTCTTCCCTCCCCTTGCACTGTGAGTATTACAATGTCTGGTTACTAACTCGGTTGGATACTACACTATGGTTCTTAGATAGGGTTTATGTGTGGTGCGGAAAATGATAAACTCCCTTAGGAGACCTCCCAACCTTTAAAACAAAGGCTTTAGGGATGGTTATCTTGCAAACTACCATTGAGTTGGACTTTCATCAACAAATCACATTTTTTTTAGAGTGGGTTGGAATCCTAGGCTTTAGGCGTTCCCACTTAGGTCATTCCTGTAGGGTGAGTAATTTTTCCCACTACGGCAGGCCTTCTAAAGGTTTTAAAAAAAGCATAAAATTTGCATGAAAAAGAAAGGGTGAGTCTGGCACTTTGGTCACCCAGTTAAGGGGAGAGTATAAGCCTATTCACCACACAAGCACAAAAAATAATGATTTATTTTAAGCCCAAAAGACAATGTACTAATCTAACTGAAGATGTTGCTTCATAAAATAAGGCTAATTTATTTAACTAATGCAATAAAATATTATGACTATCCTAGGATTGGTATATTTAAATTAAGTGTCTACCCTAGGATTGATTCTTTTTAGTCCAAAAGCATAACATTCTAGCCGCAGTCACGTCAGATCCAGATAAAAAAAGAAAATACAGAAGTGCTGAAACAAAATTTCGAAGCACTAAAACAGAAATTAGAAGCGCTATAATTTAGAACAGAAGTGTTATAAAATTTATTATAAATGCTCCAAAATTTGGCAAAAGCGCCATATAATTTCGCCGAAACGCTATAGAAATTTTGTGAATAGAGACCAACTGTTTCGTGAATGTCTGGTCGATGCGCTGAAACATTCTGTTGGAGTGCTATAGTTTCCTCCTCATAAGTGTTAAATAGTTCTTCAAAACTGCTATAGTTTATGTTGAAGTGCTGAAACAAAGTATGGAAGCGCTATAGTTTGCCTTGGAAGTGCTATAGTTTTTGTCCAAAGCATCAAAAAAACTCTCGCTCAAGCTAAAATGAACACGCTAGAATCCTGTACGACACTTTTCAGAAAAATTAATAGAAATATGGAGTTATGCCCCATGGTGGGCACCAAATTGTAAGTGTGAATAAGTAACAAAGTAAATACACTTCTTAATGAAACATTGTATCAAATATTCTACAATTAAACTAATCTAAAACAAGAATCTACTAAAAGCATCACATTGTTTCCTATTTCTAAAGATTTATTAAGTCAAGAAGCTCTCAAATTTAGTAAGACACTATGACTATTAAAATGCCAATTTAAAGAATGGAATGATGCTAAATGTAATGATGGGATCCTATATGATAATATTCTAAATGATAAAAATGAAACTAATTTAATCTATGCTGACATGAAGACTCTGATGAAAACTATAGTATGCAACCATGATATGAAATCTATTGCTATGATGCTTGATGCTTGATGCTTGATGTTTGATGATTTGATGCTTTGATTCTTTGATGCTTTGTTGTAGATTATTTTTTCATAAATTTGGGATCCATTCTTTGTTGTACGGGGCTGTATTTATAGATTTCCCGGCAGCACATTTGCATAGGGGCAGCAAACATAGGCTTGGATTCAATCTGGAGGATTGAGTGGTGAGAGATTGAAAGGCTGGAGATGATTATGGGAATGGTTCCTCCCCATGAAAACATCAGGCAAGAGGATAGGAAGGATCAGAGGTAGTAGATTGATAGGATTGCCTGCAAGCTTTCTTGTGGATGCTAGTTGCATTTAAATTTGACATATGACATTTGATTTTATTGGTGAGTGAATAGAGGCAATTTGCTTTATGCCTTTATTCAAATATTTTGATTTATTTAAATTAGCAAAAGGGAAATTAATAATTTAATAAAACAAACTATAGAAGTTGTTTATTAAATTAAAATAGAAGAAATGATAGTTAAACAATAAAGTATCTAACCTTTGTTTAATTTATTTGAATGACGTGATTAACATAGAATAAATAAGGGAATTTGATAATTAAATAAAACAAAATATTTAATTTTATTTATTTAATTAAGATAAAATAATAGCAGAATTAGAAGAATTTAAATAGGAATTTAAACGTGAACTATATAAATAAATATTTCTATTTATTCAATAGTAGAGGAATTTTAAGGACAATTAATCAAATCAGTCATATTTAATTAATTAGATTCTCCAGACCAATTTTAGGTGTATACACCTCCAATTGTGCAAAGTTGACATTCATGAGGTCAGGAGGTCTCAACTAATGATGAAGTATCCCTCTTGCATTTGAAACATGCACAACAAAATCAGAGTCATCAATGAACAATTCAGGGTGGAAATTAGAGTGAACAAATTCAGAATTAACATGATGGAACTTTTCACCTGTTTCAGTACCTTCATGAGGAATTAGTGATGGAATTGCATAAGCTTTTTCATGCACAACATGTTTCTCAACCAGATGTTCATTAGGAGGCATCACAAATCGATCCTCAAGAACATTTTTACCTACAACCATGTGATCAATTATGACTAGAATATTACTATTTTCAGCATCATTCAGGTTTTCCTGCACATCAGTATGAACCACATTAGCTATCCCATCATTAATGCATAAAATCTATGAATTTTCATTGTGTAGTTCATCAATAGATAGATAAAAAATAGAATTTGAGAAATGAGAAGACTCCCTGAATTCATCTTCTATTGGTTTAGAATCTTGATCACATCCATTAGGAATATCAACTTCTTTATCAGCAACATTAGCTCCTTCAATTTGCTTCATGGGACATTCATTGATAATCTATTGAGGCTCCTTAATTGAAACCTCAACCTCCTCTAGGGCTACCTCAACGTTTACTGCTATGCCTTTCTCAGATCCAATGCTAGTTGACTCTTCTATTGGGAATTCTTCAATAGCTTGTTGAAATTATTCTATTGGGAGCTCATTCTTCATAGTTTTATGTGCATCCTTTGTATGATCCGACAACCATACTTACTCTTCCACCTCTTCTAATCACTCTACCGATGCTTCAAAACTGTTAGATTTATGAGTAGGTTTCTTAGGCATATCATGTAACATACGGATTTCATCAACATTCAATCCTTGGACTTTCTTGAATTATTTCACCACATACTCTCCTATTTTCTTTGTAGTCATTGTAGAACAATTGTCCTTAGAGGTGTCCACAAATTTATCCTTTTATTTTTCAATGCTTCTGCCTTTATCAGCATCAGATTGTCCCCTATTTTTGAAACACTGAGTAGGCACATGATAGAATGCTTGAACCTCCTCAATTGTAAACTCTTCCTCATCTAGTGAACCATTTCCATTTTCCTCATTACTTTCAAAAGATTGAACTATAGATTCTTTGTTGTATGCATACTTTGTTTCAGCACTTTTGTCTTGTTTTTCTTCTAGTCCATTCTCTTCGCTCCTTGGAAATGGGGCATGATCCACCACCAAGACCGATATTTCATAAGGATTAGATGGTACTATCTCTTGTCCACTCAAATTGCTATTGGTATGTTGAACTTTCTGTTGGAAAAAAGACGCAGTAGTCTGAAATTCTTGACAATCCAATTTAGAGTGTTGATTGTTGTTATGAAGCCTACACCATCTAGATAGAGCTGCTTCTGCTAGATATACACCAACTGGGGGATTTTCTTGGTTGTTTGGCTGCTCCAAATATGTTATGACTCCTTCATTGTCAGGCCTTATATCCCAAATCCTATTTTGACATGGTAGCTGCATTCTATCAAATGTCGGCCTTGAGTGTTGATCTTTAAAATATTGTCCCCTATCGAGATTCTACCCCTGATCTTGATCATAATTGGACTAAGTTCCCCTTTGGATGGCCCAAGTTTGATTGTTTTGGTTCCTTAGGTAGGTGACCTTGGTAGCTAGCTTCTTTACTAGCTTTGTGAGTTCATCCAACCTCTCCTTGTTTGCATTGCTTGATGGAGGAACAACACTAGCTGAATTCTACATATAAACATAATGGAACCCATGGTTCAAGGATTGGTTAAATATCTCAGAGATCTGCAAGTAACTGGTCATATTAGCTTATTGGTGAGAGAATGCAGGTTGATTCATATTTGGATGGTAATTTGGCATGTGTGGGGCTTGATTCAAGGGCTGACTTGGGTGTGAAACCAAAGGTAATTGAGGGGATGAACTCAAAATAATTGTTTGACTAGCTAATGGCAAGGGTCCAGGCAAGTGTTGCCTCAAATTTGTACTTACTTTAATAGCCACATCATAAGCTTCAAGTAGGTTGACAAGAGGGTTTTCTCTACATTTTACAAAGGTAGATGTTAAACTATCCAAAGCCTCATAGTAAACCTCCCTAGCAGAGACATCATCTACAACATAAGGGGGTTGTAGCCTAGCATAAGCCCTATGGAACCTATTATTGAAATCCCCTATTGGTTCATTCGCCTCCCTCTTGACTCTAGTAAATAGCATAAGTAAGTCATTGGAATTGATTGGATTCTCAAATCTCTGGAAAAAATATAGTCTCCAATTGAAGCCAAGCAGTGATAGACCCAACAGGAAGATGGTTATACCAATAAAATGCCTCATCCCCAAGGGAATATGGGAAAATTCTGCATGCAACATCCTCATGATTAATTCCCCTATCCTTGAGGGCAGTTTTAAAAATCTTAATGTGCTCTTCAGAAATCCTTTTGGGATCATTAATGTGAAACTTGGAGCAGAAAAGCTTAGGATTCTTTGGCATAGCATTATAGTTGTTGAAGGATAATGGAGATGGGTTGTTTGCCAGGAAATCCATTGGTGGAAGTGGGGGTGGTAAAAGCGTATTTATGACTGGTTGAGGCTACTGAATGGGGATGGCTTTAGAATCAAATGAAGATGGACTAATGAGGGTGAGGATGGTGGAAATGATGAGGTAGATGATGACTCACCCTTTCTTCTGGTCCTTCTTGACCTGGTAGGAGCTTGTAATGATTGAAACTCTTCTTCTCTTGGTGTAGATCTAGTTCTTTTTCTAAATCTCTCAGGAGAAATGGCAGACATAAATCAATCTAGCTTGCTTATTTAGGCCTTCCTTCTAGTGCCAATCTGTTGATGGTCGTTAGGAGGAGGAGGGTGTGAAATGAATAGAACAATGTCTTTGTTCTACCCTCCTTCTAGTGCTAATCTGTTGATGGTGGTTAGGAGGAGGGCATGAAATGAATAGAGAAATGTCTTTGTTATGCCCTCCTTCTAGCACCAATTTATTGATGGTGTTTTCTGCACAACTAAAACTCAAATAGAATATGATATCATATTGTAGACACAAAAAATATACAAGTTGATCCTACACACCTGATCCTAATCTTACTAACATCAGTTCATCCTGAATCATCTCCTTTACTAATCAATTTAATTAAATAATTTCAATTTGATTAAATTCATCATATTCCCTCTCTTAATTAAATAAATCAAATTTATCTGATTAAGTTATTCTCCTCTATTAATTAAAAAAATAATTTTGTTTAATTAATCTGATCATCCCTCTTTTAATTAAATAATTAACTTTATCTCTAAAGTCATCTCCTTGAATTAAATAAATTAATATTTATTTGATTTAATCTAACATCATTCTCCTTAGTTAAATAAATCAATTTTATTTAATTAAATCTAAAATCATTATTCCTCTCAACTTTGATTTATTTAAAACCAAAAATCTAAGTCAAATTGTCAAATCACCTAATCTCTACTTAATTTGATCAAATCCTGATTAATGCTAATCCTAATCACTTCAATCCTCTAGATCTTGCAAATTGCACAATAAATCCATTTATTTGATTTATTAAATCATCAATTTCCATTCAAAAGGGCATCTTTTGTGGAATATTCCTCCAATTCAAAAATCCCTCCAAAAGGGATGGGTACTTCCAACAAGGAATTTAATGCCTCTTACATGTCCTTGGCCTTGAGCCAAGTGACATTAACTCCATTTCCTTCTCCCTCCAACATGTCACATTCAAATTTCAAATTTGAATCTCATAGTGTTTATCATGCACATTGACCAAAATGTGCTCATTCCTCCTCCAAACACATGTGGACAAGTGGCCTTCTCTCATTGGTTGGTATTTTGTCCCACATTCATCCAAATCCTTCAATCTTCCATTCTTCAAATATATAAATGAGAGACTCTTCCTCTCATTCTAGCATCCACAATTTGAGTAAACTTACTATACTCAACTTCATCCTCAAGCATATCTAGTTTCATCCATTTCATCAAATTCCTAGCTAGGTTATGCAAATTTTTCATCACGGAGCTTGATTGAATCTTCATCAATGTATGCCATGTGAGTTTCATGGGTACTGATGCTTGGCTGACCTGAGAAGCAAGTGCACTATAAGGGGGAGCCTGTGTGGTCAAGTATCTAATCATCCGCACTGAATATGCGCAGCTGGATTTATCCAAGTGGGACCCCAACAAATATTGTCTCTTCATCCTAGGGTTGTGCATGTTCTTGGAATCAAAACACTATTGCTTGGATCTAAAATAGTGGAAAACAAACATTCAATGAATCATCAAAATTTCAAACTCTTTGGAAGAACAAATACCTTGGAGGTGTCCACATGTTATTGCTTGTCCCTAGGGGTTCTTATCTCTAGAAGGCTTCTAAATATTCAGAAATCTCAATTTTTTTCTCCCAAAGTCAACACTAGGAAACCTTTGCCTTGATTTCCACATAATTCACTTTGTGGGATGAAAGAAAATTATGACATTGGACATACAGTTTGAAAAAAACTAAGCAAGATAACATATAATTGAACCACACATGTGCTTGGTCCCTTTTGAGTCATTTGGTTTTTCATGCAAACATTGGTCTTTTGGTTTGAACCACTTTTAGGGAAAAGCATGTTCTTCATTACCTTGGTCTTATAAGCAAGTCCTCATAGGGTCATTTAGGATCAAAAAAATCAAAAACTTCATCTATCAATTTTTTTATCAAAATCCCAATTCACCAACAACTTTTGGAACCTTGGAAAACATCACTTATGCTAGACTTTAAGACTTTAGGAAAAATCAACATCACCTTGTTTGACTTAACACACTTAGTCAAACTATCAATCCTCTTGAGCGAATTTAACTCTAGGATAACACAACTTACTAAGGTTTACAAGTTCAACATCACCTTGTTTGGCTTAACACACCTAGCCAAATTATCCTTTTTTCTACGAGTTTACTCTAGGATAACACAACTTCCTAGGGTTTACAAGTGCATTATCACCTTGTTTGACTTAACACACTTAGTCAAACTATCCGCAATCAAAATCAAATCAAAACAAGTCCTAAAGTCTAGCATTGATCCAAAGTTCCTAAAAGTTTAAACACCCATATCATTCACCCCTTTCATCCTTCATCTCATCATTGATCCTAAAACCCTCAGAGGTCAACAAGGTCAAAACACAAGAGGAACATGGATTATAAACTTGATTCATACATCATGAGTAATCCAAGTCAACCAAACTATCAAGGCCTTACAATACCAATTGATTTTCAAAACTTTCATTTGTACAAACCATACATGGGATCATTATCTCCTACAAACATCAATGGTACAACAAATGTGAGTTTTCCCTATCTAAATTTTTGAACACCTTTCCCTTTGGTAGATTTAAATCAAATTAAAAACTTACAAATCTATCAACCAAACAATCAAGGCATGAGCCTTCCCCCTTTACCAACCATCAATCAACCAAATCCGAGCAATACTCTAATCATAAAGAAAAACATCATATCAAATCCTCTCATCTTTCCATCAATATCACAACAACAAATGACAACCATCCAAGCAACCCCAATGGTAAACACAACCACTGTCCCTCAAGTGTCTCAAGGACCAAGAATCTCAATTACACCATTCACCACTCAAACCCTGCCAATCAATGCGACTGTTCCACTCATCACAATGGTCAACACCATTCCCAATCCACTACCACCACCGCCAAAACACAACATGGAAAATTCCTTCTCCATCATGTTGCAAGCCACTCAACAATTTTCCTGGCAAAAGGCACTCCAAAACCAAAAAGTTTCACAACTAGTTGCTCAACAAGTGCAAGCAAAATTAGCCACCCAACAAGTTGCACAAGCCGCACAAGCTATGAAAGTGGTACAAGAAAACCAACAAGCACAGGCTCAAGCTCAAGCCCAACACTAGGCTCGATAGGCACAAGCACATTACCAAGCACAATTGCAAGAAATCCATCAACAAGTGTATCAACAAGTAGCTCAACAACAAGCCCAACACCAACAATTGTTGGCACAACAACAACACGACCAGCAAAAATCGTTGTTGGCTCAACAACAAATGTAGGCATTACTCGCTCAATAAAGCTTGCAATAGATTCCAACCACAATTGTTGAAAACAATTATCAAGATCTATCCATCGATGAACACCTTGAAGATGTTTCCACCTCATCGAATGATCAAATCAACATACATCAAGAGCCATTTTTTAGTCATGATCAAGACCCCTCCTACAAAGATCTATTTCAAGGAGTGTTGATGTGATTTGATCCTATTAACATAATCCAAGATCCATCAACTAATGATCATGTTGACAATGTCTCTACATCACCTAATGAGTTAGAGGGCATATCTCAAGAATTTATTCCAAAGCATGATCAACATCTATCACTAAGGTCTAGCAATGGTCCTTCCCAAGATATATGGACATCCTTTGACCTCATGGTTACAAATACTAAAGGGATCCTCAACTCACCATTTGATCCAAGTCTATTCAAAGATCAAGAGGATATTAAGCCACTTTCCATACCTAATGAAGACATCTAAGAACCCTTTATAAGAAACCCATTCTTTGGAATTGACCCATGTCAAGAACTTGATCCAAAGCATGTCAAAAGCAATTCCAAAACTAATCGAGATCAAGAATTTGTATCTCCAAGCTACTACAATGATATAATGGACACTCTCCTATATATACGAGATGATCACATCCACATAGCATTCTTTTTTTAGATGGACATGTAGATGATCTTCATTTAAAATAAGAGTCTCCTACTCTTAACATTTGTACACATGACAAAGATATGGAAAAATCTTTGAGACATCATAAATGAATCATGAAGAAGGTTCCTACAAAAGCTATAAATTAGAAACATCCTATTAAGTGAGTCATGAGGAAGGCTTTTATGTTGATGGTGGATCATCAACACCTCTTGAAGAAGCATTAAAATATGATATTTCACAAGATCAAGCTAAAGATATCAATCAAGAAGTCATCCCACATATGGAGGATCCTATCACTTATAAAGTTGGATCACTTACCTTTTTAAGGGAAAGTTGTTTTATCAATGAAGAAGTTATCAGCTTTGAAGATTCACCACAGAGTAGAGAAGGAGTAGCACCTTGTTTCCAAGGTAAATCATATCCTATTGCAAATAAAATGTTTCAACAGATGAATTATCAAGGCAGAGGATTAGGCCTACATGAACAAGTTATCCTGGAACTAGTGTAGATTATTGGCAATCCTAAGCATCAAGGTCTTGGTTATTCAATACTGGGGGCAACTTCATCTCAAGCAAACGTCAACATAGGGAGCATGAAGAATCCTAATGATGAAACCAATGCCAATACTACAACTAACCACATCACAAATTTTCATCCACCCATCACCCCATCCACGAATTGGGACCAACATAAAAATAAGGTTTTGAATCAAAGCACAAAGAATGTTGTCAAGCCAAAAGAAGCTAAGAAGCATATCAGAAAAATCAAATACATATGGATGCTAAAAAATACAAAGAAAGATGATCCCTCTCATACTCCATTATTCAAATAAACTATGGGGAAAAATAAAAAGGGGGCAAGTATCCATTAAAGATGTCCACAAAGGAAAAAGCAAGCTTCTCAAGCAACATACAAAGTATATCAAGTAGTTGGTCCTAATTCCACTCACACTTCCATATCCACCCATCATTACTCATCTTCCCAAGTTTGGAGAGTCAAGGGTTCCAAACTATCAACCAATCCATCTTTTATTCCTAAACACATTCCATCCACGCCTCCACGCATGATATCCAATTCTCACATTGAACATGTATTGGTAGAAACCCTTCATCATAAGGATTCATAAGGCATTCTATTGCGATGTGCACATAAATACAAAGGTAACCTTGGTATCAACAAAGAAGATCAGGAATCTCAAAAGTTGCATTCAAGTGCAGGTATCTTGCCAAAGAAACTTCTTCAAGAAATATATCGATGGCACATTATGAAAAAAGTATCTACATCGACACCACTAGGTGGTTCAACATGAGCTTGAAATATTTTGCAAAAATTACAAAAAAATCCAAAAATCCAAAAATCCAAAAAAATTAGAAGAAGGATTAAAAATAGTAAAGAAAAATCATCCTCTGGTGAAAACCACTTTGGTGGCACTTTGGATAGGTACCATGATGAAAACCTGGAAAACATGTGTTATGTGTAGAATGCAGCATCTACATGCACTAGTTTAGTTGGAAGTATCTCATCCCATCCATAATAAATCCAACATTCCCTCCATCTTACCCATGATAAATCCATTCATCCACAAACCATTTATCCAATCCATTTTCATACATATGTATCCATCTTCCAAATGATCTTGACCTTTATAAAATTTTGGTGCAAACTTTACACTTGCTTATTGTAAACATCTTGACATGGGTCATTTTCATCGATCCTATCCAATCCAACATTATCTAGGCCTTGAAGCATTATCCAAATGAGCATCCTATGTTGAACACCTTATTTTATCACAAGATGATCCATACCCATCCATCCATCCATTTATCCAAGAATCCACCCATGGCCTTTCAAACATTGCTAGACACTGGGAGAATATATTTATATTGCTTTAGGAATAAATTTTGATCTATATCCTCCAACTTATGTGGTGATTCAAACATTGACAAACATAAAATCAAATTGGTCAAAGCATTTGTGAGCCAATCCAAATCACTAGCCCATGGCATATTTTGACAAAAATATGTTCCTTATCAAGCTTTATCTTTCATCAAACATCAATCCAAAATAAATGTCAGTTGCATCTAATGTGTACTTTAGCATCACATCAAATCATTGAAAATAATTTTGTTCCAAATCAAGCTTCAAAATCCTAATCAATCAAATCCAACCAATCCATCATCATCTCGGGATATCCTTCCCAATCCTTGTGTTTCTTAACACTATCCTTGCATTTTTGTGTATCCTCAACAATTTTATCATCATCAATCTTGAAATCCTTGTGTTGCTTAACAATATCCTTGCATTGTTGTGTATCCTCAACAACGTTATCATCATCAATCTTGAAATCCTTGTGTTGTTTAACACTATCCTTGCATTGTTGTGTATCCTCAACAATGTTATCACCATCAATCCATCAATTTGATCAATCAATCCTAGCTTGGTTTTCAACAAAATCCTAAAACAGGGCACTGATATCATCACATATCCATATCCAAATCATCAAAAACATGCAAAAATCCAAAAACATCCAAATCATATCAAAAATTTGAAAAATAAAAAATAGTCATCTTGCCGAACTATGTCATCTCTGAGCTTGAATGTAGGCAAGGTTGATCTTTGATCATCCCCCGAGACATTTTAGGTCAGTCCTTTAGGCATCCCTCACATTAGAAATGGAAATTTGTTTGCCCATCTATTTCACACCCTAGGTCAGTCCTTTAGGCGTCCATCGCAATGGCAATCAGTTTACCCATCTATTTCACACCCTAGGTCATTCCTTTAGGTGTCCATCACAATGGCAATATGTTTGCCCATCTATTTCACATTTTAGGTCAGTCCTTTAGGCATCCGTCGCAATGGCAATCCGTTTGCACATATATCTTTTCATCAAATCAAGTCTATCATCAGTTGAACTACGTGGTCTCTATGTGTATAGCGTAGGCAAGGCTAATTTAGGATCAACTCTCGAGACCCCTAGGATAGGTCTTTAAGTTAGTCTCTTCGTCATAAATCTCGAAAATCCAAAAAAGTTAAAAAATCTGAAAATCAAAACAACCTCAAAACATTTCAAAATCATCAAAAATATCCAAATATTTGAAAACCCAAAATGGTGCATTCGCCTCATCTTGCTTTCACCCGCGATTGTCATCACCCATAATAAATCAATCATCACCTTGATCCTTTGGTGAGTTAGTAGAAACAAGTCTAGCAAGTTTATAAGTGAATACCTAATCATCAAAGTCTCAAGTCTAGGTCAGTAAGCAAGCAAGTTGATCAACTCAGAGTATCAATAGCTTATCATCCCATCAATCTCATCAAAACCATGATCACGACATGTCCTAGGATGTATCCTTCCCACAATGGACATAAGCATTAGGTATCTCACCTTAGTTTAGCCTTGGCTAGTGGTATGAAGAAAATTGGCTTGTTTGATTACTTTATCTTGGTCTTTTTTGACTTATCTTATTTTGCACTCATTCCAAGGACCTCTCAGCAATGCCTAATCAAAACAGATTTAGAGAGAAAGGAATGGGGAAATGATCATTATCTTTTTTTTTCTGCTGTGCTTGTTGGATATTCTTGTAAAATAACTTGGAAAATACTTGCTTTGTTAGTTCCATCCTAGCAAGGTTTATGTATGTCAAGTGTGAACATGAATACTCCTATCTGATTGTCGAGTCAAAGTCCATCACAGTAGGTACAACACCATCTTGGTTCATTATACCTTGATGCATCATACCTACGTAGGTTATCAAACATAAAGTAATTGGTCCTTTTAAAATCCCAACTCTTGGTAAGAAAATCATCACCATCATCATTAATAACTTAGGCTTGTTGGATCCTCCCTCCATCCATCTTATTCTTCTTATTCTTCTATTTGTACTAACATTTCTATCCAAAATTAGTGTATTGTATCAAAATATACACGAGGCTACCCACGGCAGATGAATCTCTATACATCATCAGAATTGTCTACATCAAAGAATTATCTTTCATCCTGTGATCAATAGAACCACTCCTCTCGCATTTTATCACGATCTCGATCGAAAAATCGAATATTTCCACTCAATCTCTCGAGGGGGCAATATACCAGCATAATCCTCTTGTTGGGGCTATTAGAATCCAAGATCACCTGCATGCAAATGGATACCTGTCACATGCAAAAGACACTCAGAACCAGAGAAGATCTGTAAACCTCAAAGGGTAAAATGCATTATGAGAATCTCTGTTATTACAAAAAGATCAATCCTTATGAAGGAGATCAAGAAACCCTAAAAGGGAAACCCTAAATGAAACCCTAGTGTGTACACTTAATAATTAATCAATTATTAATGTGCCTAAGTTTAGCTTAAGCAACTAGAGGAATAAGTGACTTAATTAATTAACCAGTATGATATAATTAATTAAGCGTAATAAATTATTACTCTAACACCCCCCTTAAGATGAACTTAGGAAGAAGCTAAAACACTAATATAAGATGCATGCAAGCAAAGATGGGTCCCAGCAACTAGGCCTGATCAGGTACCCATTTACATATGCAAGAAAGAGGTAGAGGAGGAAAACCCAGTGGGACAAAACCCCCCTACAATGATATGACATGCTGCAAAGAAGCACTGGAAGAGCACTATAGAGTAACATTGGAACCGCAATCTAGCAAGCAAGGAAAGATACTTCTGTCTACATGAAACCATATCGGAATCATAATGATGCAACAGCAGACCTGATGCCACAGAACACTCGAAAACTCCAAATGGGAACAACGCTGAAATCTATGAAGTAGCAGTCGATTATTGAATGATGTATCACTGAAAATGAAGTGCAAAGATGCAAGACGCACTCTCCCAACTGCCAAAATATCCAGGTAATCTCCAAAACACCCATCAGGCCAAATCTGGATTAACGAAAAACCTGGGAC
Organism: Sequoiadendron giganteum; assembly: GCA_007115665.2. Lineage (NCBI taxonomy): Eukaryota > Viridiplantae > Streptophyta > Pinopsida > Cupressales > Cupressaceae > Sequoiadendron > Sequoiadendron giganteum. Next base: position 539,505,119 of record CM021107.1, on the reverse strand, counting down.
AGATACAGAAAAAAGTGCATGGACAACAACATAAAGCTCCTCAATACCTTTCCAACGCCGCAAAGATAGCAAAAATCGGAGATCGTGGCAAAGAGTTATGAGCTCGGAAGCATAAAAAGTACATCTGATTTCAAACAGCAATAAATGTAGTAAAACAAGAAAATACTGTAAACCAAACAGCACCACAGGATAGTGCTCGGAACCAGCCTTCCGGTGATATCTCGTTTGCCTAATTTCGATACCGTATGCCCAAGTTATGCCAAAAACAAAAAAACAGCTCTTTTAGGGCAAACTAGGGTTAGGAGGGGCAAGGAGGGGCCATACGGATGCTTATGTCATGCTGATGTCAATAGTTCACGGGCATAAATTTGACGGCCTGGAGGCCGTTGCCGCAAAAAAACACCCCTGCATAAAAAATTTGGCGAAGCCCTTGGTCGCCATATGACCGTGGGTGGGGCCTGGACTGGGCCAGGGGCTGGGCGCGGAGCTCCCGGTCCCCCATATGACCCTGGTGTGGCTGTTTGGGCCCGCGGGGGCTGAAGGCCTGGCGGTCGGTTCTCCATGGGACCGTGGCTGTAGCACAGGAGCCCTCAAGGGCTGGCGGAGCAGAAGGGGCAGCCACCGGCGGCGGTGGTGGACGGGTGGCCGCCTGGTGGCCGCCCGATGGCGGAGTCGGTTTGCATAGTGAGTGTCAAGACAAATCCCGAGATCGACCCTTTTTAAAAAAAAATTTGAGTTTCGTGCCTCGGAACACGTGCTGGGGAGGCCGTACGGCTTCCCTGGCAAAATGTTTTTGCCTCCCAGACCAACTTCACCAAAATCAACCAAATGACAGGCGTTCCTAGGGTTTTGAGGCGCTATGAACGCGATGGTGACGTCCGTTTGAGCCCATAGTGTGCCAAAAAATCAGCTACCCCCAGATCTTGCAAAAAAGATGCCTGTGGAAACCCTTGCACTTGAAACTCACTGAGAAGCCATATCTTTAGATCACGAACAGGCAGTAGTAGGTCTGGAGCTCTGATACCATGTTAGAATCCAAGATCACCTGCATGCAAATGGATACCTGTCACATGAAAAAGACATTCAGAACCAGAGAAGATCTGTAAACCTCAAAGGGTAAAATGCATTATGAGAATCTCTGTTATTACAAAAAGATCAATCCTTATGAAGGAGATCAAGAAACCCTAAAAGGGAAACCCTAAATGAAACCCTAGTGTGCACACTTAATAATTAATAAATAATTATTAATGCGCCTAAGTTTAGCTTAAGCAACTAGAGGAATAAGTGGCTTAATTAATTAACCAGTATGATGTAATTAATTAAGCGTAATAAATTATTACTCTAACACCCCCCCTTAAGATGAACTTAGGAAGAAGCTAAAACACTAGAATAAGATGCATGCAAGCAAAGATGGGTCCCGAAAACTAGGCCTGATCAGGTACCCATTTACAAATGCAAGAAAGAGGTAGAGGAGGAAAACCCAGGGGGACAAACCCTGGTAAAAAAAATTTCAGCCCCTGGTCGCCATATGACCGCAGGCAGGGCGCAGGGGGCTGAAGTTGATCGAGGGTCAGGCGCAGAGCTCCCGGTCCCCCATGTGACTGTTGCGGCTGGCACTGGAACCCTCAGGGGCTGGGCGATGCCGGCGGTGCTGCGATGGAGAAGACCGGCGGCGGTGGTGGGCCGGTGGACGCCTAGTGGCCGCCGGGTGGCGCGGTGGCGGCGGGAGCCATGTGAACTGGAAGCGCCGATGTGGATCCCCAAAAAATCAATTTTTTTAATTTTTTTTCAATTTTCGTGCTTCGGAACGCGTGCTGGGGAAGCCGTACGACTTTCCTGGCAAAAATTTTTTGCCTCCCAGACCAACTTCATGAAAATCAACCAAACGACAGGTGTTCCTAGAGTTTTGAGGCGCTGCGAACGCAATAGCGACGTCCGTTTGAGCCCATAATGTGCCAAAAAATCGGCTACCCCCAGATCTTGCAGAAAAGATGCCTATGGAAACCCTTGCATTTGAAACTCACTCAGAAGCCATATCTTCAGGTCACGAACAGGTAGCAGCAGGTCTGGAGCTCTGATACCATGTTAGAATCCAAGATCACCTGCATGAAAATGGATACCTGTCACATGCAAAAGACATTCAAAACCAAAGAAGATCTGTAAACGTCAAAGGGTAAAATGCATTATGAGAATCTCTGTTATTACAAAAATATCAATCCTTATGAAGGAGATCAAGAAACCCTAAAAGGGAAACCCTAAATGAAACCCTAGTGTGCACACTTAATAATTAATCAATTATTAATGTGCCTAAGTTTAGCTTAACCAACTAGAGGATTAAGTGACTTAATTAATTAACCAGTATGATATAATTAATTAAGCGTAATAAATTATTACTCTAACAGGGGCAGCAATGGGGTATTCGAAAAAAATAAGAAATTTTGAAGTTTGATCTCAACAGTTTATTCTTTGAGTCAATGCAACAAGTGCATTGCTTCAAAGAGGGGAAAAATGTACACACAAAAAATATACAAGTTGATCCTACAGACCTGATCCTAACCTTACTAACATCAATTCATCCTGAATCATCTCCTTTACTAATCAATTTAATTAAATAATCTCAATTTGATTAAATTCATCATATTCCCTCTCTTAATTAAATAAATCAAATGTATTTGATTAAGTTATTCTCCTCTATTAATTAAACAAATAATTGGATTTAATTAATCTGATCATCCCTCTTTTAATTAAATAATTAACTTTATCTCTAAAGTCATCTCCTTAAATTAAATAAATTAATCTCTATTTGATTTAATCTAACATCATTCTCCTTAGTTAAATAAATCAATTTTATTTAATTAAATCTAAAATCATTATTCCTCTCAACTTTGATTTATTTAAAACCAAAAATCTAAGTCAAATTGTCAAATCACCTAAGCTCTACTTAATTTGATCAAATCTTGACTAATGCTAATCCTAATCACTTCAATCCTCTAGATATTGCAACTTGCACAATAAATCAATTTATTTGATTTATTAAATCATCAATTTCCATTCAAAAGGGCATCTTTTGTGGAATATTCCTCCAATTCAAAAATCCCTCCAAAAGGGATGGGTACTTCCAACAAGGAATTTAATGCCTCTTACATGTCCTTGGCCTTGAGCCAAGTGACATTAACTCCATTTCCTTCTCCCTCCAACATGTCACATTCAAATTTCAAATTTGATTCTCATGGCGTTTATCATGCACATTGATCGAAATGTGCTCATTCCTCCTCCAATCACATGTGGACAAGTGGCCTTCTCTCATTGGTTGGTCTTTTGTCCCACCTTCATCCAAATCATTCAATCTTCTATTCTTCAAATCTATAAATGAGAGACTCTTCCTCTCATTCTAGCATCCACAATTTGAAGAAACACTTACTATAGTCAACTTCATCCTCAAGCACATCTAGTTTCATCCATTTCACCAAATTCTTAGCTAGATTATGCAGATTTATCATTATGGAGCTTGATTGAATCTTCATCAATGTGGATCACTCATCAAATCATCAACATTGCAAAAAAGGAGTTGGGAAAGGGCCAATTTTGACACACCAATTGACACCAAATCCCCCATGGGATCGAGTTTGCATGCTTAATTAGGATTGCTTCAGCTTTTCATGTTTTGTTCTATTTTTCCTATTTTGAGCATTGTAAATAGATTTCATGGAGAATCCTTGTTTTATCTTGCATATGAACCTAACTATGTGTTTGTTTGTTGTGTTTGTGCAAGAATAGGATTGGGGTTCACACCTATCTCTCTTGAAAGGTCGATCTCTATGAGCAAAGAGATAACCCCAAGGTCTCTAATGTTAGGTCTTGACAAATACAGTGAAACAAATGAGAGATAATGTGAAATTATTGGTAATCACAAAGGGACCTTACAAACAAATACTGGATCATCAAAATTATTAGATTTTGCAATATGTTGATACTCAAAATTCCTAAACCTAACTCAAATTCAAAGAAATAGAAAAAGACAAGGGTCTCATAAATCCTAAGATTACAGCTCCTCCTAAGATCAACAATACAAATGACAAGATACTTGAAATAGACCAATCCCTCAACACTATTTTTTGGTCAACTCAAATTTTATCTTGCAATCTTACAGAAACTGTGCAATCTTCTAAGGGATTAAATATTTTCAAATCATGAACACTCATTTAAACCAACCCTTATTTACAATTGAAATGAATAAATACCCACAATTGAACTAAACACACAAATATCAGATCCAAGCTAGATTTACATAGCAACCCACAATCAATAAGTTGCTAAAAGTATGGATCAGGAATCGCTAAAAAATTTCAATCTCTAACCACAAGCACCATCAAATCATTTAACTCTAAATCTAACATTCATTCAAGATTCTGAAGTAATTTAAAAAGATAAAATAACAAGAATCATGCAAGATAAATCAATCCAAGAGAGGCCAACAAATCACAATGTCTTCACTTGTATTGAATCACCCACTAACAACAACAATTCCAGTATTCTGTCTTACAACACTTGCTTTGAGATAAAAATAACTCCTAATTTTTTAGCTTACTAATCTAATGCTTAGCTTGATTTTTAATATAGTATTTTAGCTCTATCTCTCTCCACAAATGAGGCCAAATGCCATACTTATAGAGGATGTCATTCCGATTAGGGTTACAAGGGAGGTCGGCCACAAAATAGGTCGACCAAAGAAAGAAAAAACCCCTAGACTAAAATATGAATTTGCATTAAATGCTTGAGGCTCCTTTCCAGGTCGACCTAGAATCTTTATATAACTTGATCCAATGCATGTGAAGGATGGAGAAGAAATAATGTCTAGCACAAATTTTGAAGCATTCACTCATTGGCTGGCCTTTTATCTTTTCCTTGACCTATTTTATCTTGCACCTTAAGGAAAAATCCCTCCAGATCATCGAAAGGTGGAACATTTAATATTTTAAATCTTCTATCAAGAGATTTAATCTCTTTCCTTGATTTCCTGATGACCTCATCCCACTCCACCTTGAGATCCTGATATTTTCAATGAAAACATTATAGGTAGAAGCATCATCCAGATGTTGAACTGTGATTGGACCATCATTTGTTGGAGCATAGATCTCATGCCACCATTTCTTCAGTTGCTCAAAGTTCAGGTGCTTTGGTGTTAACTTCCTCCTTCCGGTAATGATTTCAAAGAATGGGATGCACCTACTAGAAATATCCTTCAATGTGTTCCCCACCTGCTACCCCTATTTTTGCATCTTCCCCAAAACCTTTTTGTTGATCTATAACAATTCATGCCACTCCCAGGGTTTTGAAACCTTTGAAGAAGATAGGATTCCATCACTCACCGGCTTCTCCTCCATATAATCCATGATTATCTTCAACTTTTGTAGGAGGAGGTTTTTATCAATTTTATCCTAGCCCAGCACATTCTGCCTTAAATTCTTCATACTCCCACTTGCCTACATTGATGTCAGTGATTTCCGACCAAGTGGAAGCTAGCTTGCTTTCTAGGATTTTTCTCTTGATATCCAGCTTGATCCTTTCTACCTCTGATATGGAAGATACCTCTACACTAGGATCTACCTATTTACTCTTGGTCTTCCCAACAACTGCCTTACTTGATTCAGCTTGCATTCAAAAGACCACAATAATTATCCACTATAGCATGAGGGTCCAAGTTAGTCCATGAAAAATAATATGATCATTACTCAAAGATATCAAAACAACCATCAGAATCCCTAAGAATATGATTAAAGCACCCCTTCTTCAAGGTTGAGGATTTTCACCCCTTCATGGAATTCAGGCCAAAAGGGAATTTCAGGGAATTCTGAGCCAAGTGAAATTTGACAATGGGAGCCCATCAAACAACCAAAAGTTACTCAAAATTCATCCATGACTCAAGAAACATTTGTACATATCCTTAAATCATCCAAACCAATCATGCAATGCAAAATCATTAGCAATCAACCCATGTATTCCCCTTAATTCCTTATTCCTAAAAAATCTTCGGGGAATTCCATCGGGGATGGAAATCCACAAATTTAACAAAACTGGGTGCATCTCGAGAAAATGAAGGAGCAACGGAAGTTCAGTGATTTCCCAAAGCAACGGATTTTGATGAAGTAATCAAAATTTTCTTGTTTTACACATCTTTTCAGGGAAATGATGGATTGAAGGAAATCCGAGGAAATCCCAAGGTAGAGGAAATCCCTGGAATGATCGAAATCTTGAAATCTTTGACTTCATAAGGATTTTTCCCAAGTTGATCAAACGATCACAAATTTGGGAAATAAAGCCCGGACTACACTCACTTCAGGTTGTTCATCGATAAATCTAATTTTCTAAATCCTCCTAGGGTGATCTAATAGCATTAATATTAAATTTGAGATCTAACACCAGTGTTTCATGATGAACACATGACTACAGGTTCAGTTCACTCCACTACCCTAGTCAACCATGGCAGATATGTCAAAATCCTCAAGGAAAGGAATCATCACATGCAAATGGAGACTAAACACTTGGATTCTCCCAAAATCATCAACTCCATCGAATGCAATAGAATCTAGGATCAATACTCCAAGAAACCAAGCATGCACAAGACTAAATTTGAGGGGAGGTAATCAGAACCAACCAAGCATGACACAATTGAATCACAAAATAATCAAGGGTGGCAACATTGATTTCAAACGGGACGTTGAAAATAAAGGAAAAAAACCCTAACTTAATTACAAACCCCCACAATATTGAAATCCAAATCCAAAGCATACAAAGAATCATTGATATTCATCAACTGAAGAAGAGAAACGAGTACATACCATTGGTGAGGTGAACTAGGTAGTAACTGTAACATAGATAAAATAGCTCTTAATAGTAAGATGGGTCAAATCTAATCTAAACATGTATAAATCTAAATCAAACAACTAAGAATGAGATAAACAAACTAAAAAGTAAATAAAGTAAAACATAGAACAGTCTCACTGAATACCAATCCATTTCCTTGAATTATCTTGATTATACTTCTCCATTTTTCCATGTTGGTATTCTTGCCCTCAGATTTTTAGTATGTATGTAAGAATAGCCTTGACGTATTGTGTTTAAAGAAAAATATCGAAGATTAAGTTCTTCCAAAAGTCTTGATTTCGGGGAGAGGAGGAATAATGGCAAAGATCAGCCAATTTATAGAAAACAAGTTTTCGAATTATCGACTCAGATTCAAAAGAGAGATCAATGGTTGAGATTGATGAATGCCATGCAATGTATGATCTGTGTCAGTTAGAACGTGAGTTAGAAATTTTTGCAGGATAAAGATTAAATTAGAATAATAATTTAATCTCGTGTTGAGACTGTTCAAAAATATTTAAGAATAAGAGATTAAGATTAAATAAATGATTTAATATTTAGTTGAAAGTATTCAAAAATTAGAAGAATAATGTTTGAATGAAAAGGATAAAGTTAGGACTCAACAATGATCTATTTGAATGCATACATGAATTAATTAATTAAATAAAGATATTTAATTAATAAATATATTCATGCATTTGAGTCTTAACTAGATAACTGACTGGTTATGACAGAGAGTCTTTTCATAGAGGTGATCAGATGTTGAATTAGAAGATAACTGTTGGATTCAAATAGATCTCGAGTCAAGTGAGGAGTGAATAGTTAGATAACTAGATGATAGAAGAATGTGACAAAAATAACTATTTTTATGAATTAAATGTTAATTTAATTCAACATTCAAAATTGAAAAGATTTAATTAAATAAATAATGATTTATTTAATTGGCTGAAAAGATTAAATGAACATTTAATTATAGTTGAAATATGGAAAAGGGGTTAATTAAATAATAGATTATTTAATTAAGAAAAATAATAAATTAATTAGTGACGTAAGTAAATAAATAAGATTCATTTAATTAAACAAAGTTTGAATAAGGGTCATAATGAATTAATTAAATAATTAAAAGGTTATTTAATTAACAGAAGAAATATTTGTTTAGGAAATAATTAAATAATTAACATTATTTAATCATGACCATGGACATTAGAAAATTATGTTGAAAGTGGTACTAGCAAGCCTAGACCAATTTTCAGTGCCTACAGTTTCCCCTCTTTGATACAATATAGTTTATCGCATTGTGTCAAAGAAATTAAAAAAATGTGCCCCAGTGTAAGGGAGAATGATGAGGAGGTAGTGGTATGCCCCCTTGAGAGGATAGGCGGATTCGAAGAACATGAGTCTTCTCTCGACATGGATAAGAGAACTAGAAGATGAATGACAAAAAGGATAGAGGAACATAGATAAGGGTAGTGAAAATGCAAAAAAAAGAAGAAATGTTAGAGCGAAATAAGATAGATGTTAGTATTGGAAAATGGTTATTGGAAGAATGTATAATCTTTGATATTTTTACATATAAATACTAAGCTTTGTATTTAATCATCATTGGGAGGGACTGACACAAATGGATAGTACACATCATGATATGAGATAGACCATAGTGTACAAAGTCATCCACTTGCTAAAAAAAGAGTCGTGGACAAGAAGTGTCTTAACTCATACTAAGGGAAATATTGCCCCAGTCTTTTTGTCTAGACAAACCACAGACAACAAACAAAGAAAAGACAGGTCATGAGATGTCATTTTTCCTCTAAATCCTTCATGGGACATCCTTGAGGAAACTAGTAACATGACTCAAAATCCAAAGTTAAAAGATAGTTGACAAATAACAGTCAGAGAAAAATAGTCCTGAGACATCCTTGCTTCTCTAAATCCTTCATGGGACATCCTTGAGAAAGCTAGTAACCGGACTCAAATAAAAATCCATAAAAAGATAAGACAAAATAATTTATAAATTCAAAAATCCAAATAAAGTTATTTTCCAAAACTTGATCTTGTATAATTATTTGATTGTTTAACATAGCCCGATGTGAGGAATGACACATACCTTAAAAGACGTTTGAGTCTGTTTTCAACTTTGTGACCATCTATGTAAGGCATGACAAAGCCTGGTTTCAAAACGAAACGTGTCATATAAGACATTGAGCCTGATGTCATTGATACAACAAGATACATGAGGCTATGATGACTGATGATGTTTTTTGACAAGAAAGACATATCTTGTATAAGATATAAGTTGATCATTCTAACAATGTGTGTGATTTTGACTTGATGACAGTTTTGACATGTTTGTTTTTTGGTGCATGACTTGTTTTGATGCCTTGATTGTTATGAGTGTGTGTTTTTTGACTTATGTAGACTTGAGATTTTTTACCCTAAAGGACTGAACTAGTGTGGCCTCGAGGGCTCATCGATTGATGGCCTTGCCTACGTTATACACGTAGAGACCTCCTAGTTTGACTAGACTTTGATTGACATAACTGACTAAAAATATGTACTTAACTTGATGTGTGTGGTAGTGAATGTGATAAACCCTAATAGACTGACCTAGTGTGGCCTCGAGGGCCCATCGATTGATGGCCTTCCCTATGTTATACATGCAAAGACCTTGTATTTTGACATGACCAATGACTTTGCCATGTACAAAGAATGAGTCATGATTTTTAAGTGTGTGAAACATGAAAAGCCTAGAAAGACAAACCTAATTCCTCGAGGGCACATCGACATATGGCCTTTCCTACATCCAATCGCAGAGGCATCAGAGTTCAACTAAGTCTACGACTGACTTGACACCACTAACTCTGACTCTGTTTTTGGGATTTTTGCATGTTTTGGTTTTTTTTGTCTTTTTGGAGTTTTTTGATGTTTTTATGATTTTTTTTAGGGCATTTTTTAGGACATTTTCTGATGGTGGCATGTTATGTACAAGACACAGATCAAGGATTTCCCCCCAGTCAGGAATAAGACCTATAGGATGATGTGGGGTGATGGATTGGACTTGATTTCAATCATTCCAAGTAATGGATAAGACAACCATTTATTATGGGTGATGGTGAAAAAGTTTGATTGAAATGATAGTAGATGAAGGATCAAATTTTACTACACGTGGCGTCTGTTTGCCAGGTTTTCACCATGGTACTTATCCATAGCGCCTCCAAACTGGTTTTCACTATTGGATGTATTATTTCTCTTTACTATTTTATTGATTTTTCAATTTTATTTTATTTTTGTGTTACAAAGATGCCTGTTTGCTAGTTGTCATCAAGGTAACAAATTTTTTGTTTTGTTTTGTTTTTGTTTTGTATTTTCTAGATTAAGACACAGTTCTCAGAAGCTATGCATAAAACCTCTTCAAATGAAGGCTTTTGATAGGTGATAAAAGTGGTTCTCCTTCAGGGGTAGAGAGTTGATACACTCCTGATCCAAAAGCTTCTGTAACAATGTAAGGTCCTAACCAGTTAGACTCAAAATTTTCTAGTTTTTCTTGCTCAACTTGATTCTTTGGGTTCTCCATTAGACCAAGTCACCAATGTCAAAGTGTTGATTTAGAACTTTCCTATTATAGCTACGATGAAGATGGTTCTAATATGCTTGTAGATGGTTTAGAGCCTTTTATCTTCATTTGTCTAAGAATTCTAACTCTTGTAATCTGGATACATGATATTCTTGATCATCAATATGACCCTTCAAGGATACCCTTAGGGAAGGAATTTCAACCTTAATAGGTAAGATAGCTTCAGAACCGAATCCTAAGGAGTATGGAGTGGGGTTAGTGGGAATACGGATACTTGTGCGATAGGCCCATAAGGCAGGATTAAGTTGTAGATGCCAGTCACGACCAACATCATTGATATTCTTTTTGAGGATTCTATTGATGGTTTTATTAGATGCCTCGGCTTCGCCATTACCTTGGGGGTAATATGGGGTGGAAAAATGATGTTGGATATGGAACTCTTCACAAAGATGGCAGATTTCTTTGTTTTTGAATGGACGACCATTGTCTGTGATAATGGATTGAGGTACACCATACTGATAAATGATGTAGTTTAGGATAAACCTGGATATTTGTGTGTCGGTTATGTAAGTCATGGGAATAGCCTCAATCCATTTGGTGAAATATTCAGTGGTAGTTATGATGAATTTATGGCCATTAGATGATGAAGGGTGTATCTTACCTATGGGTTCAAGTCCCCATTGGGAAAAAGGCCATGGTGAAGTAATCAGACAGATTTCCTATGTTGGTGGCTATATCAAACCTCTATGTAGTTAACACTATCGATACTTCTTTACAAAGATATATGAGTCTTTTTCCATAGTAGGCCAATAATAACCTAGTCTCATAATCTTTTTGGCTAAGGTAGGACCGCTAGAATGGGATCCACATATACCCTCATGTACCATATGTAAGGTTTCTTCTTCTTCTTCAACATCAAGACATCTCATTAAGGTGTTATCTAAGGTACATCTATACAGGGTATCTTTGATGATGGTGTATTTGGTAGACCTACGGATAAAGTTTCTATGTTAGTTGTTTGACAAGTCTATAGGTAAGATTTGGGCATTTAGATCGTCACATATGTCCTTATACCAAGGGGAAGTAGGACCAACAATCATACACACCATCACAAAATTGGGGACATCATAGGCATGGAACAAAATTAGTTCAACCAAAAACTCGAATTTAGGCACTTTTCTAGGAATATCCAATAAGGAACCCATAGTTTCCATAGCATTTGCTGCCTTGTTCTGAATGCATGGTATTTGTTGAAAGGTGATGTCATCAAATTACTACTTGAAACTGTCAGCCATGCACTTGTAGGGGGAAATTTTCTCATCTTTTGTCTCATAATCATCATTAACTTATCAAATTACTAACTGAGAATCCCCACTAACATGTACTCTCAATCTTCCATTGGGCTTCCATTCTTAGTCTTGTCACTAAGGCTTCATATTCCGCTATGTTGTTGGTGTAAGGGAAAACAATTCTGAATGATTTTGGGATAGTATCACCTTGAGGTGTAACAAATAGTATACCTTCTCCTAAACCATGATTAGTATGTGACCCGTCAAGGTATAATTTCCATTTGATTCTAGTGTCAACTTTGAAGATAAATTCATCAAGAAAATCTACCACTAATGGATGATCTGAATCAACTAGTGCATCTACTAACTGATCTTCAATTACTTGCCCTTTTATGGCTTTTCTTTCCATGTACTGGATGCCATATTCACTAAGTATCATCACCCATTTAGCCAATCGACCTATTAATGTTGCTTTACTTAGGAGATATTTTAGAGGATCTATCTTTGCAACCAACATGGTTTGGTAGTTTAGCATATAGTGCCTAATTTTTGAGTAGCAAAAACTACCGCAAGATAGGCACATTCTATATTACTATAGTTTAGTTCACACCCCACCAAAGTGCAGCTGATATAGTCTACTGCCCTTTCATGACCTTGATCATCATTTTTTGCGAGAAGGGATCCTAATGTTGACTAAGTTGCTGAAATGTAAAGAACCAAAGGTCTATCATTTGTAGGTGGCATCAACACCAATGGAGCAAGAAGATAATCTTTAATCTATTGGAAAGCTTATTGAAATTTAGCTGTCCATGCAAATGGTACCCCTTTCTTCAGAAAATATTGAAACGGATGTATCTTGTCTACTAACTGTACAATAAAATGCCTAATGGACTGTAGTCTCCCTTGAAGTGTTCTTATCTGACCAAGACTGGTTGGTGGCAGCATGTCTATGATAGCTTTTACCTTTGTTGGGTCTAATTCAATGCCTCTTCTAGAGATGATATATCCTAGAAGTTTCCTTGATTTCACTCCAAAGACACATTTCTTTGGATTGAGTCTTACTTTATAATTTTCTAACCTTTGGAATATCTTGTCTAAATCTTTCAAATGATCTACCCTGGTTAATGACTTTTCTATAATATCATCGACATAATCTTCCATGAGAGTATGTACAAGGTCGTGGAAAATGGTCATCATTGCACGTTGATACGTAGCTCCTGCATTTTTGAGCCCAAAAGGCATAACATTATAGCAATATGTTCTGCATGGAAATGTGAAGGTTGTCTTGTGTTGGTCTTCAGCTGCAATTTTGATTTGGTTATATCCAGAGAAACCATCCATGAGGGATAACATCTTGTATCCTGATGTAAGGTCTACTATCATGTCAATATTAGGCAAAGGGAAATCATCCTTAGGACATGCCTTGTTTATATCTCTGAAGTCTATACAAATATAGACGCCCCCAGATGGTTTAGTAACTGGCAAAAGATTTGAAATACAGTCAACATAGTCTATGGATCTAATGAATCTGACATCCAAGAGTTTCTTAAGTTCAACTTTGACTAGTAGGGCAATATGTGGATGCATCTTCCTTAGCTTATGTTTGATGGGCTTAATGCCTGGTTGTAATGGTAGATAGTGCAATATTAGACTGGGATCCAGCCCAGGCATGTCTGCATACGACCATGCAAAGTTTATCTGTCTCTTTATGAAGAAGTCTCAAAACTGAGGTTGTTCTATCTTTGTCAAAGATGCTACCAAGTATATAATCGGAGTGTTTTCTTTAGTATTGATGTTAATCTCGACAAATTCTTCTACTAACATTGGTGATATTTCTTGAGCAACGAAGAGAATATTCAAACCTCCATCCTTGGGTGCTATTGGTGTTTTTTCCCACATAGGATTTACAATTCTCTAAGAGGTAGCCAACCTCTATTATAAAGAACTACAAAAGCTAGTGGCCAACTAATGAGATCTAGTCAAAGACTAACATCTCCTACAATTTTGACTCTGTGAGACCAAGGTGGGTAAACCTTCATGTGATCATAAGATTGTTCTATGACTAATAAGAACACTTCTTCTTACAGATGCAGTCCCAACACACGCAATCAAACAACAATTACCTTGGTTGTGGAAAAACCTAAGAATAATAACAGATGCCCCAAAGGAAAGAGACTAAAAATTATCATAAGATTTTTGTCTCAAAAGAGATAGCATTTGATATTTTTAAAAATGTTTAGATATTGAATCACCATGCTCAGAGCCACAATTCTACACCTGAAAGAATTTTACCGACACTATCCAGTGCCTCATTTATTGGGCGACAGTCATATAAAACATAATTAAGATATTATGAAGTTATCACATAATGCTTTGCTACTATGAGATCTTACAGTATATTAAAACAATACTCCTTAGTGAATCTTGAGCATATGACCATAAACATGCAATTTGTTTTCAAGCATTTGATTAACTCATTAAGTTAAAGTAGGAGAACAAGTTACACTTTCAAGTTTACCATTGAAACTGAATGAACAAACCCTTGATAAATCCATTCATAATTCATGACACATACACAGGAGAGAAAATTGTCTTAATTCTTTTAGATTTCTTTCGATATCAATAATTACAAAAGTATAGCATACTTATTTCATACAATTCCCAACCTAGAATGATTTCCTAAATAATACCTTCAAAATCCTGTATTCAAACTAACTGTACATACTTAGAACCTTATGGATCCAAAATCTTGACCCTAACAATGAGCCGTGAAATCTCCTTCAAAAGAACAGGAAAGCAACAAAGCATTAGGCTACATTGATTATTTCAAAATTGAATTTCATTTAGAATGAAATTTGAATTCACATTCCTCATCATTAGATAACAAGGTGCATGATATGAGGAAACAAAAAAAGGTTACACACTAATCATTCGGAGAAAAACAAAAAGCGTGCCAGGCACATGCATGTCCACATCAACAAGATGAAACACCAAAAAAATCACTGCCCAATAGACCCAACACTAGAAAACACTAAGCAGAAACATGGCCCTGGTACAAGCAACCATTCTGAGTTCTCACCTCAATCAAAAGCGAAACCGACTTCATTTCTCTAGCCACATCAGCCCCACATCGAGCAACCTGGCCCAATGCCACTGCAGTTATTGGTTCGACTGCAAGGGTGTCCTCGTTCACTCCCATGAGCTCAGTCAAAGCCACCTGGTAACACCGGTAATCCAAGTCAGTCTCGGACCCGTCATCATCATAATCTGATAAAATTAACATAGGGGATGCACAATGCTCTGGCCTTTTGTCAGCACTCTTCGTAGTGACCTCAAGTATTTTGGGAGTAGGTTGCTCCTTCAAAATTAGCGACCTCCAGACTCCTACTCAGGCACTCCTACGCCCTATAGATTTATCGATAGCTTCACAGAATACGGGAGAATAACCATCACTTGCAAACAAAACAACTAAAAAAAAAACAATGATAACACTAGGTCACTTCGCCAAGCATTTATAGAATGAATTGGTGCGAGGGAAATTGACTGCTTGAAAGCAAAACAAGTATTTGAGCCATAAGTGGCTGACGTAGCCACCATAATTGCTTCTATCAGGAGGGCATCATTCACACGCTAGAGAAAATTTAGAGAAAATCCTCTGAAACACTTGAGCCATTAATAAAATAAGCTTCAGAGTGTGAAAGCTCGTCACATAGATGATCTATAATTTCTCTGAAACTGTACTGTTGATGTAGAACGGATGTGGTAGGTCAAATGACTCTGATTGAGTCAATCATGCATTGAAAATCCACCTCAGTGCCTTGAAAAACCACAGCCAATCAAAACCCATGAAAACAGGAGGTCGCAACTAGATAGTGGGTCCCATTTAGCCCTATCGCTCAAAGAACAAGGCCACGTGTCACCCTTTCGCAGACCTTGTGGTAATTTTGAGACATTTACCATGCTCGTGCGAGGTCTGCATGGGACAATTATTATTAACCCCATAATTAAACCCTTCGTCAGTGAAAAGACAGCCACTTGACATCGTTGGCACCTCGGGAAAAAACCTCGCCCCTTTGTACATGCCAAATGGCGGCATCTCGCAGACCTCGCACCTCTTAATGACATCAGCAGGAAAACATGTGAGGTTTGTGAGAAATGGTCCAGATCAAAGCCCGTGATTAGACGGTTAATTCAAACAGTATGCACGGACATTGGAATATTCAGGAGGGACCGACTGGTACAACGCTTGATAGTCTAAAAATTTAAGCCCTTGTGATGGAAAAAGACCAATAAGTTGGGTGAAAGGGTCCAGTAAGAGCACAGAGGAAAGGGTTCAATCGGATCACTTAAGTGATCGGTTACCTTCAGTAGCAAGTCACCGTTGAAACATAACAAGAGGGTTTCAAAATTTGATAATTCACATCACCTTGGGTAACTTTAAACCCTAAGACCCTAGCCTCCTTCCTTCAAAATTTAAAAGTCCCATGACGTGCCTTAGAGAGGTTTTTGCCCTTGGATGTGTCCTTTATTTATACTATTTCCTTGTCCAAAGGTGCCTTTCGGTTTTCACCCAAGGTGTCATTTTCATTATTTTCATTGTTTTTCTTTTTATTTTCACTTTTGCAACTAGAGGTGTGAATAGACTCCCCAAAATATGCTTTGTCATCCAAGTCTATGGTAAATCCAGCTTTATGATTCCCTCTAGGTATGCCTTCTCGAAGTCCCATGAACTAAGCTATTGCTTCGCCGTTCTCAAATATGTCTAAGATGGGTGTACCTTGTTGATCCCAATAGATAAGTTGGGGATATATGAGGGGCATGCCATCATCAAAGTTATCAAATGTGGTAGCTAACAAGGTGAAAATAGAGTAGTTGACATGGTCACAAAAGTTTTGGACTAACTCCTTTTTATTATTTTTCCTAGGGACAGGTAAACTTTGTTGTGGTACAATAGCAAGGGTTAGGTCATTAGAAGATGGTTTTTTAGGTGCCC
Source organism: Sequoiadendron giganteum (assembly GCA_007115665.2). Taxonomy (NCBI): domain Eukaryota; kingdom Viridiplantae; phylum Streptophyta; class Pinopsida; order Cupressales; family Cupressaceae; genus Sequoiadendron; species Sequoiadendron giganteum. Next base: position 539,488,402 of record CM021107.1, on the reverse strand, counting down.
AAGATGCAAGATCAAAGGTTTCCCAATAATAGAGCTTAAACCATTCTTCTTTTGATAAGGAATTTTTAGGATGGGGACTAGATAGAGTTGGTGTGGATTGTAGCATTTTATCGAGTTTTCCAAATAGCTTTTCTAGTTTCATTATGCTAGTAGAGGAAAGGGAAACCCATTTGTAGTCGCTTGAGTCAAGTGAGTCATTATAAGCTAGGTCAAGTGGTTCGTGAGATATCTCGATATTTTCAGAAGCACTTACTTCCTCTTGTAACGATGATGAAGTACTTGGAATACCAATTCTAATCGGTTGAAACCCTAGCCCTAGTCCTTTTGGTCTTTATGAGACAATGATTGGTTTAGTCCTTCCATTCTGGTGTAGTCCTAACCCACTATGTCCATCATAGCCTTTCCTTTGCATTATCATGAAGCCTTTTTTCTATTGATCCTTAGATATTTGAATAGATGACATAGGGTTTTCATTGTCTTCCTTATACAACCAGGAGGTGACATCTTCTTGGTCCATAGCTTGCTTACTTAACTCTCCCCATTTTGTGAATGTCATTGTAGGAGGAACATGTATTGTGACAACTGACTATTTCTTATCTTATGATATTGCTATCAGGATTCAACCGTGTAGTTTTCAAGTCAAACTCATTGACCCATGATTCATGAGTAGTGGTTCACAAGAACCCATCTCTTATGATAATGAATGGTCCACTTAGCACTCATTGCATCTAGGTGATGCTCATAGAGGTGAAGCATTGGTCCATCTAGGGAGATCACCCATCCCAGTACTGCTCCAGCTCAAGCGCGCTTAACCACGGAGTTTCCCCCAAGGTTAAGCCCACTTAGCTTGCTACCCCATCTGCAAAACCTTTAGCAATGGTTGATAAGGCATAACACTTGCTGAAGGTTTTGCAAATGGGGTAGCAAGCTAAGTGGGCTTAACCTTGGGGGAAACTCCGTGGTTAAGCATGCTTGAGCTAGAGTAGTACTGGGCTGGGTGACCTCCAAGGATGGACCAATGCTTCACCTCTGTGAGCATCACCTAGATGCAATGAGTGCTAAGTGGATCATTCATTATCATGAGAGATGGGTTCTTGTCAACCACTACTCATGAATCATGGGCCAATGAGTTTGACTTGAAAACTACATGGTTGAATCCTAATAGCAATATCATAAGATAAGAAATAGTCAGTTGTCAAAATACATGTTCCTCCTACAATGACATTCATAAAATGGGGAGAGTTAAGTAAGGAAGCTATGGACCAAGAAGATGTCACCTCCTAGTTTTATAAGGAAGACAATGAAAACCCTCTGTCATCTATTCAAATATCTAAGGATCAATATAGAAAAGGCTTCATGATAATGCAAAGGAAAGGCTATGATAGACACTGTGGGTTAGGAATACACCAGAATGGAAGGACTGAACCAATCATTGTCTCGTAAAGACCAAAAGGACTAGGGCTATGGTTTCAACCGATTAGAATTGGAATTCTGAGTACTTCATCATCGTTACAAGAGGAAGTAAGTGCTTCTAAAAACATCGAGATATCTCACAAACCACTTGACATAGTTTATAATGACTCACCTGACTCAAGCGACTACAAATGGGTTTCCCTATCCTCTACCAGCATAATGAACCTAGACAAGCTATTTGGCAAACTCGATAAAATGCTACAATCCACACCAACTCTATCTAGTCCCCATCCTAAAAATTCCTTGTCAAAAGAAGAATGGCTTAAGCTCTATTATTGGGAAAACCTTGATCCTACATCTTGGGCACCTAAAAAACCATCTTCTAATGACCTAACCCTTTCTATTGTATCACAACAAAGTTTACCTGTCCCTAGGAAAAATAATAAAAAGGAGTTAGTCCAAAACTTTTGGGACCATGTCAACCACTCTATTTTCACTTTGTCATCTGCCACATTTGATAACTCAGATCATGACATGCCCCTCATATATCCCCAACTTATCGATTGGGATCAACAAGGTACACCCATCTTAGACATATTTGAGAACGATGAAGCAATAGCTTAGTTCATGGGACTTTGAGAAGGCATACCTAGAGGGAATCATAAAGCTAGATTTACCATAGAATTGGATGACAAAGCATATTTTGGGGAGTCTGTTCACACCTCTAGTTGAAAAAGTGAAAATAAAAAGAAAAATAATGAAAATGACAAGTCCTTAGGTGAAAACTGAAAGGCACCTTTGGATGAGGAAATAGTAAAAATAAAGGACGCATCCAAGGGCAAAAACCTCTCTGAGGCACCTAATGGGACTTTTAAATTTTGAAGGAGGGAGGATAGGGTTTTAGGGTTTAAAGTTACCCAAGGTGATGTGAATTATCAAATTTTGAAACCCTCTTGTTATGTTTCAACGGTGACTTGGTTAACCTTGGGGGAAACTCTGTGGTTAAGCGCGCTTGAGCTGGAGTAGTACTAGGATGGGTGACCTCTCAGGACAGACCAATGCTTCACCTCTATAAGCATCACCTAGATGCAATGAGTGCTAAGTGGACCATTCATTATCATGAGAGATGGGTTCTTGTGAACCACTACTCATGAATCATGGGTCAATGAATTTGACTCAAAAACTACACAATTGAATCCTGATAGCAATATCATAATTTGACATGCTGTGGAAGAAATCTCCTACTTATCAATTGATGATAGAAAGGGGCTCTATAATGAATGGTTCATAAGGCATAACACTTGCTGAAGGTTTTGCAAATGGGGTAGCAAGCTAAGTGGGCTTAACCTTGGGGGAAACTTCATGGTTAAGCGCGCTTGAGCTAGAGTAGATTTGGGATGGGTGACCTCCTGGGATGGACCAATGCTTCACCTCTATGAGCATCACCTAGATGCAATGAGTGCTAAGTGGGCCATTCATTATCATGAGAGATGGGTTCTTGTGAACCACTACTCATGAATCATGGGTCAATGGGTTTGACTCGAAAACTACACGGTTGAATCTTGATAGCAATATCATAATTTGACATGCTATGGAAGAAATATCCTAATTATCAATTGATGAGCTAAAGGGGCTCTATAATGAATGGTTCATAAGGAATAACACTTGCTAAAGGTTTTGCAAATTGGGTAGCAAGCTAAGTGGGCTTAACCTTGGAGGAAACTTTGTGGTTAAGCATGCTTTAGCTGGAGCAATACTGGGATGGGTGACATCTCGAGACCTACCAATGCTTCACCTTTGTGATCATCACCTAGATGCAATGAGTGCTACGTGCACCATTAATTATCATGAGAGATGGGTTCTTGTGAACCACTACTCATGGATCATGGGTCAATGAGTTTGACTCAAAAACTACACGGTTGAATCCTGATAGCAATATCATAATTTGACATGCTGTGGAAGAAATCTCCTACTTATCAATTGATGAGCTAAAGGGGCTCTATAATGAATGGTTCATAAGGCATAACACTTGCTAAAGGTTTTGTAAATGGGGTAGCAAGCTAAGTGGGCTTAACCTTGTGGGAAACTCCATGGTTAAGCACGCTTGAGTTGAAGTAGTACTGGGATGGGTGACCTCCCGGGATGGACCAATGATTCACCTTTGTGAGCATCACCTAGATGCAATGAGTGTTAAGTGGACCATTCATTATCATGAGAGATGGGTTCTTGTGAACCACTACTCATGAATCATGGGTCAATGAGTTTGACTCAAAAACTACACGGTTGAATCCTGATAGCAATATCATAATTCGACATGTTGTGGAAGAAATCTCCTACTTATCAATTGATGAGCTAAAGGGGCTCTATAATGAATGGTTCATAAGGCATAACACTTGCTAAATGTTGTGCAAATGGGGTAGCAAGCTAAGTGGGCTTAACCTTGGGGGAAACTTCATGGTTAAGCGTGCTTGAGCTGGAGTAGTATTGGGATGGGTGACCTCCTGAGATGGACCAATGCTTCACCTCTGTGAGCATCACCTAGATGCAATGAGTGCTAAGTGGACCATTCATTATCATGAGAGATGGGTTCTTGTGAACCACTACTCATGAATCATGGGTCAATGAGCTTGACTCAAAAACTACACGGTTGAATCTTGATAGCAATATCATAATTTGACACACTGTGGAAGAAATATCCTACTTATCTATTTCTTATCTGTTGTAGGTAACCCATATGACTTAGGAGGAATTAGTTGACTGACACAATAGGATTCTTTCATGTTATATTCTCCATAGCCCTTGTCTTGGATCTTGACCTTAGTAGTAGATGATGGTGGTTGTGACGAAATGGATTTGGTGAGAGTTGATGGATCAACATAAAAGGATAAGGTGGAAGATGAGGCTTCTTGATTAACTGGCACTTATCATGGTGGTATTTTGTGTAGGCTTGTGCAATATTGAAAAGGATCTGGGTGACCATCAATTGTGATCTTTGTGCCATTATACAAGAATTTAAGTCACTGATGATAAGTGGAAGGTACGACCTTCATTGCATGTATCCAAGGTCTACCCAACAAAAGGTTATAGGGAAGGGTGAGATCCAAGACTTGGAAACTAGTGTCCATAACTACAGGGCCGATTTTGATGAGTGTGACAACTCCTTTAGATGACCTTTCCTCATCATCATAAGCCTTAATGACTATACTCTTGGTGGTGTCTATGCATGCTTTTGAGAAACCTAATGCCTTAACCAATTTCAACATGCAAAGGTTCAACCATGCTCCTCCATCTACCAAGACTCATCTAACTTTGGTTTGATGGACAAGAACTTCAAGATGTAGTGGGTCGTTATGATCGGTCTTCTCAATGGAATAATCTTGTTGAGAAAATGTGATATGATGGGAATTGGTTAAGTATCCTACCATTTATTTGAAATGATTGACATCTAAGTTGTTAGAGACTATTGTGCTTTGCATTGCTTTATCAATAATGGCTCGATGATTAGGTGATAAGGTCAATAGTTCTAGGATAGATATCTGAGTTGGGGTCTTCCCTAATTGATCAAGTAAGTTATACTTAGTCTTGGAAGATTGTGGCTATGGTTTTGATGAAGGTCTTAGAAGGGCTATTTTGGTTCTTCCTATGTTAACAACACATTCAAGATGCTTCTTTATGGTAATGGTGTGGATATTCTCATTAGCAGCTCAGATATGATGAATGGTATTACTTAGTTTGTAATCATACTTAGCATTGGTATAATTGGTCGAGGTATTATTCTTAGTACCCGAACTGGAGGGTTTTCCCTTTGCATGGTCATGTAATGGATCTATGAAGACCTTGTGATCATTGTTTTTGGTATGTTTTTGTCCATTGACTTCTATGGTTCCATCTTCAACAAAATCTTGTATGATGTTTTTCAATTTTGGCACTGTTGTAAGTTATGTCCCTTCGTTCGATGGTACTCACAATAGGCATTATCATCCCACCATGAAGGTTTGAACTATCCAAGATCATATTGTTTAGGTTCCAAAGGCTGTATGAGTTTATGTTTAATCAGTTCCTTAAAAATTGTTTCAATTGGTTCCCCTAAGGGTGTAAACTCGTGTTTAGGAAATCTCCTATGTGGTCTTTGTTGTTGTGAATTTTGGACAAAGTTGGCCATTTGATTAGGATTAATTGTCATGTCCTGATTGGAGTTATAACTTTTAAGTGTGATGGCAGGTCCTGCATGTAAGGTCTTAGCATCAACAATATCGTCATTTGTTACGTTTTTGTTTCTAGACCAGAACTTATTTCTATCGTTGGGAGCATTTTGATGTTGAACTATTGGATTTCTTCCTAGCGTTTTAAATTCTCCTCTGTCATTTAGGCCCTTTTCAAGTATAATTCCATTTTGTACCAAGTCTAGTAAAGAAGTACAACAATGCACTCTTAAGTCATTTCACAATTTTGGATGAAGATTTTCAAGGAATATGGTCACTTTTTGTTTTTCTGGAATTTCAACTAGACATCAACTAGCTAAAATTCTCCATCTGTAGAAGAAAGTGGTGAAAGTTTTTCCTTCTTCTTGCGTGGTGTGACACAAGGTATCTATCATGATTTCATTGTCTATGTTGAAGGCAAAGTGTTCAAAAAACTTCTCATCTAATTCGCCCCATGATTTTATGTCTTATGGTAGTTTAGAGAACCATTCCAGTGCTATCCTAACAAGGGTTCACAGAAATAGTCTCATCAAGTATGTGGGGTCATATGATATGTCGATACATGTTGTAGAAAATTCTTTGATGTGTTCTAGAGGATTCCTCTTCCCATTATACTTAGGAAAATTCGGTATAATGTATCTGTGTGGGAAGGGTGTCATGTATAGCGCTTTGTCAAAAGGACATGGACATAGATCCTGCGCTGAGATAGTTCATTTGTGTCACATAGAAATGTTGTCCATTTGTTGTTGAAGGATTTGCATTTGATTTTGTAGAACATCTACTTGTGTCAAGGACATGTTGTTTGCGTTGTTGGGATCGATGTAAGTGTTCTGAAATGTTATGTTCTGTGACAGATTGTGATTTGGCAAGGGCATATATGTTGTTGGAATGTTTTGATTCGGTGTAGGGATGTTCTGATTTGGTGTAGGAATGTTCCATGTTAGAATTTTCTGATTTGGTGTAGGAATATTTCCTGTCGGAATGTGTTGGTTTGGTGTAGGAATATTTCCTATTGGAATGTTCTGATTTGGTGTAGGAATATTTCCTATCGAAATGTGCTAGTTTGGTGTAGGAATATTTCATGTCGAAATGTATTGGTTTGGTGTAGGAATATTTCCTGTCGGAATGTTCTGATTGGGTATAGTACTAGTGTTTCTATGAGATATAGTTGTATTTGTGCCAACTTTGGATCTTTTACCAGTAGTGTTCACGCCAAAGGGTTCTAATGAAGATGCTCCCATAGTGAATTTTACACCTTGTGTTATGTTAAATGGGGTTGTGTTTACAATTGATGATGTTTGAGTAGGCATGCCAGTTGGCATCGTTGCACTAATTTGAGGAACAAATACACTTGATGTAATGGTTTGTATTTTTTGTGTAGATTTTATTTTCAAAGTGTGAACATCAAATCTTGGTGGTAGTGTAGCACCTTATACTAGCAACTTTGATAAATATCATTGGGGATCGTTTGCGATCTTGAACTCAGGATCTTGAACGATAGTGTCGATGTCTTCATAAAATATTTTTCCATGTACATCTCTAATGATATATTTTTCAGGCAAAGTTTTATGTGGTCTCTCTTTCCCTGATGGTTGGTTTCTGAAAGGATTGATGAATTTGTCGAGGTCTGTCATTTCTCTACGTTTATTCTTAGACCTTATTTAAACCATGAAAAGTTTTCTTAAAATGAGGCAATGCAACTATGTCTAAAATGATATGTTTTATTTCTATGTTTTTGGGATTTTCTGAATATAAAGGATGTCATGCTAAAAATTAAGGATTGTTCCAAAATGACGTATATTAAGACGACATACGCTAGGATGGACAATTTGCAAAAAATTGAGAAGACTATGACAGTAAATGATAATATGCGGGTATAGCCTACCTCCTATGGAATAATCCAAAGCAATGACTTAACTTTACCAAAGGAACTTGATTATAGGAAAAAAATAACTGATAACGTGAATTTCCCAAACTGGACTGATGAACTGGAAGGATTCACTAGTAGGACAATAGTGACTAGGTTCAATGATAATGACAAATCAATGCATGAACATATCCAATGATGCAAAAAGTTGTTCTATTCTAAGATATGCAAATTCCAATGGGGTAACTAAGTTTTTGCAACTAAGATGACTATCTCTAAGATGTAAATGACACCTAATAATGCAAGGTTTTTGAGTAATTTTTCCAGTTTCTGTCCAAGGTTGATCGTAAGAAACAAAAGTGAAAACAAGACAGTTTGTTTTTCGGGTTAAGTTTGTAGTTTTTGAGATTTTTTGTTGACAATCAAATGCGACTCAAGTCTCAGATGCATTGATAGATTTGATAGATGCAATTTTTTTAGATGCGGTTTACTTTCAAAACCTAGTCTCGAACATTGATAGAAAGATGCAACTTCATAGACAGATGCGGTTTAATCTAGGACAGATGCCACTCAGTAAGCATATGTGACTCAGAATCCTAAACTCTATGAAACTAAATCTATTGATAGACACATGCATTTTTTAATTTAATAGTTGCAACTCATAAAGACACCCGTGGTTTGAAATATGATAGTTGTGAATCAGTTTATAGTTGTGGTTTTTTTATGATGATGTTACGACTAACTCCATTTAATGATCAATTTTCGACAAATAAAGAAAAACAAGCACAAAATACAAAGTATTTTTAGTTTTATGTGTATGAATCTATTAAAATCAAAAGATAAGTACAACCTAGGCTGTGTTGGACAATATTTACTGAGTTCTCAATTGGATTTCTCTAGCTACGCATATTCAAGGCAGATGATTAGTAGCTTGACCACACTGGCTCCCCTCTACGACACTCACTTATACGGGGTAACCAAGCTACTATACCCATGAAACTCCCATGGCATACATTTCATCTCTACACATGAACCATAAGAATTTGAGACGGCTTCATAGATTCGACCTACTGCACTAGTAAATAGAAAGGATTCTGGTAAAAACTACAAGAAGGCTTTTAGTAAGGGCATTTTGTTCATGGGGCACCATCCAGTATGGAAAGAGACCATTTTTTCCCTTCTCATCAGAATAGTGAGCATGATTTTTGGGCTTTCCCCAAAGAAACCTCTTTTATATACTGACTGGAAGTCGCTTGGCTTTAGCGTGTTACCGGTCTAAGTCATCTTGGGGTGAGTACTTTTTCCCACCAAGAAACACCCAAGTTCTAGAGTCAGTAACCATTTATCTTGCACCCACGAATGCACAAATGTGCAAGGGGAGAGGATACTACGATGTACTGAATCGTGAGGGTTCTAAACTAACAAATACATACACAAAAGATATTGGTTCTTTTTAATCCCAAAATGACAATTATCTATCTACGAATAGTTTATTGATTTTCATCATTCATCCTACAAGAAAAGGGGTTTGGTTTTTTTTTCAATATCTTCAACGCATCGTCCTGCAAAAACAAAGTTATCCTCCTAAATGACAATTGCAAAGAAAAGATTAGCGAAAAACAAAACGAAAAAAATATCCAAAACACGAAAGTATGGAATTTGAAAATCGAAAGTGTTACCAACCAGATGTGTCATTTCAATTTACAGATGCGTCACAATGTTGATAGTCAAATGCGTTGCGAGAGGTCTCATATGTGTCTTGTGTCATAAGATGCATTTCAGAATTTCTCAATTGTAGTTCACGAAATCAGATGTGTCATTTTTTCAATCAAATGCAGTCTTCCATATGATACCTGGAAAATAAAAATTAAGAAAGAAGAATGGATTCATGAAGTTTGAAGTGTCTTCACGTCGGGTTCACCAAATGTAACATAGATAAAATACCTCTGCACAGTAAGATGGGTTAAATCTAATCTAAACATGTATAAATATAAATCAAACAACTAAGAACAAGATAAACAAACTAAAAAGTAAATAAAGTAAAACATAGAACAGTCTCACCGAATATCTATCCATTTCCTCGAATTATCTTGATTGTCCTTCTCCATTTTTCCATGTTGGTAGTCTTTCCCCCAGAATTTTAGTATGTATGCAAGCAAAGCCTTGACGTATTGTGTTTAAAGAAAAATATTGAAGATTAAGTTCTTCCAAAAGTCTTGATTTTATGGAGAGGAAGAATAATGGCTAAGATCAGCCAATTTATAGAAAATAGGCTTTCAAATGATCGACTTAGATTCAAAAGAGAGATCAATAGTCGAGATTGATGAATGCCATGCAATGTAAGATCTGTGTCAATTAGAACGTGACTTGGAAAGTTTTGCAGGATAAATATTAAATTAAAATAATAATTTAATCTGGTGTTTAGACTGTTCGAAAATATTTAAGAATAAGAAATTAAGATTAAATAAATGATTTAATCTTTAGTTGAAAGTATTCAAAAATTAGAAGAATAATGTTTGAATGAAAAGGATAAAGTTAGGAATCAACACCGATCTGTTCAAATGCATACATGAATTAATTAATTAAATAAAGATTTTTAATTAATAAATATGTTCATGCACTCGAGTCTTAACTAGATAACTGACTGGTTATGATAGAGTCTTTTCATAGAGGTGATCAGATGTTGAATTAGAAGATAATTGTTGGATTCAAATAGATCTTGAGTCAAGTGAGGAGTGAATAATTAGATAACTAGATGATAGAAGAATGTGACATAAGTAAATATTTTTTATAAATTAAATGTTAATTTAATTCAACATTCAAAATTGAAAAGATTTAATTAAATAAATAATGATTTATTTAATTGACTTAAAAGGTTAAATGAATAGTTAAATAATGAATATTTTGTTATAGTTGAAATATGACAAAGGGGTTAATTAAATAATAGATTATTTAACTAAGAAAAAGAATAAATTAATTAGTGTCGTAATTAAATAAATAAGATTCATTTAATTAATCAAAGTTTGAATAAGGGTCATAATGAATTAATTAAATAATTAAAAGGTTATTTAATTAACAGAAGAAAGATTTGTTTAGGAAATAATTAAATAATTAACATTATTTAATCATGACCATGGACATTAGAAAATTATGTCTAAAGTGGTACTCGTAGGCATAGACCAATTTTCAGTGTCTACAGTAACGACTGAAAGTAAGTTTGATGCGCTAGCAAGCAACAACAACAATGATGCCAAGAAAGTCACAACCAAGATCGAAAATTCACAGGTCCAAACATCATCCAGGCTAAGCACTCAAGATCAGGCTCTTCTCTAATTCAATCAAGGCAAAAGAGATTGACTCATAGCATAAAAACAACCTTGGAATTCATTAAACACAATCTGTAGAGCCCATACATGAGACATAAATGCAGTGACATGATAACCTAGAAGAGTCTAGGAATTTGAGGTGATGGAGGAATTTCGATAAATTTCGAGGAAGAAAAAATTCCTCAAGGAGTCAAAATCTCTAAAGATAGTGTAAAATCCACCTCTGCCGATTTTTCCAGTCATCTGAGGAATTTCGTCCAGAGAGGAAATTCCCAAAACCAAAGAAAAACCCAAATTTACCCAAAACTCGTGATTTTCAAAGTGTTTCTTTAGCAGGGGTGCTTTGCATAAGCAAGATAAGAATTGCGGAACATTCCAAGGTGACCAAACCTCACAACCAAAGGGCCAAGGACCCCCAAAAGAAACCTAAAAAGAGCAAGCAAAGAGGGTCCCTACGTTCAGTGAGGCATGTGTACAAAAACTGCACAACAAGTGTGAAGAACCCATTGCTATATTTTGTGACAATTCAAGTGCCACTAAAATTTCTAAGAATCTAGTATTGCATTCAAAGACAAAGCATATATCCATCAAGTATCACTTCTTGAGAGACAAAGTAAGTGACAAAGAAGTTAGACTGGAATACATACCTACCAAAGAGAAAATTGCAGATATATTTACAAAGTTGTTGCCTAAGGATACTTTTGAGTACCTCAGAGGCAAGTTAGGGGTGATTTCCCCTCCTGATCAAAACTAAGATGAAGGTATTTGCATTAGTCCATGAATTCATTGCCATGTCATATTCTGGATTGATGTTGTAGTGACTGCTACTTAGGGGGAGTAGTCAAATGTTTCTAATTTGGGATCAGAGCATGTGTACCTTTGCCATTGGTGTCAAAGGGAGAGAGAAGCAATGTGAAAAAGTGGGAAAGAAGAGCAATGAAGGAAACAAGAAAAAGTGCACAATCTCAGGGGAGATTGTTGAAGAAAAGTTAGTTGGGTTGATTGTATTATTTTTCACATCATGTGTTTCCATCAATGCCAAAGGGGGAGATTGTTGGATGTTGTGGTTATGCTACTAATATGTGGTTGTCATTGATGTCAACACTATTAGTATCTTAATCTGCTTAAGGTTGTATATGTCGAGGAGATTGAGAATTTTTTTTTAAATATAGTATAGGCATCCAGTGGAGCTGAGAAGGTTAGAATGTTGGAAATTTTTGTGTATTGAAGATTTGAAGGTGCACTTCAACGGGTTTATTGTTGAACCTTTCTAGTATGTTGTCTGAAATTTTCAGAGGTGTGCATAAAGATTTGTGGAAGTTATGAAGATTTGTGTGTCTACAGTTACTCAGTTTCTATAGATGGTGTTCTTGGTTGGACCAGATGAAATTCTAGTAATCTCATGTGTTGTGCATGTACCTATGACATTCATGGATGAGTCTATATTGTACTCTATCCTTGTTGTACTTCCACAATGATTGAAGTGTTTGTGATCGAAAAAATTTCTAATATGTGCCCGAGTGTTCATGTTCTTGGTCGACATTGTGGTGTTAGTGTGTTGTGGATCTATGAAGATTAATATTTCATTGTTTGGCATGTTTGGGGATTTTTTTTGGGTCCTCACTATATTGTGACCAACTTGTGTTGGTACGCATTGTAATTTATTCATGTATCAAGGCCGACAGTTGTAATTTATTCTTTATTTGTGGCCGACTATTTAGTGGATGTAAATCTGTGTAGTAGATATATATATATATATATATATATATATATGAGATTGTTTTTCTCATTTAGAAGAAGTGATCAAGTGTACAAGTGATGTACATGTTTGAATAAAGGTCAGATCATTCAAAGAAGAGTGTTGAAGAGTTTGAGCCAAAGGGTGGAAGAGTTTGAAGAAGTTTTGTGTGCCTAACTAGAACTATAATTAGGCTTTTGTAGAAGCTATTTTCTCAGTTCATATTCATCAGATGGATTTAATCTGATTGTTGTATGTAAGGTAGTGAGCCTTCCCTTTGAGCAGTGTGCTCTAGGCAGTGTGCTTGAATGCAAGTGCATTCCCTTTTTATTCTCTATTACACTTCTAATAGGGTATAATCTTGTGGACTAATATGCATCATGGTTTTTCACCTAATAGGGTTTCCACATATAAAATATTGGTTTTCATGTGTCACTGATGTGTTGCTCTTATGATTGCACTGCTAATTATCAAATTTGTGATATAAGGATTGGTTAATGTTGTTTAAGTTAGTTTTTGGTAACAACTGATTCACCCCCTCTCCCAGTTGTCTATCCTTGTTTTGCCAACAATTTTCCCCGATGAAGGATATTGAATTATTTGATATTATGGTTTTCGAGGGGCCAAACCTTTTTATTAACTGTGCTAAGAAGCCAAGGATCTCATTCTCTATAGCGCATTTTAAAGGGATCACCTCCACAATCTAGTGAAGTAAACCATGGTAGTGATTATCCATTTGTGACTTGTGCTAGATATTGGGTTGATCATTTCGATGAAATCCAAACCTTATTATGCAAAAGGCTCATCAACCACAATTTAATTTATAAGCATAGCTGAATTTTTATGCTTTCCAACAAAAAATTGGCACTATGGGAATTTTATAACCAGATTATGGTAATCTATGAATAGAGTTGGCCAATATTATACCCCACACATGATTTTAATCATAGTCATTTGAGCTAAGAAGTGACCACATATGGTGGTATTATGGAACTAATGCAGGAGTTTGTTGGCCTAATATATGTCCACATTTTCTAGTACTCCATCAAATTTTATTTTGAAAATAATTCCCTCCACCAGTGCATATTTTTCCCCTTGCAATCTATAGAATCTTATTTTATGAGGTAGGAGGCTTGTTAGGTATTTTCCAATTACCATGAATCAGGTTCTATCATCAACCCAAGATTTTGTGCTTCAAACTAATTCATTATAATTACTATAGGAAATTCTTCCTCCACTAAGGATTCAACTTCTTTAGATAAATATTCATACAATCCTTTCCCTCTGATTAATATTTTTTTCCTAACCTCAATATCATAATCTTGAATTTTGGTGATTTAGATTTTTTTTAATCTATTATATCACCCTCCATGATGTATTCCTTCATTCTAGGATGAGCCACATAAACCATTATCTTACTCCCTTCTACCTAGTGTTTGAATTTCTTGAGAACTTTCACAATGGTGAATGATTGTTTTTCAACAAATTTATACTTGGTCTCATACCCTCATAGATTCATTGAATGGAATGAAATTGGATGTTCTCCCTATTATACATTTTGCACACATGTCGTATTAAAAGTAGGGACCCCCTTCTTTTTTCTTTTTGCTTTTGTGTTCGCTTTTTCCCATGCTCGTTCGGTTATGATTTCACCCTCGCTTTTGGGCCTTTGGGTCATTTTTCATTTCTATCCAATTGTATAAATTTCCATGCAAAAATCCACTTTCAGGAAGCCCTATGTGGAAATATGTCAAAATTGTGCTAGGACCCTCAACTTCCGCATCTCTCATTCCCATGTCCCTATGGCTTCTACATTCTCAACACATATAGTTGTTATCTCTATAGTGGTTCAACATATGTTTGGAAAGTCTCTGTATTTTAAGGTTTTCATGGAACCTAAGATACCAACCTACATTTAATGTGGTAAAGTCTATAAATAGGTGCTTGGTCGCAAATCATTTTTTACCTTGCACATTTTGAAACTCGTCAAGCTTCTTTTTCTTTTCCCATGGATTTTAGAGGTTTTGAATCTCATATTTTTCATAGGATCTCACCTTGCAATCTATGCATCAGTCAAGTATGATCACACTCCATTCCTTCTTGATTATTTTCTTTAATTTTCATCATTTTGTGGGGATTTTCTCATATTTAAAAAGAATAGTTAAACTTTACACTTGAAAGCCTTCAATAGGAAACCTCATGTTGGAAACCACTACTGCCACACCACTTTCTGGCTTGGGAAAGGATGGCTTCCACATTGTTCGGACCTGCACTATGTAGAAAGATCTATGCAAGACATCATTGGGGTTGTGCCAAAGTATCATCACAAATCATTAAGGTTCTTTCCTTAACATTTTACATGGATAAAACCTAAGCTTGATCACACATGCTTGAAGTTTATTTTACTTAAAAAAACAACTAAGTATAAAGGGTCATGTGGAAAGTTTTATGCAGGAATCCGGACGTAAGAATCCATTCATATCAATCCATTTTATGGCATGAACCAACTTGGCTTTCACATCCTTAGCTTCTTCCTATAAAGTTTCCACGTCTTTGGAGGGAGTTAAGAAATGAACTTTGATTCCATGATTATAACCTTTTGTCCCCACATGCTTAAAATAATCACCCTTGAATTTTTCTAATGACAAAACCAATTACAATTTTTTTTGTGCGGGAAGCAATATGTGGAATTTCAGTTCCTCCAAGTTGTTTTTTGGTACTAACCCCTTCAACTTTTGCATTAATCAAACTTGGCCAAAATGAATCTTAGGGACAAAACACTTGAACTCATAATTTCTCCGATGTGCTTTAAATGAGTTTAAACTTAAATCATTAAGTATTTCTTCATCATAGGAATTTAAGTGTGGGAAGCCTCTTGTAGAACGCCACATCGCTTATGTTGTTTTAAGGATTTTTCTCTACCGGATTTCATAGAAGTGGCTTTCGCATTTTTTTTTGCATGAACCCAATTGTTGAAAATTCTTAGGGATAAAGTGATTTAATAATACCACTTTTTAGTTTCATCAATTCCTTTTGTAGTTAAGGAGCAAGAGTAGGGTCTGAATGAAGAAGGTGCAGTGCGGAATACCTCCCTAACACTAATACAATAGAGGAGAAGTGAAAAACCAGGTTCTATAGCTTCTTAAAACACTATTGAGATGAATACATACAACATAAAATGAGATAACAAAATTATGCATTCATAGATAACACAAGTATTACATGGGAAAACCCTTTCGGGTAAAAAACCCACCACACCAAGAAAAGACTCTTTATATTATAGTAAGAAAAGATTACATATAAAGTTCTCAGTCTTCACTCTTTGATCTAATAGCTCACATCAACTCTTAAGTTCATACATACACTCACTATTACAATGCTATATTAGCATACAATGAATTTCAATTCTACCCAGTTTTAATTGTTCAACTTACAATTACTATCACCTTATGATTGACATATTTAATAATGTAATTGACTATCACGGTCTTACATCACATTTAAAGTTTCAACCAATCACAAGACTTTGTATCCATGTTGCATTGTCCATCCAATCAAGCAATCTGATATTATGATTGCATCGAGCCACCCAAGCATTTATTTCATTGCCTAAATCGGATTCATTCACTAGCTAAAATCGATCTGCATTTACTGCTTTTACCACTTTGGTATTTGGCCAATTAGTTGCCTGGCAGCTTGCCACATGTTGCCCTTTCATTTGCTCGCTACTTTCAGTTCTGGTCAGAGTCGATCAATCGAGCTTCGAGCTCACCTTTGTCTTCATAATGCCACCCCTCCAACTTGACACTTCCATTGTGATATGGCGGTGAGCTCTTGTCGGCCCATCTTCTGCCTTTAACCGCACCACCATCAAGCTCAGATTAGCCCTTGGTGGTATGGTGGTAACTGCTCAAAAAACCGCTACGGTTTACCATGGAGGCTACCAGGCCACCCCGTAGTAGGGAGGTGACTGCTCTATCTAACCGCCTACGGCCTTATCGTGACCACCATGGTGAGGAAGATTACCACCCGCGGTGGGGCGATAACCGTCAGGTATCACCGCAAGCAGCTTACCTCGGCCACTGCGGTGAGGCAGATCACCACCCATGGTGGGGTGGTAACTGCTAGGCATCACCACAGGTGGCTTACCGTGGCCACCGCAGTGAGCCAGATCACTGCCCTTGGTGGGGTGGTAACCGCTAGCCCCTTCACCGCAGTACCGCCAAGAGGTGAAAAGACCATCACGGTAAAGCCGTAGAGGCTAAAAGAGTGAAAAAAATTTGAAGTCCCTTTTTGATAGAGGTTCAAGCTGGAAATTGAGGCATCAGATCCCAACAAGATCCCACTTGACGAAGACTTCCAACTTCCTCTAGACTTCAAAAATTACTGATGATCATAGGCCCCAAGGCCCATTAATTTTGTGCACCATCTGAACTTGTCTATGCTCACTGACTTCGTTAATGCCTCTACAAAATTCTTCAAAGTATCAACCTTTTCAAGATAGACCTTTCCATCTTCCACCATGTCCCTCATGAAGTGATATTGCACATCAATGTGCTTAGTCCCAGCATGGAAAGTTAGATTCTTTGCCAAACAAATGGCACTCTAACTGTCACAACAAATTGTAATTTGCCCTGCAATAAAGCCAATATCAGAACACAAATGATTCATCCAAATTGCTTCCTCACAGGTGTTTGTTGCTGCCATGTACTCTACCTCTATAGTGGATAAAGCAACTAAAACTTGTCACTTTCTCATCCAATTGACTGCTCCACCATTTAACATGAACGTGTATCCACTGGTGGATCTCCCATTGTCAATGTCCCCTGCCCAATCAGAATCAACATATCCACAAATGCTAAGTGTCCTTTGTGATACTCGGTAACATAGAGCATATTCTAAAGCCCCCTTCAAATATCTGAACATTCCTTCAGCATCCTTGACTTCCTAGATTTCTATAAATGAGAACTACTGCTTGGGCAATGTCTGGCCTTGTATAGACCATCACATACATTAAACTTCCAAAAGCATTCATACGACAATCATGTTCTCCATCTTTAGAAAACTTTGGTCATTCATAACTGGAACAAAGCTTCTTCAGTCATTCATACCGAATCTCTTAGAACTGTATTGATATACTTACTCTGACTTATCTAGAGCTTTCTGCTCATTATGCCCGTAGTTATCTCCATTCCTAGAATATACCTTGTTGCACCCAGATCTTTCATTTAGAACTTTGCAAACAACTAAGATTTAAGATCAGAAATCATAGACTTGCTATTTCCTATGAACAACATATCATCCACGTACAGGGTAATAACAAGCACACAATCATTTTTAGATTTATAATAAACACAATGATAAGATTTTTATCTCACAAATCCCATAGACAACACAAACGTGTCACATTTTTGGTACCACATTCTTGGAGACTGCTTCAAAACATACATAAATTTCTTTAACTTATAGACCAGACTTTGTTTATCTTTTTCAATGAAGTGCTCAGGCAGGGACATATAAATCTGTTCTTCCATCTCTCCATGGAGAAATAATGTCTTCACATCCATCTGCTCAATTTCTATGTCATACGCTACTACCAATGAAAACCAAAATTTGATAAATGTCAGCTTTGCTATAGGGGAAAAAATCTCTCCATAATCAATTCCCTCTATCTGGGAAAATACCTTTGCAACCAATCTTGCCTTATAATTTTCAACACTTTTATCTAGACAAGTCTTCTTCTTGAATACCCATTTACAACCAATAGGCTTTCACCCTTTAGGCAAAGGTACCAAATCCTAGGTTTCATTCTTCTTCAATGAATCCATTTCTTCATTCATGGCTTCCAGCTAGGAATTCGAATCAGACATGTTGATTACTTCTTTTACAGTCCTAGGATCATCAATGCTAGTAATTAAGGCATAGGCACACTTCAATCTAACATTGAGAAACCATACCTTTCAGGTTGCCATTTTTCATGTGTAGACCTTCTTACTGGCTAAGGTTGTGGTTCTTCATCTCCAGAACTCTCAAAGCTACTTGAAATCTCCTTAGTTTTAGGTACACCATGCAGTTCTTCCTTTTCTTGGGTTTGAGGAATTTCAATTGCATCATTCTTCTTTTCTCTTTGATCTATATCGAGCTATGGATCACTTACTAAAGGTTTCAACTCATGAAATATCATGCTTCTACTATACAAAACCTTCTCAGTAACAGGATTCCAAAGCTTGTATTCCTTCACACCAACACCATAGCCAATGAGGATACATTTAACAACCTTTTTATCCATCTTTGATCTTTTCTCATTTGGCACATAAGCATATGCCTCACAGCCAAATACACGAACATGCCTTAGAGAGGGTTTCTTACCAGACCACATTTCCAAAGGTGTACTATCAACAAGAGCAAATCAAGGAGAATGATTTACTAGGTAACATGTTGTAGCCATAGCCTCAGCCCAAAACTTCTACTCCTGGCCAACACCGCTCAACATACTCCTTTCCTTTTTCATCAACGTCCTGTTCAACCATTCAGCAACTCCATTCTGCTGTGGAGTATAAGGTGTAGTTTTATGCCTTTTAATTCCATGATCTATGCAATGCCTTTTGAAATCTGCAGAAAAAACTCACCACCATTGTCTATCCTCAAGAATTTAATTTTCCTTCCAGTCTGATTCTCTACCAAAGTTTTAAATTCTTTAAACTGACTGAACACTTCTGATTTACTTTTAAGAAAGTATATAAATCCCCTTCTCAAACAGTCACCAATAAAAGAAACATAATATCTAGACTTTGATAATAAAGGAACATTAATTGGACCAAACACATTGGAATGAATATAATCTAGTACACCAGAATTTTTATGAGGACTCGAGTAAAATGAAACACGGTGATGTTTTCCATAAATACAATGTTTGCAAAAATCAAACTCAAGGTTACAATCATCAAGCCCTTCTACAAGATTTTTATTTTTCAAGGTTTTCAAACCTTTCTCGCCTATGTGACCAAGTCTATGATGCCACAACATAGTCTTCTCTACTGGGAGTTTTACCTCCAAAGAATTTGCAGATAGAGAAGTATCTTCATCTTCCTCTACAGGAACAACTTTGCTTGACTTTATAGAGGCGGTGTTACATTGAATAGGATGTACATCCAGCTTGTACAGAGTGCTAGTACCTACACCCTTAGCAAACACCATTGCACCTCTAGCCATTTTACATCCTTTACTTGAGAAAGAAACTTCTACACTAGCATCATTTAGTTTATTGACAGAAAGTAGATTATGAGCCAAACCTGGTATGTGCAGTACACCACCAATCCCTTTGACTCTACTGTCAAGGAACTAAATTCTGACTCTACCTCTGCCAAATATCTTCAACATTGAACCACTTGCTAGGTACAGCTTTCCACCATCATACTTCTCATACTTAAAGAACCATTCTCTATGAGACA
This sequence comes from Sequoiadendron giganteum, assembly GCA_007115665.2. Classification (NCBI taxonomy): domain Eukaryota; kingdom Viridiplantae; phylum Streptophyta; class Pinopsida; order Cupressales; family Cupressaceae; genus Sequoiadendron; species Sequoiadendron giganteum. The sequence continues at coordinate 539,468,405 of CM021107.1, read as the reverse complement.
TCATGTGAAAGGACGCACCTGAGTCAACCAGCCAGACATCATCTGATGCCTGAGTTGCCAATGCTGCAATGAAGGCATCTGCATCACTTTGAGAAGATTCATTGTCTAAAGAATTCTTCTTCTTCTTCTCCTTTCAATCCTTTCGGATATCACCAAGTTGCCCAGAGTTCCAACATTACACCTTAGACCTTTTACCAAGAGACTTTGATCTCCTTGTAGATTTGGATTTGGACTTCTTGTCCTTCTTCTTTCCTTTTTCCTTTGGTCTACCTCGAACAACAAGAGCCTCTTTGGCCATCTCTAAAGACTTCCCCTGCATCTCTTCAAACAACAGTGAGGCAACAACGTCTTCCATCTTGAAAGTAGTGGTTGTACTTCCAATAGCCGTTACAAGATGATCCCAGCTATCAGGTAATGAACATAATAGGAGCATGCAACGATCCTCCTCCTCAGTCTTTACACCTACAGATTCCAGCTGAGTAACACTCATGTTAAACAAGTTTAGATGGTCTGCAATATATGCACCTTCTTCCATCTTCAAGGAGTACAACTTCTTCCTCAGGAATAAATTATTTACTAGAGACTTTCCCTAATAAATATCACCAAGCTTCCTCCATAATGAACTTGCAGACTTCTCCTCATGGACATTCAGGAGTACATAATCAACTAGACTAAGTCTTATCAAACCTCTTACTTTTCTATTTGCAAGATCCCAATCCTCTTGCTTCATACTTTGTGGCATAGTTTTAGACACTACAACCCAGAGGTCTCTATCCACAAGTAAGTCTTCCATTTTGAGTTTCCATAACTCAAAGTTGTTACCATTGAATTTTTTAATATCTACTCTACCTGATGTACTCACCATCTCAAATAGAAAAAAAGTTTTAACTTTGCAAGACTCTCACTAGAACAGTATTAGCACAAAAATCTAACCTTTCTAATAGGGATAGCTCAATTGGCTAGGCTCTGATACAACTTGAAGGGAGAAGGTGCATTGTGGAATACCTCCCTAACACTAATACAATAGAGGAGAAGTGAAAAACTAGGTTCTATAGCTTCTTAAAACACTACTGAGATGAATACATATAGCATAAAATGAGATAACAGAATTATGCATTCATAGATAACACAAGTATTACGTGGGAAAACCCTTTTGGGTAAAAGACCCACCACACCAAGCAAAAACTCTTTATATTACAATAAAGAAAAGATTACATATAAAGTTTTTATATTTAATAAAGAAAAGATTACATATAAAGTTCTTAGTCTTCACTCTCTGATCCGATAGCTCACAGCAGCTCTTAAGTTCATACATACACTCATTGTTATAATTCTATATCAACATACAATGAATTTCAATTCTACCCAGTTCGAATTGTTCAACTTACACTTACTATCACCTTATGATGACATATATAATAATGTAATCGACTATCATAGTCTTACATCACATTTAACATTTCAACCAATCACAAGACTTTATATCCATGTTGCATTGTCCATCCAATCAAGCAATCCTATTTTCTGATTGCATCGGGCCACCCAAGCATTTATTTCATTACCTAAATCAGATTCTTTCACCAGCTGAAATCGATCTACAATTAATACTTTTTCCACTTTGTTATTTGGCCAATCAGTTGTCTAGCACCTTGCCACGTGTTTTCGTTTCATTTTCTTGCTGCTTTGACTTTTGGTCATAGTTAGTCAACCAAGCTCCAAGCTCGCCTTTGTCTTCACTGCGCCACCGCTCTGAGTCCACACATCCACCATGGTATGGCAGTGATCTCTTCTCAGCCCATGTTCTTCCTTTAACTGTGCCTTTTCTAGGCTTGGATTAGCCCTTCATGGTATGGTAGTAACCACTCAAAAGACCACCACAGTTTACCATGCTACCGCGGAGGCCACGAGGACACCCCGTGGTAGGGTGGTGACCGCTCTGGCTGACCACCAGTGGTCTTACCATGGCCACCACGGTGAGGTAGATCACTGCCCGTGGTGGGGTAGTAACCGCCAAGCATCATTGTAGGTGGCTTACCATGGCCACCACAGTGAGGCAGATCACCACCTGCAGTGGGGCGGTGACCACCAGGCATCACCATAGGTGGCTTACCATGACCACTGCAGTGAGCTATATCACCACCCGTGGTGGGGCAGTAACTGCAAGCCCCTTCATTGTGTACCACCATGACATGAAAAGACCGCCACGGTAAAGTGGTAGAGGCTGAAAGAGTGAAAATTTTGCCAAGTCCCTTTTTGACAGAGGTTTAAGCTAGAAATTGAGGCATCGGATCCCAATAGGGTTGATAGGAAATTGATTTTTTCTAAATGGTTTCACATTAGGCTCCAATAGAATGGTATGTTGGAAAAAATCTTCTCTAAGCCTTTAATTTAACATAAGACCAATCAAAGAATTTTTTATTCTCTCTTAACAATGCAGTCAAAATATACTTTTTTGCATGTCTTAACTTCTTATCGATATAAACCTTTTTGGGATTTGATTTAGCTCCTAAGTTTACACCTTCAATATCTTCTTCTTTGATGGGATTACTTCTAGTATTATAACAATCAACATTGTCAAACATTCTCTCTAAAGTAAAAAAACCTGTAGGAATAGCATTCCTTTTGAGTTGAATGATTTCATTCCCAAATAGAGTCTCCCTACCTTGTTCATATTTATCTACCATAGATTTCTAGTCAATCTACTAGTTTTCAAGATGATGAATGCAATTCAAAAACTCATAAATATATTGGTCATCACTATAAACCTACTCTTTGTACATGTTAAATTTAGAATACTAGGCTTAGTGAGAATCTCAAACTCATAGATCCAACAATGGGGAATATAAGAAAAATTAAATATTAAAGCTAATACAACAAGTGCATAAAACACTACATTATTTTCTCTCTCCACCCAGGTGATTTTAAAAGAATCAAAGACCTCCATAGTATCTCAAACAACATTCCTATACATTTTAGCCTCTTTTCTTTTGCAATCGAAACCTAGGAAATTGGGGTTCCACCTTTTAGGAGATGGTTTAGACATGGAAAATATAAAGATTGATCCTACACACCTGATCTTGACCTTACTAACACCAGCTCATCTTGAACCATCTCCTTGGCTAATCAATTTGTATACACCTAAAATTGGTCTGGAGAATTCCTATTAATTAAATACATCATTATTTGATTAATTATTCTAATTTCCTCTACTATCGAATAAATAGAAATATTTATTTATATAGTTCACATTCACATTCACATTTAAATTCTTCAAAATTCATCTTAATTAAATAAACAAAATTAAATACTTTGTTCGATTTAATTATCAAATCCCTATTTTATTCTATCACATCAATTCTAAATTAATTAAATAAATATCAAAACACTTTATTGATTAATTGCCATATTCTTCTGTTTAATTTAATAAACAACTATCCTATAGTTCGTTTTATTAAATTATTTATCCCTCTTTTGCTAATTTAAATAAATCAAAATATTTGAATTAAAGAACAAGGAATATTCGATCTATATTCTCTCAAAAATGAATTAGATATCCTATGTCTAGTCTATGTCAAAAATATGTCAAATTTAATGCTTTCAAACTTGACAGGAAGTTGTGGAGACAAATTGGAGACAAATTCCAAAATCTTCTCTCAATCCTCCTCCATCAATCTTTCCTCTTCTCTTGCCTGGTGTTTTCATGGGTAGATACAATCTCCATTTTTCTCTCAATCTCCTCCATATCTCACCATTCAATCTTCTAGATTGAATCCAAGCCTCTCAAAGCTTTCCCTATGCATTTCTACAACCCATAAATCTATAAATAAATCCTCATTGATCCAAGAAAAGGATCCAGATAACCAAGTTTATGCACTCTTACTCTGCAGGAATTCAAGCATCAAGCATCAAGCATTCAAGCAATTCAGCAATCAAGTTTCAATACCATGGCTGCCTCCTGTAGCTGTAATTATCTGTTTCATGTCATTTCTTGCTAGTTTAATTCATTTATCAACTAGTTTTGTCATATTTAGTTCCATATCATTGCATTAGCATCCATCTCGTTCTTTGAATTGTCATTTTAACAATCATAGTGTCCTCACGATCTGAGAGCAATAGTGGTTTAATAAATCTTTGAGGATAGAGAAGAATATGACTCTTTCAATTGATTACTGCTTTGATTTAGTTCAATTTGAGTTATCTTTGATATAATGTCTTATTAAGAAGTGTTTTGTGCTTTAGACCTCATTCCACACTTACAATTTGGCACCCACCGTGGGGCATTAACCCCAATTTTACAAATTTTTTTCTGGAAAGTGTCACACAGGTTCTCGGCGTGTTTTCTTTTAGTGCTTTCGTGAAAAACTACAACACTTTTATTCTCTATTTCGGCTCTTCCATGTTACTACAATGCTTCCATCAAACATTTCAGCGCTTTCAACTTTAGCACTTCTATCAACCGTTTCGGCGCTTCGGTGATTTAGCGCTTCCATGACAAATTTCAGCGCTTCTGAGTTTTAGTGCCTCAGGTAACTGTTCTAGTGCTTCGGTGCAATATTCCAGCACTTTTGTAAAATCAGTCTGGATCTGACACTTCCGCGACCAGATTTTAATTTTTTCATAGTTGGAATAAAATTCATCAATCCTAGGATAGACACTTCAAGTTTTCTAAAATTTATCAATCCTAGGATAGTCACTTGTTGGTTTTTAAAATTCATCAATCCTAGGGTAACCACTTTTTGTTTTCTTAAAAGAAAATTTATCAATCCTAGGATAGTCACCGCATTTTTACAGTACAAGTTAAAAAGAACAAACATGAATTCTGTGAAGCAACACCTTCACTTAGATTAGAAAAAAAAAATTGGGCTTAAAACAGAACAAATCTATATGTTGTGCTTGTGGTGATTAGGCTTATGCTCTCCCTTTAACTGGGCGATCAAAGTGTCAGATTCACTTTTTACTTCATGTTATTTATGCTTTGTTAAATCCTTTAGAAGGCCTGCCATAGTGGGAAAAAGTACTCACCCTACGGGAACGACCTAAGTGGGAACACCTAAAGCCAAAGATTCCAACCCACTATAATAAAAATGCAAGTTGTTGATGAAATTCCAACTTGACAGTAGTGTGTAAGATAACCATCCCCAAAATCTTTGTTCTAAAGATTGGGAGGTCTCCTGAGGGAGTTTATCATTTTCCGCACCGCATGGAAGCCCTATCTACGAACCATAGAGTAGTTTCCCGCTGAGTCAGTATCCATACATTGTCATACTCATAGTGCAAGGGGAGGGAAGAATCTGCCCCCAAGACACTCACCATATAATTACCAAGGACTGCTTGCTCAAGGGATTCAGTATCCACTTCTGTCAGTTTGAGTATGTACCTGGAAATGAAAAAAACACGGGCACCCTCTAGGGGGTGACACGGCTCTGTGAGTCAACGTAATTCAAGATGTGGGTTGTGAGTATAATGATGACCTACTTGTCCTTAAGTATGAATCTGTTTGATTTGTGTACAATTGTCAAAACAACCCATCAAAATCAATAAAAACCATTCGTGGTTTTTGAACATACACAATCTTTCTAGTTGAAAATGACTATTCAAAATTGCTTGTTGTGTTTTCACAAAGAATCATTAAAATCAGATTAAGGATCATCCTAAAAATAACAAAGTCAAGTAAGATCAAAAAAAAAAACTCCATGCTTAGAAAGTGGAAGTCCACCATGTTTCTCAAAAGGAAAATCAAAATTTCAAAACCCAAGAAACCTGACAGTTATCAAAACAAATTGAGAAGAAAATGTTTTCTATATCAAAATCGGAAACTCTTTTTACAACATAGAATATTCATCCACAGATATCACAATTTTACTAGGGGTCACACTTTAGATTATGCAATAGAACCACTCTATTCACGAGCCTTCTTTCAAAGGAGATTTCTCACTCAGTATCACAACCACAGTCAGCGCATACATCACGCTTATCTTCCACAATCCATGATACAGTATGCCACAAGGCCAAATCAAATTTTACAATAGAGAGTCTTTAAAGTGTTGTTTTAAAAACTTTGGAAAATCCTGTTTTAGCGCTTCTGGTCACTGTTTTAGCGCTTCTATGAAATAGCACTTTCGAGCACTATTTTAGCGCTTCTGTCAAAGCAGCACTTCCATCAATTTTTACAGTGCTTCTAGGTACTGTTTTAGCGCTTATTTCAAGTAGCGCTTCCATCAATTTTTGCAGTGCTTTCATGCACTGTTTCAACACTTCTATCAAGATAGCGCTTATGTTGTCTGTTTCAGGACTTCGGGACTCTGTTCTAGCGTTTCTGTGAAATAGCGCCTCTATACTCTATTTTAGTGTTTCTAAAACAAAGAGTTCAAAAATCTTACCAGTCAGTATGTCTGTCTTTTATCCACAATCTTTACCAAAACACAAGTTTCTTCTCATCAAAATCACTGTCTAAAGACCAAAATCAGAAAGGTTTATGCAAATTTCCAAACTTATCAACTGAAACAAGATCTTGCAAATCAGAAGTGTCAAATCAAAATACACAATCGATTACTACACAAAATTTTCATCATCAAGATACTATCATTGTTTATCACGAAACCAAGTATAGTAATCAAATTTTTAACATAGTCTCATCAATAAGATCAATCATCTTATTCGACTTTGTTAAAAGTTCAAATGGACATTTTTCTAGCATAGAAGGTAAACATTTCAGAAGAAAGTGTAAAAATTTGTATGCCAATCTTTACTAGGTCCCAAAAACAGAGACTCTTAGAGCAAGAGCTTGAAACATCCAAAACAATGGCAGAGGAAAATCCTTGGAACAATCTAAACCAAAACGATCAGAATGAAATAACTCCAGAGGATATTCAGGCAGCTCTACAAGATCCCAAGTTCCACATATTTATGGAAAACATTTTAGAACAAGATATGGAGAAGTATCTTTTGATGTTGGTTGAATTAAGTGCCAAAATTCCCAAGGATTTCGATGTCAATCGTCTGAAGGAAGCACCTGAAACAAATGAAACTTAAATACTGCAACCAACACAAACAATAGATCTAGTTGCTGCTTTGACATCTCAAATGCAACTATTACAACAACAAAAACAGGATATGATGAAAGGGAGTACCAAAAGATATGCGATACAAGACATTTGTCCTTATCCTTTCGATGCAATAGTCGGCCTGCTACCTTTCCCAAGACACTGTGAATTCCCAAAGTATGACAAGTACAATTGAAGAATGGATCTGATAGATCATATTCGGGAATTCAAAACAATGAGACTTGAGTTTTCCCAAGAAGTTTGGGAGGTGCATGTATGGAGTGGTTCTCGAAACTACAACTAGGTATTAAAACTTTTGAGGAGCTTGTCAACAAGTTTATCTCCCAATATTCATTCAACATCCAACATGATGTTATAATAAAGGATATTTACAACTTAAAGCAAAACAAAGCGGAGACGTTCTTGTCTTTTCTGCAAATATGGCGATGACTGTTCACTAGATATCCTTGATCCATTCTAGAGGAAGAAAAGATGGAGTTATTCATTGAACACTTGATAGAGGAAATGAGTTATAGGCTAGAATTGAAATGTATTCCCAAATTTGAAAAAGTAATAGAAAATGGTCTCAAAATTGAGGAAGCATTAGTCAAAAGAGGATTTATCAAACATTTCAATGATAAAATGAATAACACAAATAACTACTCCAATCAATACTCAGGAAATGATAAACCAAAAATTTGGCAAAAGAATTGAAGCACAACTACAACTGAAACAACAAATGATTCCCAAAATGTCAAATCAGTTTTTAACTTGATAGCATCTTCTTCAAAGAATCAAAACAATGATCAAACTGTCAAGCCAAATGTCATGCAAAACAACGAGAATGTAAAAACACAACCATATCAGAAACCATCAAATCGGCAAAGGTTCACACCTTTAGGTCAAACAATAGAATCATCAATGAAAGAATTAGTTGCTAGTGGCCTTATCACTGCATAGGAAGCCCGATTTTGGGATCCAAAGGTCAAACCACCATGGTGGAATGATGCAGAATATTGCAACTTCCATAGTAACAAAGGGTACAAAACCAACGATTGTATGGAGTTGAAACACACAATACAAGACTTGATCAACAACAATAAATCATATGTGGAAACACCCCAAAAGAACAATGATCATTCGGCTTTCAAAGACCCTTTGCCAAACTATGACAAAGGAGTCTCATCATCCTCCAACAACAAAGGTAAGAACGTCAATCATGTCTATGACAAAACAATCCTTTGTTTATCTGAACTAGAGAGTAGTCATATAGTTAATCATGACATTAGTGAACCCAAAATCAACAACACTACCCCTTTGGACTTGCTCCCAATCATACAAGACTCTAACAATCAAATCAATGTATTAAAAATCAGAGATCGTCAAGAACATCAACCAGCAAATGTTATGACTCAGGGGAAACCCAAGGTAATGTTGAAAGGAGTTGGATCCACACATGCAGTTCCACCTCCATCTCATTATAACATTGTCGATCAACTGCAAAACATTCCCGCACAAATATCAATACTAGAGCTCCTTAAAATATCACCATCAGATAAGGAGGTTTTAGAACAAGCATTGATAGCCACTACGGTACCAACGAATCTAAATGTTTTCCAGCTCCAAGCTATGGTGGGGCATTTGACTACACCGCATTGTTTATCATTCTCTAAGTAGGATGATGTATCACTAAACCATCCCCATAATACTGCACTCCATATCGAAGTCTTAATCCATAATCATCCCATCAAGAGAGTCTTAATAGATGGGGGAGCTGGTCTAAACATTTGCACTCTCAAGTTAATCTGTGCACTAGGATATTCAGATGATTCTATTGATGCTCGAAGAAAAATGACTATCAAAGAATATGATGAGGAAGAGAGATCATCTAAGGGATTAATTGTGTTACCCATTCAAGTGGGGCCAATGATGAAACATATAGCATGTCAAGTGTTGGAAAGAGAGTTAACATACAACATTCTCTTAAGACGACCATGGATCCATGAAATGCAGGTTGTACCTTCAACATATCATCAATGTTTGAAATTCCCAATAAATGGACATGAGGTGACTATATCTGCTGATTACAATCATTCTCAACATTGTGATACAATCAGAATCTCCCAAGAAACCTTGGTGCCTCACAATAGGGAAGCATCCAGTTCAAATTCATCCAACAAAGAACAACGTCCAAGTATTACCACCAAGTGGGTTGAGAAAAAGGGTAAAGAAAAAGAAACAAGTCCTATTGAAACTCAATCAACAGATAATCCAGATCAAAAAACTTCTTTATCACAAAAATTTCAAAAGCAAGTCCAACTGACTGACAGAGGAATGGGAACATATTCTATGGAGAAATCGCTTAACCTAACATAGTTAATGCCATCTCCTAAGACATATGGTCAACCATCTATGATAAAACCTCAAACATCATTACCAACCACAGTTCTGCAAGAAAGGTTTGTCAAAAAGGGTACCATAGCGGATGAAACAGGCAATAAAGCAATCTTGGATTGGCTCTACAAGGATGAGGAACCCTCTACATCAAATTCCAGTATCAAAAATGTCAACATCAACACCGACAAATATGGGAAAGGAAAAGCTATTTTAGAAAAAATGGGGTATGAAGGACAAGGACTTGTTTGATTGAGAAAGGAAGGAATCATAGAGCCTGTTCAACCCCTCACTCTCCAATCAAAAGAGAAAATGGGATTAGGATACTCTGAAGAAGAGAAAAAGGAGATGACAAGGAAGGTTGTCGAAAGAATCCTTCAACTAAGAGATAGCTATGAAATAGACTCAAATGAGTATGAGTGGGATCTAGGCTTTGATATATCTTGTACTGACATACAAATTGATTTAATACAAAAATATACAACTACACGAGAGGAGGGGCAAGTTCACTAAATATCGATGATTCAAGTGGGGATGATCAAACCTCAAGTGAGCTAGATGATCTTGAAGAGAGTACCATCATGGACCTCAACATCCCATTAAACAACAATGATGATATGACTATCCAAACCCTTACATCCATCACCTTGAATGACTCCGATAATCTCATGTCACTAATCCATCCTGAACTAATTGATTGGGAACCTATTGAACCCCTAACTGTGCCAAAATTTGCAGACAGTGATGCTATCATAAATTTCCTATGTCATACTGAACCTGATACAAGTTCTATCCATCATAGTCATAACAACATGACTCAGCAAGAGAGTGTCAAATCTTCCAGTTGCAAAATTGAAAATAGGGAAAATAGATCTAATGGTGAAAACCATTCTATGGCAGTATTAGATCTCGAAAAATTAAAATAAAGAATGCATCTAACGGTGAAAACCTCTCTGAGGCACTGAAGGATGGAAGATTTGACACTCTTTCAAAACACTATCATGAGCAATCATCAGTCTTGGTAGAACCAACACATTTTGTGAACATTAACACTGAAGACAAGGCAAAAATCCTGCATCTGGCCGAATCCATGACAGATAAAGAAAGACCAAATTTCATCAAATTCTTTAAGGAGAAAAGCATCAACTTTGCTTGATCATATTCTGATATGCCAGGCTTAGATCCAAATTTACTCATGCATCATTTATCTTTGCCAGCAGGAATCAAGCATGTCAAGCAAAAATTGAGAAAAATGCATTCCCATATAGCATTAATCGTAAAAATAGAGTTGAAGAAATTGTTGGATGTTGGATTCATACGGTCTATAGACTATGCCGAATGGATATCAAATCTTGTACCTGTTTCAAATCCAAACAATGGCATCAGGATATGTACGGATTTCAGGGACCTCAATAAAGCACGCCTGAAGGATGATTATCCGCTACCAAATATCAACATCATTATGGACTTGACGGCAGGGCATGCCATGTTGTCAATCATGGATGGTTTCTTCGGATACAATCAAATAAAAATAGCTCCAGAAGATCAGGAGAAGATGGATTTTACATGTCCATGGGGAAATTTCTGCTGGAACGTCATGCCATTTGGTCTAAAGAACGTAGGAGCCACTTATCAAAGAGTGATGACGATAATCTTCCATGATATGATGCACACTTTCATGGAGGATTACGTGGATGACATCTTGGAAAAATCTAATACAAGGGAAGGACATCTGCATATCCTAGATAAAATCTTCACACGGCTGGAGAAATTCAATGTCAGGTTAAACCCCAAGAAGTGTGTCTTCGGGGTCACATCAGCAAAACTACTAGGGTACATTGTATCAGAAAAAGGCATTGAAGTGGATCCCATGAAATTCAAAGCAATAATGGAGATGCCACCTCCTAAGAATATTAGTCAACTTAGATCATTACAGGGAAGGCTCCAATCGATTAGAAGATTCACCTCCTAGCTGGCAGACAAAAGTCATCCTTTTAATCACCTTTTGCATAAAAATATAGTTTTCAAGTGGGATGTGGGGTGTGAAACAACATTCAATAAAATCAAACAGTATCTAATGTCACCACCCATTCTCATGCCACCAAAAAAAGAAAGACCTTTTCTATTGTACATTGCCATGACATATATCTCTTTGGGGGCATTATTAGCACAAGAGGATTATGCAAGAAAAGAACATGCCATCTATCATATCAGTAGGACATTAAATGGGTATGAAATAAACTACACTTTCATAGAGAAGTCTTGCTTGGAAGTGGTGTTTTCTACTCAACAGCTGAGACCTTATATGTTGACCCATACAATCAGATTAATAGCAAAGATTAACCCATTAAAATATCTAATCAATCAGGCTGCCTTAACAGGTAGACTAGCAAAGTGAGTCATGCTATTAAGTGAATTTGACATTCAATATGTGGAAAGAAAAACCATCAAGGGTCAGGCAATCGCTGAACAATTGGCTAAAGCTCCTCTCCCAGATGATCGACTAATGACAATGGAGTTTCCAGATGCAGACATTATGGCAATGATGCCCCAACAATGGGTATTATATTTTGATGGATCATACACATAGCACAGATCAGGAGCAGGGATTTTGTTCATCTCTCCACAAGGACACACCATTCCAAAATCATATAGACTAATGTTTCAGTGTACAAATAATGTGGGAGAATATGAAGCATTAATCATTGGGGTCAAAATAGCAATTCAATGGAAGATCACGGATTTACAGGTATATGGGGACTCTCAATTAGTCATTTATCAAGTAAATGATGAGTATCAAACAAAAGATGAAAAGTTGATGCCCTACAAACAACACATAGAGGCTCTAAAACAGTTCTTTGTCAGTATCAAGTTTAATCAAATTCCAAGGGTGGAGAACAAAGTTGCGGATGCTATGGCCACAATTGCTTCATTACTACAATTGCCTGAGAAATGTGTTTGTTATGATTTTATGGTGGAACAAATATCATATCCTTCCCATAATAATTCTGAATTTTCTACCATCTTCCATCTAGAAACCATTGAAACTTCCATCTATGAAAAGACCTATGCTTATCTGAAAGACGATATCCTTCCTCCTGACCTTTCCAGGAACCAAAAATGAAACTTTGTCTGCCAATCCGCACGACATACCTTAATCACAAACATACTTTATTGTCGAGTTCTTGATGGTAGTTTACTTTGATGTCTAGAACACGATGAATCTGAAATGGCCCTACGAGAGGTTCACGAGGGTATTTGTGGCACTCATTCGAGTGGGATAACTCTAGCCAAGAAACTCCTCTGTTTTGGATATTATTGGCCATGCATGGAGAAAGAATCCTATCAGTTTGTTAAGAAATGTCAAAAATGTTAGATTCATAGCAATCTGATTCATGCACCAGCACAAGAACTGCATCCTTTTACATCAACATGGCCTTTTTGTCAATGGGGCCTAGATCTGGTAGGAAAAATAAATCCATCTTCATCTAATGGACACAAGTTCATTATCACAGCCACATAATACTTCACAAAGTGGATAGAGGCAGTACCTCTTACAACCATCACTGGGAAGCAAATCTCTTCTTTTATATTGAATTACATAATATGTCGGTATGGAATCCCTCAATCCATTATCACTAATAATGGATGACCATTCAACAATCAAGATGTCCAAGAGTTGTGTGAAAAGTTTCATATCCAACATCGTTTTTCAACACCGTACTATCCTCAAGGGAATGGCCAAGTAGAGGCCTCGGACAAAACAATTCTCAAAATTCTAAAAAAGACGGTTAATGATGTTGGACGTGATTAGCATGTTCAACTCAATCCTGCACTATGGGCCTACATAACAAGTATCAGAACACCAACATGAGCAACCCCATATGCCTTGGTATATGGATCAGAAGCTATTTTTCCCATTGAAGTTGAAATTCCATCCCTTTGTGTATCACTCAGAGCAATCATTTTAGATGAAGACTATAGGGTATCTAGACTACAGGAACTGGAATTGTTAGATGAACGTCGTCAACAAGTTGTTAATCATCTAACAGCTTATCAATAGAGAATTTCAAGGAGTTACAACCACAGAGTAAAACTGAGGGTCTTTCAGGTTGGTGACTTGGTACTAAAGGAAAACCCTAGGAATCAGCAGGACAGGGAAAAGAAAGGGAAATTTGAGCCTAAATGGCTTGGTCCTTTTGTCATCATATCAGTATATGGATCAGGGGCATATCAGCTATCAACGTCAAAAGGGGGTCTATTTGATGAACCTATCAATAATATCCATCTAAGAAGGTTCTATACTTAAATATCCTAGTGCTCGGATTAAACTTCTGAAATAGTTTCCTTGATGAAAACCTGGCAAATAGGCATCTAGGTAACACAAAAATACAAAAAAATAGAAAATACAAAAAGAATATAAAAAGAGAAAAATAAGAAAAATACACAAAAACAAACAATGTAATCAAAGCATATGGTGAAAACCTAGAAATAGGCATCGTATGTGATTCTATGATCAACGGAACTCATCTTTTTTGATACATATCAGGATCATTAGTCTGGCAATTAGTACCATTTCATATCATGTCAATAGTCTTGCCATCATTGCATCCGTATCAAAATCATTTCACATAGTTAAGTCTCACTCAAAAGCTTGGGGGCAACATTTGGCTATTGCTAGGGGCAACAACACATCGATTTCACCAAAGGGAAAACAACAGTATGGTAGAAAACACAAACAAAGATCACATTGCAACATCAATCATCATCAGGAAGGCATCAAACATCCGTATCATATCAAAAATCCAAAAACATGTCAAAAAAGTTAGTCTCAAAAAGCAAAAAACCAAAAACATAGGTCTGTGTCAGTCGAACTACATGATCTCTACATGTGTAATGTAGGCAAGGCTAATCTTTGATCAATCCCCGAGACCCCTAAAATAGGTTAGTAGGTCAGGTCTTTCGTCAAAGTCTCAGAATATCCAAAAACATGTCAAAATCAAGATGGATGATCTAAAAATCTGAATAATGATTGAAACACTTTAAGTAAAAATGGATAAATTGTATTTTTGATTGTCATTTCTTTGGAGTAACTCAATGATGTCTTGGACTAGAGAAGCAAGGAAGGAGAATGATGCTTTTATTATCTTTTATCTATATGTTAATCATTTACATGTATGAATTGTTAGGGGATGTGCTATGCAAATGTATCACCGATGACATTCAGAATTCACACATTGAAATGATTAATCACTACCTGTTTATGCAACGAATGCTTAGGTCATCTCGGTTCAATTATACCTAGATGCTTATGTTTGCTTGCAATATCAAAAATCATGAAAGAAGTACTCAGGTCGTTATTGGTCTAACGCATACCATTAATGCTTGTATTCACTTTCAACGTCCAATAAAGCTCTATGATGGGAAAAAGCACAAAAATATTGTTAAAATGACAATCGTTTTGCATATAGTTGCATGTTAAAATTAGATTACATTATCATGATTCAACATCTGCAGAGTATTTGTTGCATAAAAGAGTTCCAATCAATGATTATCTTATCTACATATAGACTAAGTATACTTGACATAAATCCGAAAATCATCAAAAACATGTAGGAGTCATCATCGCATGATTTAGTATCATCATTTCATCATTCATACATTTTATCATACATCAAATAAATTATACATTAAATTGTACCATACATACATCAGGATCAATTTTACCATAAACATTCATTGCATCAACATCATATGCATTTAATCACTTATTAAACCCATACATCATTTATCGTCCATACATTCTATCACAGTTAAAATAAACAACACGTCATTACATCATTATCCATTATAATTTCATCATAAGATCATTTTATTATCACATTTAAAATACAATAAAAATCATTTATCCATCCATTCATATATTTTGATCACATTTAAAAGCATTCATAAGATCATCATTTATAAATTCATACATCACATCATATATCCATATATCATATATTCTACACATACATTTATCATTACATCATTGCATTGAAATAAAACATCATTCATATACATCATCACATTTAGAATAAACTCATCACATAAAGCATATAATAAAAGCATCCATCATATAGAAATCATAAAACCATCATCATATCACATCAACTTCATCTCATATACATCATCAAATGTCAAATATACAATGAAGTCTGGAATAAAAATACATCATCAAAAATGAGGTACATCGTAATATACAGCATGGAGGATCACAATAGCATCTACGATCTGCTACTACCAGAGTGTGCAGGCCCAACAGGACCTGTACCACCACCACCCTCGAAAGGACCAGGATCTCTGGGATCTCTATGTGGAGGCTGTGTAACCCTCTCACTCACTGTCCATGTATGCATCTGCCAAGACCTCGACGGGGCATAGCTAACTCTGTGATCAGTGGGCACTACATCATGGTACCTGCCTCTATAAAAATCTGCCTCTTGACCTACCCATAGAATCTCTCTCATGTAATCCCCCACTAAGGTGCCATTAGCTACTCTCTATAAGGTCTCCACTATCTCCTGTGCTCTCTCGGCAATCTATCGTGCACTATCTCACTCAGTTGTCAATGTAGCAACCTGCGTCTAAACAACTGCCAACTATCCCTGCACCTGCGCTAAAGCCTGAGCATGAGCCTGAGCCTAAGCCTACATCTGAGTTTGGGTCTTCACGAGCATGTCTTTGGCCTATACTAACTGCCCCTGCAGTGTTTGAACATGTGTTTACAAGCCTGTGATTTATCTCTGATAGTCTATAGGTGGCACTGTCACTACTTGCCTCTTGCGAGGCCTGCTAGATGATGGAGCAATACTAATAGCAGGCCCTACTCCTTTGTCCCCTCCACTACCACCATCACTGTCATCATCGATGCTACTATCCTCACTCCACTCTCTGTGCTACTATTTGCTGGAGTATCACCCTCACCCTCTGCAATATCATATGCCACATCCTCCTCTACTGGTAGCGGCGCTGGCTCATCTAGAATGGTGATACGAGGATGTGGAACCAAGGCCAAGAATGCTGCATACTCCTCGGTGACAGCTGCCTCTGAAATATCTTTGTGCATGTCCTAGGGTGATGGTTGCAATGCCCTGTATCCCTCTACTACAACATAATATGATAGACTAGGATCCCAATCAGGAATATCCATCTGTCACCTCGCATAATGGGCTACTCCTTATGGCATACACTGAACAATGTCGTACTATCTGTATACTCTGTGAAGCAAAAATCTCTTTATAACAAATGGTGTTTGACCAATGAGATACATGGAATCACAAAGAAATCCCAAAACTGCATCATCCTTGTCCCACTGCTCATAGTCAAGGTATGGATGTTAGATAACTGTCCCTGTATCATCAAAGACCCGCCTCCAGTGCTCTAACTTGCCCATCCGGGCCTATGTAAACCGACCTCTGTATCTGAACACATAAGATCTTCCTGGTGGTCTATCTAAAATCAAAAATGGTCGAGCAATAGCGAAATTCTCCCATGCCCACACCTGTAACAAGGTCATCCCTATTGATAAACACCATGCCCTAAGGTATACAACCGAGTGAAGATCATGGTAGAGATGCGCCAACATGCGCATCCCCCACGGATATCTGGTACCGTGTACCATCATGCTCTCTAATGTCTTGCCCCAGCCAACAAGGAATCCCTTTGACCTATGATCAGGACAAAGAAAACCTCCAATGAATCCAACTAGCACTTCTGGTAGTGTTGTGTAGGAATCCCCAATCCTCCACCATCAAATGCTCGGACCCTCAATGTCCTGATCCTGAAATACTCTATGAAGAGCATCTCTGTCGCTGGTCCCATGGGAATCATAGGTAACAATCTCCCCCATGAATGGAATGCACAGAATCTGCCACACATCCTCAGGTGTGATCGTCATCTCTCCAATAGGTAGGTGAAAGGTGTTGTGGTCACTATGCCACCTCTCAGCTAAAGTAGTCAACAGACCCCGATTAATCCTAATCTGGGGCATATCAAGCAAACTGGTCGGGCCACATTGGCCTATAACCTGAAGCTCATCTGGCGACAGATGAGGAATCAAGTTTGTGGTCCTTGGAAACCTCTCTTGCATCTAGAGAGTACCCAAATCCTCCTATCATCATAATGAAATATCCACAATCAGTGAACTAGGTCAAGAAATAAAAAAGTCATTCTACTCTCAAGTCTATTCCAAAAATTTGGTATGAATTTTTGATCAAAATTCATGGGCGATCATCAACAAACCTCACCTATCATGAGGTTCATCAAACAATATCTAATCTCGCCTATCATGAGATTTATTGGATATTGAATCATTTCCTCACCTATCATGAGGATCATCACAAATATGATTTCTTCTCACCTATCATGAGAGAAGATCTTATTTCAATCATCAAACTCCAACATCAAAAATTTGGATTGTTGATCATACCAATCTGAAGAATGGACATGATCAAAATTGACAAAATCAAAGTTTAAAAATTCATAATCTTTAATTCTGACATAGAAGTGCTAAAATAGGCTCCCAAAGCGTTAAAACTCAAAAACGCTACTTTATTGGTCTGAAGCACTAAATCAAGCACCCAAAGTGCTACATCAACACTCCAAAGCGCTAAATCAGGCACCCAAAGTGCTAAAACTCTGAAGCACTGCATCAACACTCCAAAGCGCTATATCAGGCATCTAAAGTGTTAAAAGTCCCTAAGCGCTACTTGTCCACATCTAAGCGCTAAAATAGTCCATCAAAGCGTCGCTTTACCAGAAGCGCTAGAACAGACCATGAAAGCGCTAATCAACCGAATCAAAGTGCTAGAAGTCTCAAAACGCTAAAATCCGACATGATAGTGCTACAATTCAAATCCTAAGCACTTCATCATCAGAAGCGCTACTTTATCCTACAGAAGCGCTAGAGTTTTTAACGCAAGCGCTAAAACTCAAAGCGCTAATCTACCTACTGGAATCACTACACCAGAGTGTAAGCGCTACAGTGTGGCTTAAAAGTGCTAAAACAGGAAAAAATGTCTAAATAGCTAAAATGCAAAAAAAATCAATATTGCACGAATTATGAGGAGGTTAAGGGGTACATATCGAAGGTCCATACGCGGACAATCTTCAGTGGTGTCGAATGCGCTCGAATTGGTGAGTGTGGTAGGGGATAGGCATCCTGCTCCAGTTGGTTGAAATGTCTTTATCACAAAGGTTTTTTGAATTCAAAAAAGTACAAATGACTTTGAAAATGACCTTTTGGACTATTTATAAATTTTGAAATGCTATTTTTGGTGGGTTTTATTATATTTTGATTAATTTTATCCATGAAATTAATTAAAATTCATCTGCGGGCTATATTTCTTCATCATTTGTCGGGAGATAAATTATTTTATTATCATATCATCATCAAATCATTAGAAAATCATCAAATTTTTGAAAAATTCTAAAAATCATCAAATCATTAATTTATCTCCCTAGGGGGCATATTATCATCAATTATATGAAAATCAATGTATGGGGCATACGAAATTATTTTTTTGAAATCATTGATCCTAACAGTAGTAGCAAATATTTTCTTCGCAACAATGCGTAAACACATCACTTCGAAGAGGGGCAAAATGTATACACCTAAAATTGGTCTGGAAAATTCCTATTAATTAAATACATCATTATTTGATTAATTATTCTAATTTCCTCTACTATAGAATATTTAGAAATATTTATTTATATAGTTCACATTCACATTCACATTTAAATTCTTCCAAATTCATCTTAATTAAATAAACAAAATTAAATACTTTGTTCGATTTAATTATCAAATCCCTATTTTATTCTATCACATCGATTCTAAATTAATTAAATAAAGATCAAAACACTTTATTGATTAATTGCCATATTCTTCTATTTAATTTAATAAACAACTATCCTATAGTTCATTTTATTAAATTGTTTATCCCTCTTTTGCTAATTTAAATAAATCAAAATATTTGAATTAAAGCACAAAGAATATTCCATCTATATTCTCTCAAAAATGAATTAGATATCCTATGTCTAATCTATGTCAAAAATATGTCAAATTTAATGCTTTGAAACTTCACATAAGTTTTGGAGACAAATTGGAGACAAATTCCAAAATCTTCTCTCAATCATCCTCCATCAATCTTTCCTCTTTTCTTGCCTGGTGTTTTCATGGGTAGAGACAATCTCTATTTTTCTCTCAATCTCCTCCATATCTCACCATTCAATCTTCCAAATTGAATCCAAGCCTCTCAAAGCTTTCTTGGTGCATTTATACAGCCAGGAAATCTATAAATAAATCCTCATTGAACCAAGAAAAGGATCCAGATAAAAAATTTTATGCACTCTTACTCTGCAGGAATTCAAGCATCAAGCATCAAGCATTCAAGCAATTCAACAATCAAGTTTCAATACCATGGCTGCCTCCTGTAGCTGCAATTATCTATTTCATGTCATTTCTTGCTAGTTTAATTCATTTATCATCTAGTTTTATCATATTTAGTTCCATATCATTGCATTAGCATCCATCTCATTCTTTGAATTGTCATTTTAACAATCATAGTGTCCTCACAATCTGAGAGCAATAGTGGTTTAATAAATCTTTGAGGATAGAGAACAATATGACACTTTCAATTGAGTACTGCTTTGATTTAGTTCAATTTGAGTTATCTTTGATATAATGTCTTATTAAGAAGTGTTTTGTGCTTTACACCTCATTCCACACTTACACAATTTAATTGAATAATCTTTATTTGATTAAATTTATCGTATTTCCTCTCTTAGTTAAATAAATCAAATTTATCTAATTAAGTCATCCGCTCCTATTAATTAAATAAATCATTTTGTTTAATTAATCCTATAGTCCCTCTTTTAATTAAATAATTCACTTTATTTAATTACTCTCTAAAGTCATCTCCTTTGGATTAAATAAATTAATCTTTATTTGATTTAATCTAACACCACCCTCTTTAATTAAATAAATCAAACTTTATTTAATTAAACCTAAATCTATTATTCCTCTCAACCTTGATTTATTTAAATCCTAAAATCTAAATAAAATTGTCAAATCAACTAAACTTCATCTAGATTAATCAAATCCAGATTAATCCTAATACTATTCCATCAAATCCTCTAGATTTTGGAACTTGCACAATAAATCAATTTAATTGATTTATTAATTCCTCTATTTTCTCTCAACTTGGCATCAATAAGGGAATATTCCTCAAATTTGAAAATCCCTCCAAAAAGGATGAGTACATCCAACAAGGCATTAAAGGCCTCTTACATGTCCTTTTCCTTGAGCTAGGGGCATTTACTCCATTTATTTCTCCCTCTAACTTGTCATTTCAACAATTTCAAATTCCACCTAACCATATTTATTTTCATATTCATCAAAATGTGTTCATTCCCCCTCCAATCACATGGGGACAAGTGGCCTCCTCTCATCGGTTGGTCTTTTATCCCACATTCATCCATTTTACTTCTTTCTCCCTCATGATCTTCTATAAATAGAGAATTCCTCTATTGATTTTGGATCCATCAACTAAGAGCACAATCACTATAGGCATTTAGCATTTGAATTTCTTAGCATTTCATATTTTGCAAACAATTTAGCTAGGTTATTGGAAATTTTCATCAAGGAAGCATAATCATCACCAAAAATCATCAAATCACATCAAGGAATTGGAAAGGTTCATTTTCCACATCAAAATGGCACCAATTCCCCCATGGGATTGAGAGTTTGCTCATTAGAATATGATTTAATAGCTTTTATTGTTATGTTCTTTATTTCATTTCCTATTGTCATGTTTCAAATTAATTTCATGGGAAATGTTGATCTAACTTGCATAATGAGTTAATTATATGGTTGTTCATTTGTGTTTGTGTAGGTATAGTTTCACCATTCATATTTTGGCACTAGAAGGAGGGCGAATCTGGAGAAAATCAACATGTTTTTTCTAAAAATTCTATGCTTTTTTTTTGAGTTTTTGTGTCTACAAAAAAATTGTTTCACTGCCAGAAAAACTCCACCGCTATCACTCCAACGACGCGATATAGCACCGCTGTTAAATTTAAGATGGTACCGCTGAAGTCTTTCCACCTGGAAATTTGAATTTTAAACTCTGATGCTAACCACTCAAATTGAAAACTTTTCCACTAGTTGAAATAGTTCCGCAATCACGCTCACTATTTTTGTGTAGAGCATTGTTGTTAGTCCCAAGCGACGCTATATAGCACTATTGAATTTCCAAACTATGCCGCATATGCAGACTGAGTTGTTGGAGTTGGGTAAAATACAGATTTTACATTGTTTTCAACATATGATTTTTTCATTTTGGGTACTTTGGACTTCTAACTGGTTTTTGGTGTCTATTTAGCAGTATTAACCAATTTTGTAGGTGGGCTTGATCGAAAGTGAAGGAAGGAGGAAAAGACCAAGAGTTCTTTATGGAATCATTATCTCATCATATCAAGTGTTTTTAAACACTTTAGGGAGAAATTATAATCCCTTTTCTAAGGATGTGTTACCTTCTTTCTTTCTAGGACTCAATAAATTCCATTTGGGCTTAAAAAGAATGAAGCAAAGGTGATTAAAAAGAACCATAAGCAACTTACTAAATTTTATTTTTGGACTTAACAAATGAACACACAAATCTCACACTTTAAATTTGGTGTTTAAAAAGAATTCATATCATTGCTTTGTGGTTTAAAATGAACATGTGTATTCTTTGTTTTGTAATCTCTTTCAAAAGTTAATATCATTAAAAGGACGTATGCACTTCTTTCACACTTCACAACAATCTTGAGAATCAAAAATTTATTTCTGATATTAAGTTATATAATTGATTACCTCCACACTTCAATTTGGATTCTTAAAAATGAACAAAAATCTTGCGAGTGTGAGTGGAGTATATCGCGAGTGTTCTCCCTTTGTTTCTCAAAAAAGGTTGATCAAACTATGGGTGTACTTGCTCGCTTTTGTTTATCCTTAGAGGGCCTTCCTGGTGGGAAAAAATAATCACCCCAGGGAACAACCCAATTGGGAACATGATAAAGCTAAGTGACTTCCAACTGATATATAAGTGTGCATACTTGAGGAAAGTTCAAGTATCACGAGGATTGTTCTGACAAAAAGGGTAGCATTGGTCTCTTGTCATATGGATGATCCACCATGAATGGAATGCTCACATTAAAACCTTTTGTTGAGAAAACCAAAATCCTTGATCAATTTTTTGGTTCAAGAATGGTCATTCTGAAGCCTTCTCACATTTTTTATGGCTCTTAGTAGAGATAAGAAGTATGCCATGGGAGTTTCATGGGTATTCATGCTTGGCTGACCCAAGAAGTGTGTGCCATGGAGGGGATCTAGTGTGGTTAAGCATCTAATCATCCACTAAGAGTAGGCATAGCTGGATTTATCCAAGTGGGAACTCAAAAAATATTGCCTCATTTTATCCTAGGATTGTGCATCACTTTGAAATCAAAATACTTTTATTGGATCCAAAATGCTTGAAAGCAAACATTCACCAAATTCTCAAAAATTTCAAACCCTTTAGGGGGAATAAATGCCTTTGACAAATCTATGTGCTCTTGCTTGCCCTAGGGATTTCATCCTTAGAGGCTTCTAAGTATTTGGATTTATATCATAATTTGTTCTCACTAAAGTCAACATTAGGAAACTATTACCCTGATTTCCTTGACTCCCACATAATGGAATTTGTGGGATGAAAAGAAGTTAGGACATTAGACATTTAGTTTGAAAACTTAATCAAGAATTGTTTTTGATAAAAGGAAGTCATTAAGCAAAGCTAAGAAAAAATTGAACCCCACACATGTGCTCTTCCAAATGATTTCTTGAAAGATCAAAATCTAAAAACCAAAGTTCAAAAGTCAGTCCAAAATCTCGTGAGGAACATCTTTCAAGACTTTACGAAGTTAGAGAGAGGTTGGTCTATAATTTTTACAAGAAAGCTCCAAAGAACAATCCTAATTTGTATGAATTTTATTGCCAACAAAATCCAAGTCTCTTTCAAAGGTTTTCATTTCTCACATATGAAGTAAGAGCATGTTTTTCAATACTGAGGTCTTGTAGAAAGGAGTTCTATCTAGGTCTAATCTAGGATCAAAATCAACATTCTCATCCACCCCGCAAACATCAATCAAAAATCATCTCACCAACAACTCTTGGAAATCTTGAAAAAATCATTCATGCTAGACTTTTGGAAAATCCAAATCATTTTGTTTGATTAGATGTGTGTAGATGAATTCTTCTCCATATATTTAGTCAAATTATCAATCCTTGTGAACAAGTCTACCCCTTGATAACATCCAAAATCATAGGGTTTATAAGTTCCTTATCCAAAAGGAAAATCAAAACCAAAATCATCTTGTTTGGCTAGGAGTATATAGATGAATCCTTCTTTACATACTTAGTGACGAGTCTAGATTTTGGTCTAGTTGGGGGATAGAATCTCTTGTTATTTGCTAAAGTTACCACAGACTTTGATATTATATGCTAACACTTTCATATAGTTTCTCTTACACAAAAGACATTTGGGATTAATTTCATTTCTACCAGTTCTAATGATATTTACCTATTATGTGGGCCATCCATATTAATCTTGCATGTGATTGATGAATGATCTTTAAGGTGGTTATAGTTATGCAATTATTATGTGTACTGACATTGCCATGCAAACATGATTGAAAATGCTAAGTTGAGAAACATAGCCGCTAGCTGGTCACATTGAGGAGTCTCATGAAGGTCAACCGAGGATGACGAAAGAAGATTCCCATGTCAGCTGCATGTAACCACTTTGTACCTATCTTTAAATGGAATTAAGCATTGAGGGTGTTATTATAGTGGTCGAGTCCACATTCAGGCATGCATGTTTGAATGGATTCCCCTGCATGTGTAACCACTCTTCCACTCTTTTCTCTACTTTCCCTAAATGGCATCCTCTCAGTTAGTGGGAGTTGAATGCCCTGTTTAGTTGGTATAAATAAGGTTCGAATCCTCCTTCTTCGGGAGGCAGTGAAGTTGATGAGTCAATTTCCAAGTTACTGTACAAGCTGATAATACTATCAGGCATACTTTTGTATTTACATTTTTCTAATGAATAAAATGAGATTTTGAGTTGAGTATCTGAGTTTGCATTAGTTTAGAGGATACTCATCCAATGGGGCCCACTTGGTGAGTAATTTTTTCCTTTAGTTTATTTAGATTAGTATTATTTTATGTTCAGTACTTAGTTAAGAATCTGGCATTGAATTTTCCTACAACCACTAGAATTCCATTTTGTGAATGTTCCTGCAGCCAAAACGGGCAGAGTAGTTTCCTATTTGTTGCTCAAATTTTCTTTCATGTTATGCATATTCAGTTTGGATTTGATTAAGTGATGTTCAAAATTTTCTTTATTTCCTTCAATGCAATTTACTTTTATTATTGAGTCTTTCTTAGTTGTAGAACGAAGGTGACTACTGTGAACTTCCTAGTGCACATATTGTGCTGACCCATTTCAAGTTTACGTCCCTAGGTTGACAATTTAAATGTACCTTCATGATGGTTAAGATGGCTATTTAGGTTAGATGTCCAATCTTTGAATCATGGTTGTAAAGGATTAGTTATTAAAATCATTATAGGAGGCTGACATTTTTGGCGACATTGTCGGGGAAGGTGTCAAAGTAGGAAGTCCTTTGGAGTCATTGATAGTCTTTCTGCTTTAGTATTTCTAGAATTTTTCCTTAGTGTTAGAAGTTATGATCCACTATTTTTCCCCATCCATTCTTTGTGTGAGTTGGCTGATATTAAGTTGATACCACATGCATATAAGAAGAAGAGATGCTTATGGGAGATTCCTTCCTAATAATTCTAAGCCATTTCAACTAGTAGAGCATCCAAATCTGCCCAAAAACAAAGAAGAAGAAGAGCCACAACCCTTTGCTAATATATTCCCTGACTTGAATAGTTCTTAAGTTTCCCTTGAAGATCAAAATCCTATTGAAGAACCCTTTATTCTATAATTTCATCAAGCAAGCATGGCTAATGCAAATGGAGACAACCCTAACAGGCAGAACCAACCAGCTTTTCATTTTCCCATTGCTGAATAGAATGGAGAAGATAACCTCAAAAATATCCCTGCTTCCATCCTTCCCAATTCTATGGACTTGTCACAGAAGATCCTGATACCTTCTTTTTTGAGTTTTATATACTCTGTAGAAGCTATGGCTATACTACTGATGCCCACAGGCTTAAGTTATTTCCTACTAATTTGGAAGAGGCTGCATTGAGATGGTTTATGGGCCTTGGCAAAAACACTATGCGAACGTGGGAAGATATGAAGGAAAATTTTCTTGAGAAATACAAGGAGTATTATAGGGGTAGTGATATGAGAGCAAGTGACTTTTTCAGAATGCAACAAAAGGAGGATGAGATCCTGGAGGATTTCATTTCAAAGTTTCTATTCTATCTATAGAAATCTCCACATTATACACTCAATGAAGACTCACAAAATTTGCTTTTTTTGAGAGGAATTAGTGAAAGCTACACTGATGCCTTGGACTTGACGGTTAGAGGAGATATCACTCAAGTCCCTTGGGATGATATTAAGAATATATTCCAAAATTATTCTAGGGAAGCTTCAAAGAAAGGAAGAGCTTACCAATCCTCTATGGGTATGTCATCTAGCAGTGCAGTCTCAAGGATGAACATTAATAATTTGTTGGTAGATTTCAAGCAGGATATAATCAACAATCTAGCTACTCAACTAGATACACTTCAAGATGAGAAGAAACATGAGGAGGCAGAGGAAATTTTGACATAATATTTCCCTCATTGTAGACAGAAGAAGAGGGATTGCAGATGCAAGGTGATAGCTAACATTGACAGCAAGAAGATTCCACCCGAGTTCAAACCAATGTAGACTGATGAAGACCAGGTCTACTTTGTTGCACAAAAAAGGCCATGGGCTTCAAGAAAAGGTATTCCACCAAATCCATTATCTTTTACTAGACCATATTTTAATTTTGTTTCATCTAGTAACTAGTGGCAGCCACCATGTCCATCCAACTATGGAGGATACCCACCACAATGTTGGGGTAACCCTCCAAATGCTTGGTCCAATTATTAGAATTCCTCACCTCAGTGGCAGTAACCTCAGGGGAATTGGTAGTAATTTCAAGGACCTTGGCAACCACCTCCAGGAAATTGGAAACAAACATCTCAATAGAGAGGTGGCCAACAATGGCCAAATCAAACAACCAGCTATATGCAGCCATCTTCTCAACCCCAACAACTTGCTATAATGCTTCCTCCTACTAATCCAAGTGAAAATGTACCCAAACCTACCCAGTTAATAGCCCAACCCACACCAAACCCAAATAATAAACCATAGCAACAGCTTATATATTTTGTTGATCCAAACCAATTTCCTGCATATGTTGTGAGTTTAAGTGACACATTTATGTTTAGGAACCACCTTGACAGCTCCTTCCTACCCCATTATCACTAAGCTTCCTGTGGAAGAGCAAGAAGAATCTATGACTGATCCCATTCATCCTTGTGCACCTAAAGATCCTGAACCAGCTCTAGCCAATCAAACAGCACAAGAGCCACCATTCCCCCAAAGATTAGAAGTGGCCAAGCAAAAAGAAGACAAGGAGGAAACTACTTTTGATATCCTAGATTAGATAAATCATATATGTGTCTAGATACTCCTGTTCCAAGCTATCAAAGATGTCTTTATCTATGGAAGGGAAATTAAGGAAGCATGCCTCAAGAAACCCGGTAGGAAAAAAAAAGGACCCAGCTATAGTTCATGTAGTGGGCTAGCTTGCTGACATCATACTTGGAAAAGTAACTATCCCCAAGTACAATGATCTAGGTAGCCCTATAGGGGTGATCCCACAATAGTGGTTTACAATTTTTGGCCAAACTAGACACTGAAATTATTATTTTAAACTAAATCTTCACATTCAGGCACCTATAGTGGCTAAACCGTGAGGAATTTGAAGATGATGCAAACTAGAGTCTCATCACATTTTTTCTGTAGATTCTAAAAATATTTTTTCCTATTTTTTTGGAATAAGATTGCACTTCTTTTTCCATCTCCCACGAAAACTATATTTTTTTCAGAAAATAAAATTTTTAAAAAGTGACACTCACCGTATACAACATAACCTTTTTTGTATGAAGGATAAAATTCTATTTTTTTTCGAATTTGGATTTTTAACTATGATATCTAGCACTTTCATTTGGTCTCATAGTTTTTTATTGAATATTTTTTCCTTAATAGAGTTTCGAAGTCAAACCAATTGCAATTCAAACATAGGTGGACTGTATACAACATAACTTTTTATGTATGTATCAAAATTCAATTTTATTGTTTTTAATGGATCAAGGACATCAATAAGCAGCACAAACATATTTTTTAAAATTTTATTTTTATAATTTTCTATTTTTCCACCTGTGCAAAACATAGAGCTTGATTTTTGGTGAAAAACCTATGTTTAATAAAACTAAAAAAACACCTACATAATAAAACCAAAACATATTAAAATTATATTCGTGAGATAGCTCATCTCAAAGACTACCATAATCATTTGGAATAAATTTTAAATTAATTTATTTGATCCCCCAAAAAGTAAATCAAAAGTGATTTTTTATCAGCATTTTGATAGGTGTAAACGAGACTCATTTATAGGTATGATTTAAAACTAGCGAGGTTCTATCCAAGGGGGTTTGATCTAAAGTGGTTTGATAAAACCCTCTTCAATTGGAATCCTAAAAATGGAACTTTTAAAGGCTTAAATAATTATATTTTCTAAAAATATGTGATTTCAGCAAAAATCAATTCCTCTCAGAAATTGTAAACCAGCTTTGTGGGATCACCCGTAGTTGAAGTTTAGAAATGGGATAAACATAAATAATCCTTTGATTGACTTGGGTGCAACAATCAATGTGATGACTAAATACATCCCGCAACAACTAAATATTGCAAACAATAGATCCACTCCTATTGTCTTGTAGCTTGTTGATAGTTCCATTGTTAATCCTGATGGCATAGTAGAAAACCTTGTGGTGATTCTAGACTCTTGGGAGTATCTTGCTGATTTCATAGTTCTTTCCCCTAAAGCCACACTAGGAGGGTATCTAATTATCCTTGGTCGGCCATGGTTAGCAACTACAGATGTTTATATTAGATGTCGGTCAAGTGACATGACCATTTTTTATGGAAGGAATGCTAAAAAGTTTGTTCTTTATCCTCCTTCTCAACCATCCCATAATGAAGATAATTTTTTATGGCCACATATTGGTGAAGAGGTTGACAAAGTCAACTCTGTGGCATA
This sequence comes from Sequoiadendron giganteum, assembly GCA_007115665.2. Classification (NCBI taxonomy): domain Eukaryota; kingdom Viridiplantae; phylum Streptophyta; class Pinopsida; order Cupressales; family Cupressaceae; genus Sequoiadendron; species Sequoiadendron giganteum. Next base: position 539,439,576 of record CM021107.1, on the reverse strand, counting down.
GCTCATGATGGTAGGAAGAATTCCTTTCCTGCAGCTTCAATATGAAGATGAAGTGTTATCTAGTATCATTCAGAACCATTGTTAGATAGAGGAAGCAACACCCACTCATGTGCCTAGTTCTACAGACATCAAACAAACACTTATTTCAGTTCTGCCTAATCTTCCTGCAGCCTCTGTCTTTGCAGACAAACTTCCTGTAGCCACTCTTTCGGCAGACAAAATTCCTACAACAATAGGTATGTTCCACATAGTGATGCCACCTGAACTTAAGGTACTATGTATTAATGAGGCAACAATGATAGAGCTAGTTACACAAGTACAGGTGTCCAAAGGACGATATCTAAACATCAACAATAAATTGACTAAGGAGAAATAATTGACACTAGAAAATTTGATAAAGGGCCATCAAAAAACATTTTCCTAGGATTATCATGACATGAAGGGATTCGATCCAAAGATGTCTACTCATAGGATATATATCAAAGATTATTGTATGGTTGTAAGGTAGCCACAATGAAGAATCAACCCTGCACTAAGAGAGATTGTCAAAACAGAACTGCAAAAGCTACTAGATGTAGGATTTATCTACCCTATTTCAGACAACCAATGGGTGTCTCCATTGGTGATTGTGCCCAAGAAGGGAGGGAATGGTGAGTTTGTATTGACTATAGAGAGCTCAATGATGCTACTAAGAAGGATCATTTTCCCTGCCTTTTGTAGATCAAGTCCTGGACTCTCTTGTAGGCAAACAATACTTCTCTTTTCTTGATGGATTCAGTGGATACAACAAAATTCAGATTGCACCAGAAGACCAAGAGAATAATACATTTACATGTCCATGGGGGATATATGCATATTCAGTCCTTCCTTTCGGGTTATGCAATGCCCCAACCACTTTTCACAGAGCAGTCATCAATATATTCTCAAACATCTCCCTTGACTACATGATGATCTATATGGATGATTTTACTACCTATGGTGCCAGCTTTGATGAAGCATGGGACAATTTGAAGAAAGTTCTACAGAGATGTGAAGACCAAAATATGTCCTTAAACAATGAAAATTACTTCATGATGATGCAGGAAGGTGTAGTTCTTGGCCGCTACATTTCCCACCTTGGAATTCAAGTTGATCCTACAAAAATAGAGGTAATCAATAATCTTCCTATACTTGCAAAACAAAATAATTTTAGGAGTTTCTTATGACATCCAGGATATTATAGATGTTTCATCAAATATTTTACCAAAATATCAGCCCCATTGTATAGTCTTCTAACTAAAGATGCTGAGTTCCAATGGACATAAAATTGTGATAAAGCATTTTCCGATTTAAAGACAACTCTAACTCATGCTCCTATACTTAAGGGACCAAATTGGGAAATTCTTTTCCATATCCATACTAATGCCTCAGATTATACCATAAGAGCAGTCCTAGGACAAAAAGCAAAAGCTATTGAAAATTTCATTTATTTTGTTAGCAAAAACTTGCAGGGAGCTGAATTCAATTACATAGTAACATAGAAAGAGATGTTGCCAGTGATCTATGCCTTGAATAAATTCAAGCACTATATAGCAAACTATCAGATTTGTGTGCACACTGATCATGCAGCCATTAGATACCTCATAAACAAAACCCTACTCTTAGGAATATTAGCCAGATGGTTATTATTGATGCAAGAATTTGACATAACTATTGTAGACAAACCAGGAAAGGCCAACATTGTTGTAGATTTTCTTTCAAGGTTGACAACATTAGAAGATAGTCAAGCCATAGATGACTCCTTTCTTAATGAGCATATATTCTCAATTAATGTGCATACACCCTGGTATGCAGACATATCCAATTACCTTGTGACAGGGAGAGTTCCTCCTCACTTCTCTCCAAAAGAGAGAAGAGTGTTAATTGAAAAGTCATTCCCTTTTTCATTGATAGCTGGATGCCTATTTTACACTAGACCAGATCAGGTAATGAGAAGATGTGTGAGGGAAGATGAGACCTATGAAATTCTACATGCATGCCATGATGAACCCTGTGGAGGACATTTTGTATCTAAAAAGACAACAATGAAAATCTTGAACATAGGATACTATTGGCCTACATTACATAAAGATGTAGGAAGATACACAAGAAAATGTGATAGATGCCAAAGGATGGGCATGCCAACTAAGTCATATGAGATGTCACTCTATCCTCAAGTAGTAGTTTTCCCTTTGAAAAGTGGGGATTAGACTTTGTGGGACCCATTGATCCTCCATCTAATGGTAAGTCCTATATTTTGGTTTGTACTGATTATGTAACTAGGTGGGTAGAAGTCAAAGAAATGAAGCATGCAAGAGACAACAAGGTTGCATAATTTATTTATGAAGAAATTTTCACACGGTATGGAGTACCCAGAGAAATAGGGATTGATCAAGGAGCTCAGTTCACATCAACACTTGTTACAACATTAGTTAATGAATATAACATCAGGCACATAAAATCCACTCCTTATCATGCTCAAGAAAATGGACAAGTTGAGGTGACAAACAGAGGGATTGAGGAAATACTAACTAAAACAGTGCATATTCATATAAAGGATTGGGAAAATAGATTATCAAAAGTAGTTTGGGCTTACAAGACCACCTGGAAGACAACTACAGGCTTCACCCCATTTGAGCTACTATATGGGAAGACAGTCATGATGCCTATCGAATTTGAGCATAAGCCTCTCAAAACTGTTGTGGAGTTGGAGATGGAAATTTTTGAGGCACAAAAAGAAAGGATCATGCAGCTAAATGAGTTAGATGAGATAAGGAAATCTACATTGCACCATACTGAAATTGTGCAAGGTCTACGAGTCAAATGGCACGACAAATTTATCAAAAAAAAGAAATTTCAGCTAGGTGACTGGGCATTACTTTATGACTCACGGTACAAGGAAAATACAAGAAAGTTGCAAAAAAGGTGGCTAGGGTCATATGAAGTTGCTGAGGTATTTCCCAATGGAGTTATGCTGCTCACGACCATTGACCCTGTCAAGTTCAAATTGCTAGTAAATGGGCACCATCTCAGATTATATCACATGCCAACTTCCAAAGAAGAGTTCCTACAACAGTTTATCCAGCATGTAACACCCAAGCACAATTTTTGCAGCCGAAGAGTTCCTATAGCTGAAGGTAGTGGACCTAGTGTCCCTCCTTCTGACTAATTGAGGTACGTACTTGTCATAATAAATATTTCTAGTTTTGTAGAAATCCATTTCTTCACCCATCCGCCCATTCGTACCACCTCTCTCGCTCTTCCATCATTTCATTCCACCTTGCACCATTCCACTGCATCATTATTACTGCTCAATTATTTCTTCAAAAGGACAACGGTACTTTCTCCCTAATCATTGCAATGAATCCTCTAAAAAATCATGTTTGTACACACTTAGGTATGTGCGCATTAATTGCATTCTTAATTATCTTTTAGAGAATTTCATTTAATCATTGTACGATCATATGGATGTTCATATAATTTTTTTAACCCCTCATCAAATCAATGTTGCCATCTCGCATGTGTGGACACATCTCCAAATTTAGGTTGGGGGGAGGGGTACGAAAGATACATAAATATTGCCACATGCTAGTCCATGATTGTCCACGTCAGCAAATCATGTTGAGCTGATTCAAAATTTAAAATGAAAGATGGCTCGCATGTGTGACGTGACACTAAATTTCTGCCGCCATTTCCTCCCATCATAATTTCCTTTTATTAGCATTTCTTGCAATTATTAACCCTAACCCTGTCATAGTTCCAAAATGCAAATGGTAATTGCTAAAAAAAGAGTGAAGGGAATTCAGCTGACAATTCACCTAGTAGGCAAGCAAAAAAGAATTCGAAAAGGTAATTTTACGGAGTGACATATTGAGTACAAACAATGGGATGCAGACTCATTCGAAATGAGCCCTCAATTCATGATGCTTTGTTACATGACGCACCATGCCTAACCAAATTTCAGAATTGTGGTTGGCTAGATTATTTTCTAAAGCTGGATAGTTTTGATGAAGGTATTGCATTGGAGTTTTCTCAAACATTTTCAAATGAAAAATCCATAGTGAAAGGGCTAGAGGTCATAGCAATGGAAGAACGAATAGCAAAATTTCCAGGGTTGCGACCTGATGGCAAACCTTACCCTGTTTCTAAGGATGCTAGGACAACTAGGGCTATATTCACGATAAAAGGTGACCCTCCACTTAATCTTGACAAATAGGGTGCTGAAATACTCTCTCTACCTAAGCCATGGAAGCAGGAATCCGTACACATCATCAGATATATCACCTGCGAGGGTCAGCTATCGAACCTGCATTCGGTGCATTTTAAGTTGTTGAGTCATATGAGGCATGAAAGGAGGATGGATATGCCCAATGTCATGTACAAACTTCTCTCCATTATGATAGTGGAAACTCAAAAAGGTAAGAACAACTCTATATCCCACCGTTGTCTAATTAAATTGTTGGTTGTAAGATCTCTGCATGATGCAACACCTAGAATGACCTGGGAATATTTTGTACAAATTGATCAGTATAGAACTGAGCCATCACAACCTAGGGTTTCACCTCAGACACGTAGGTCTAGCAAAAAATTAAGCATGGTTGAAGGCACCCTTGGTGCCTCAACCTCTGGTGCTGGTGTGAATCCTCCTACTAAAGAAAATACTATAGAAGTTAGTTCCTCTGATAATGAGCATGAAAAAGAAAAAATTTCATCAAGTTCTGATGATGATGATGTTCTGCTTAAAATTGTAATAAGAACAAGGGAACAAAAGAGGGAGGCAAAACCAAGGAAAGGAAAAACACAACCTATTCAAAAATAGGCACCAAGCCCTAAGAAAAGGAAGGTTGACTCTGTTCATCTTGCAACCAAAGAAAAATGAAAAATCCCTCTCAAGAAAAACAAAGACAGTTGTTGATACGCCTTCACAGAAAAATCCTGAGCTTGGTGGGACATCATGTGGAAGCACATAAGCTCCAATGGAGTAGGAGAATGTACAAGAAGAGAATATATTTGATAATTCAACAAAAATACCCTGGTGGATCTTGTTGCCATTACAGAAGAAGTTGAGATTCAAGAACATGAAGAAAGTTAGGAGTTCCTACAGCAAAATCAGGAAATAGGTTAGGAATTCCTACAACCACCACTAGAACAAGAACAAGAGGCCCTATAGCAAAAGGAGGAAAGAGGAATTATACCTCTACAACCTGAATTGGTGGGACATCTTGAATCTATGTAGATAGTTATATAGGGGAAGCAACCATCCATGAAAATCCTGGTAGGAATCCATAACTTTCCTAATTTTTTAGTGCATACAACAATTTTAAATTTGTGGAAAGAAATACAGAGAAGAGAGGAGGAATGGAAAGAAGAGAAGAAAAGGTTGAAAAAGGAAATCCAAGTGAGGGATGAGATGATCCAAGAGAATAATGAGGAAATTGTCTTTCTAAAGGAGAGGGTGAGTGGCATTGTAGCCTCGGTGCCACAAATCTTGGAATGCAGAACCCCTCCAAGGGTTTATGCTTTGCACTTGAAGGATAAATATCTCGCCTTTAGAATTTCCAAAATCATTTCAAGTTTGAACGCCTCCACTCACACTCCTACTGAATTTTTAATGCTTACAGGATTGCTTCCCTTGAAATGAAAAATTTATTATGTAAATTTTATTTAAACAACTTTGTTGTCACAAAATACCAAGACTAGAACCCACTGCCTTATGTTGGGGACATTCAATTGAGAGTATTTATGTATTGGGTGAAAAATGAGATTAGATGGGGTGAACAATACAATGCTTACAAGAAGAGGGAATCCAATATTCCCTTGGCCATCAGGGCTAAATCAAAAAACCCCAAGGATTTTTATACAGGATGGAATAGATTTCTCTTTAGGCCAAGCTATGGTAACAAGATTATGCCTTGGATTGAGGAAGTTTACAGTGAACATGAGGTGAAAACCATGGCAAAAGAGGATACTATGAGGGGATATCTATCCCAGAGATGGAAACTACTGATTGATGAGCTAAAACAAGTTGAACCAAATTTTGTCCACAACTATGCTATTGCAATAAAGAGGATTGAAAGATACATCCAGCTTGGGAGAACCAAGGGGTGAGATTGGCTTCCCCTGACTTTTCGGATGCCTACCCTCCTATGGTCTGTACCTAATTTCAGATTCTACGGGTATGGCATTGCATAGGAAAAACAAATGTGGAGGATACTTGATCAGTTTAGAGGATTCTACTAGAATCCTGATTCACCCTCAATGAACACTAATGCTAGAAAATTATCAGTTGCATACTTCAAGGCCTTAACCAAGCAAAAGCATAACTCTTCCCCTACTGGAGGACAAAAAAATGTTAGGTTGGGAGAGTGATGAGTCTAGATTTTGGTCTAGTTGGGGGATAGAATCTCTTGTTATTTGCTAAATTTAGCACAGACTTTGATATTATATGCTGACACTTTCATATAGTTTCTCTTAAACACAATAAATTTGGGATTAATTTCATTTTTGCTAGTTCTAATGATACTTACCTATTATGTGGGCCATTCATATTAATCTTGCATGTGATTGATGGATGTTCTTTAAGGTGGTTATAGATATGTGATTATTATGTGTACTGACATTGCCATGCAAAAATGATTGAAAATGCTAAGTTGAGAAACACAGTCACCAGTTGGTCACGTTGAGGAATCGCACGAAGGTCAACCAGGGACGACAGCGAAAGATTCCCATGTCAGCTGCATGTAACCACCTTGTACCTGTCGATGGTGAAGATGACATATAGTAGCTTAACTCCCAAGGTCCTAGTAGTTGGTTCTCAACTATCTGATGTCACTCAATCGGTTCATGCAATTGTAATATTCAAGGGGCCTGTGCTGGTAACAAAAGATTCAAGCAATGACTCATTTTTACCGACTACTTTAATAAATCAATGGGGTTTTCAAATAAAAGAAAAATATAGGACAAAGGGGTAAACCAATAAGTATGAATCAAATTTATCTAGTATCTGGACATATACCTTCAACAATGAATGTTTCCTAATAGATCATAAAACCATAAGATGACACAATCTATAACATAATCTATACCACTGCATACATTTTAGGTGCTTAATTAACTTCACAATTACTCTTCACAAATATTTCAAGGATTTCAAAACAACACACATTCATTCATCATCAAGATTATAGATCAACAAACTTTTAATAACTTCAACTCAATGATAATCTAATAAGATTAGCCTTAAATCTAATTCCTTCAAATGACTTTCATCATTCAATAAACTCTTATGTTCAGCACAATCATTGCATACAGATAGATTATAACTTATCAGCCTTATCAAACAAACAATTTAATTCTAAATACCATATTTCAAGAAAACCTGTAATTCTATTAACTATAAAAGATCAAGTACAATGTATCTCTATAAAATCACTACAAAATTCTATCTCCTAGCATTAGGTAAGCCAACCCAATTCTCAATTACCCAACCTTTACAATATGATACCCATCGGGTATTTATAGATTATACAAAAAGTTTGAACTTCACTTCTATTTTAGGCTATCCACCTTTTTAGGAACCAAAAATTCTCTTGGAAACTCAGATCAATTTGATCTTGAGTCTTTACATTTAGACTTTCAGTTTAACTAGAGAATAAAAAAAAAAAAAGAGAAAAGAAGTCATGCGCCCCCAAGACTGTCATTGTTGCATGCATGCAACATGCAAGGAATAGAAAAAAATCATGCATGCAAGTATTCATGCAACATGCAACGAAGAGAATCATGCATGAAAGGATTCACGCATGCGAAGCTGGAACTACCATGAACTCATCATAGCTGGTGAAGACTTGTTGTAACGTATCTATTTCTAGCCAATCAATCTAGCTATCCTCAAACTTGATCCGATCCAATTATGCTGCAACAAACTCCCTCATACCTTTTATCTTTATCATCTCTCTTCCAATAGCTTTTATTTCTTCCTTAACATCCATTAACCGATCTATTATCAAATCTTCTCCATCATCCTCTTTCTGCATGAGTCCTTTGAATCTTTCATCCCATTTCTCTTTTATTTGACTCAAAGGCATCCCCTCTTTTGTAAATGCATTTGCATCTACAATAATGGCAATAATTGCTTCCAACTGCTCAATCAAATTATTAACAACCTCTTGGATCTCATCCTTATGTTTACACAAGAAGTCAATTCTAAAAAGGAGTATACGAGAAGTTTTCTCCACAAAATCCTTATTGTCCTCCTCAAGTATTGATTGTTCCAAAAGAATAGCCAAAGGCAATACACTAACTCTTTCTAACTTCTCACTGTATTTTTTATAATCTTCTCCTTGTTTCTCCAATGCCTCAATGTATTGATACATTTCTTTAACTAACCCTTCTATGTCCTTATAGGCTTCAAAACTTTCTACCAAAACTTCACCCACCTCCCGGTTTAACTTGTCTACCCATTGGTCGACCATCTCCGCATTTCCTTTTACCTGCACCAAATCATCTACCTCCTTTTTGCTTAACAAAATAGGAGTATCAATGGTTGCTACCTATTGTGATTTTGGAGAGGATACATTCTTCAATAATGAATGTAGTTGATCCAATTGAGCTTTAATCTCATCCTTCTTTTGCTTATCCTTGATCATTCTTGACTTGGTTGTTGAAGCCACCACATCAATCAAGTTCATATGCTGATTCCTAGTGGGCCTTCCCAAGTTGATAGTACTCAATTGATAATTTGTTAGCTGCATGTCCCCTACCTCCTTTTCTATCATTGGCATGGTACATTCGGCAAAAATTTCTCCTTTGTCTGTGAGTCGGGTAGAATGTAGAATCTTAGCCTTCTTTTTAGGCCTCTCCTGCTCAATCCCCTTCATCATATCCTCCCAATTGAGAGGTTGTGAAGGTATTTCTGCCCTCTTCTGCAGGTCTAGTTTTAGCCATGTAGGAGGAGTTGGAGCAACTATAGAAGGTGGCTGCATATTTACCTGGAATTGAGAGTCAACCCTTGCTTTCTCTTATTGTTCTTGTAGTATATGCATTTGCACAAGCTTTTTAGCCTCTTCTCTATCCTTCCATTCTTGTATTTTCTTATCTTCTTCTTCTTTCCTCAACCTCTCTTCTTCCAACCGATCCTTCTCCAACCTTTCTTTTTCTAATTCTTCCTTTTCTAGAGCTTCCCTTTCTAGAGCCTCCCTTTCCAATTTCTTTTTTTCTAAGGCCTCTAGCCTTTCTTTCTCTAATCTCTCTACCTTCGAAGCCTTAAGCTCTTCTTCCTTTGCTTCTTCCTCTTGTTGCTTCTTAATTAGCTCCTCGGCCTCCTTTTCCTTCCTTATCTTTTTTGCTTCTTCTTCTTTTCATCGAGCTTCCTCTGCAAGTTTCAACCTAGCAACCGGGATTTCCTTTTCCCTCCGGTTTCTTGCTTTCTCCTCCTCAAGATCATGGATCTTTTGTATCAACTCTAACTTGTCATTTTCTGCTTTAACTTTAAGTTCATGTTCTTGTTGCCTCCTTTGCTTCTCTACTTCATTAGTTGCTGCCTTAATTTCAACTTGCTTTGCCTTTAATTGTTGCTGGTGAAGTAGAGCATCAACTTGTACCTTAGCATCCATTTCTTTTTGTTTCTCCGTTGCAGCCCTTGCATCGAACTTTCTTTTTTCCTCTTCAAACATTTTCCATTGCTCTTCTTGTGTCAAAATCTGCTCAATATCTTGCTCTAGAGGCATGTTTTCTTGCAAATCCTTTTCTGACAGAGTTTCATCTAAATTTGTCTCAACTTCTAGAATTTCCTCCTCCACTTCTTTTCCCTTGGCAACTTCAGCCATGGTATGAAGAGCTCCTTCTTGAATCTCTTTACTCTTCTTTCTTGTAAGTGGGGCTTGGGCGGATTATTCACCTAATGTAGGTGTTGAAACAACAGATCCTACTGGAACATCTCCTTCTTGTGTTTCCTCTCCATCATCTACAACCTCAAGTTCTATTTCTTCAATGTCCGAAGGAAGGATTTCTAATGGCTCTTTGGGAGGTGTCTTTCTCTGAATTCTCTTGTATCCTTTACCCTTTTTAAGAACTGGTCCTTGAGAAGCTTGAGTTCTTAGCACTAACCATTGCACACTTCTATCCAACACTGTCCTTCCAATCTTCCTAATATCAATTGTTTCTTCAACATCCCAATCAATTGGATCCAGGCTCTTGGTGCCAATGTTCAACATTTCATAGGATGGATCCAACACCATTCCATCATCCACTAAGGTGTCAGGAATGTTTTCTTTAACACCAAGCTCTGACATGAGTGAGAGCGATAATATTTCATAATTCTTCTTTCTTAAGTCATACTCATCTTGCCGATCACTCCAAAAATCTTGTAACAAATTAAAATGTCTAGTGAACACTGAAGGTAATAAGGCATACATCTTCTTCTTTAGATCAAAATACTTACGAGCTATATACAATCCCAATTTCAACTGTATCAACTCATTATAGAACACCTTTGCTCCCTTCAAGTGTTGACAGCTATATTCACCCAACTTCATGGGAAATTTATGACATCCAATTTTATGCTTAATCTCAAACCGAGCACTAACTCCATTAGCACCATCCTATTACTGCAACACCTTGGAAGTAAATGTGGATGGCCTTCAAAACCAAATAACCTGAAGTATGTAAATTTGGGGTATTGGATGTACCAACATCCCCATTTAAAAATGAATGCCATGGCTTCTTGACTTAACCGGTATCCTACATCTCCATTCAATTGATTGATGACCACATATAAAAATGCATCATTGACTCTTCTGAAATGAGTCTCAACAACCTGAAGAGATAATTGGTCATAGTTCTCCCATACCTTCTTTTGTCCATCCAAGGCTCCCATTATGCCCACTCTGTTCAAACTTGGGAAAACACCCAACCTTGTTGTGGCATATACAATGTAAGAAGTCATAAAGAAACACTTGGTTTCTCTGATCCTGGTTAACTGATCATGTATGGCATCAGAGACAATCATTGACCAATCAAACTATTGTTCTCCTTTCAAGATAGTTTGAATAAAAGGAAACATCCACTCCTTGAAGTAAAATGCATCCCTCTTTCCAAACACCCTAGACAACATCACAATCAACCTTGCTACCTCTTCATAGAAATCTGCCCTCTTTGGCTAATCTGCAAGCTTGGTTAGAGATTTCTTTTCTGTCTTCAACCACTTCTTGTTCAAGTGAGATTTATTTGATCCCTTATACCTACTATATGGCTCCAAGGCCTCTGCCTCATTTAATTGCACCAAGTTCTTTGGATCTAGAACATCAAATATACTTTGAAATGCTTGAGGAGTGAGATTAATAATCACATTGTCTTGTGAATCCATGCATAGTCTTGTAGCAGGATTGTAAGCACTGGCTATTATCATGATTAACTCTGGGCACTAGACAAATATAGGAAATAAAGTGATATGAGCTAACCCAAAGCTGACAATTCTTTCTGTAGTCACTGTAATATCCTTGTCAAACTCTTCTAAATACCAATCCTCAAAATTGTATTGACCTAAATTGGTATCAGTGATACCTGACCAATTTGATTCCACCTTGCTCACCTTCACAACCGGACTCCTGTGATTATACCTTAAGGTATAAGGCAGTTGTTCTGGCTTTAAATTCTTTGGTTTTCATGCTACCTTTGATGTTTCTACAAGCTAGTTTCTCTTAGCAGCTTCCCCTGATGTTCCTGACATCTTTAAACTTTCCTGCAAACAAAACCTCTAATTAGATCTTTAGATATCAACACCAAAACATGCTCTAAAAACCATACCTTTCATATATGCACCGGAGGCAGAACCAGGTAGAAACACAATCTAAAACAGTTTTTGTTTGCAACACTGCCGAACTTGGAGCCAAAACTGATATAGATACTTCACTAACAATAAACAAGCTCGAAGTCAGAATCGGGAACGGAATCAGAATCAGGATCGAAATGAAAAAGGGATTTGATTTTCTTTGGATTTTCATATTTCCACATTCCATCTCCATTCTAACTCCGCTTCTGACTGGGTCATTGTAAAAAGACTTCTTATTATACGCGGAGCTGAAAACAGGATGAAAAAGGAATCAATAACTTTTGTAAAACATAATTCTCAAGTTCAAAATCAATTTTGATCCCATCTCCGCCTAGGTTGTCCATGACGTCATCAAAGATTTTATCGATTTAACCTATAACTCCATGACTAAAACCAAGGTCGTATTAGATGAAATGAGGTTTTAAAACAATTTACTCATATGACCATGAGGAACGACTGAATCCTAGGGTATCATATTTTAATCATTTAAATGTGGCGACTAAGAAACCTACAAAACCCTAATCTAACAAACATGATAAAAAATAGGGCACGGATTTTAAACCTTGCCATTTTACCAGACTGAACGCGACAAAACCCTAAGTAAAAATGATGAATCAATTAATCTTAACTCACTGTAAATCTATAATCTACCTCACTATAAATTTCTAATCCAACTAATCACCATTTAAAACCTAAATTTAATCTAACTCACTGCAAATCCAAAATAGCATGACGCAATCACGACTAAAGCATGAAAGCGATTGTGCCCTAAAATAGAAAGAACTAAAAATAAAAGTAAAAGAAACAAAGAACATAACCAGACAAACAAAATAAAACAAGACCCGAACAAACAAGCACGCCAAGAAACATAAAATCGTTTGAAAATGACATGATTCAGAGCATGGGAAAGCATATATACAAAACACGCAACAGTAAATGAAACGAAGAACAACAATAAGAAAACCTACCTCGAATACACAAGAACCCAGCTAACCTTCTGAACTGATTCGCTCGCAACAATCTTCTCCTCCTTCAATCTTTTCACTCAAATGAACTCTGTCGCTGCTCTTTCATGCTCCTCAATCTCTTAATAATGATAATAACGACTCGTTTAATCCTTAAATGAAGGTACAAATGAAGATTTCTACCTACACAACCAACTGTCATTAATCCATTAACACGTAGTTAAGGCAGAGTCGGAACTAAAAGAGAACCAACACTTCACAACAGTGTCAGTCAAAAAGTCAACGATCCAGAAAAACGGCGGGGGCGGAACTAAAATAGAAACTGATTCAAAAATTTTAAGAAACTTGCAAACTTCATTCCAATTCCGGTTCTGGGTCTGCCAACTAAACACAAAACAAAACCAAACACAAAAAGTAAAACAAAAGATCGACATAATAAAACTAAACAAAAAGACAAAGACCAAAAACCATAAGTCAAAATAGCAGAGGCGGGAGTGGAATCGATTATGATTTTGCAATTTTCGGTAAAGACTAACTTAACACCCACTCCGGCTCCAGCTCCTCTAAAGACAAACCAAAAGACATAAACAAAAGACTATCAGGATGGAAACCAAAACAAGCTTCAAAAGAACCTTCAAAACCCGATTCAGTTCCGGTTCCGATTCCGATAAAGAGACAAAAGAAAAACAAAGTATTGGAAAAACAAGACTCCAAACTTTATTTCAAAAACAACTAAGTACAAACATAACAAAGGGGGACCCATTTTGATCAAGGCAAAATATGGGGTGGTTATGCAAGGCATAACAGTACCTATCTTTAAATGGAATTGAGCATTGTAGACATTACTATAGTGGTCAAGTCCACATTTGGGCATGCATGTCTAAATGGATTCCCCTGCATGTGTAACCGCTCTTCCACTCTTTTCTCTACTTTCCCTAAATGGCATCCTCTCAGTTAGTGGGAGTTGACTGCCCTTTTTAGTTGGTATAAATAAGGTTTAGATCCTCCTTCTTCGGGAGGGTGTGAATTTGATGAGTCAATTGCCAAGTTATTGTACAAGTTAATAATACTATCAGGCATACTTTTGTATTTACATTTTCCAATGAATAAAATGAGATTCTGAGTTTGCATTAGTTTAAAGGATACTCATCCAAGGGGGGCCACTCGGTGAGTAATATGTTCCTTTAGTTTAGTTAGATTAATATTAGTTTTTGTTCAGTACTTAGTTAAGAATATGGGATTGTTTGTTCCTACAGCCACTAGAATTCCATTCTATGACTGTTCCTGCAGCCAAAGCGGGCAGAGTAGTTTCCTATTTGCTACTCAGATTTTCCTTCCTGTTATGCATATTTAGTTTGGATTTGATTAAGTGATGTTTAGCATTTCCTTTGTTTCCTTCCATGCAATTTACTTTCAGTATTGATTCTTTCTTAGTTGTAGAATGAAGGTAACTACTTTGAAGTTCCTAGTGCACATACTGTACTGACCCATTTCAATTTCATGTCCCTGGGTTGACAATTTAAATGTTCCTTCATGATGGCTAACATGGCTATTCAGGTTAGATGTCCAATCTCTGAATCATGGTTGTAAAGACTTAGTTATTAAAATCATTATAGGAGGATGACACTTAGTCAAATTATCATCTTGTTTACAAGTCTACTCTAGGACAAACATCCAACCTCTTAGATTTTATGAGTTCACTATCCAAACCAAATCCAATCAAGCCAAATTCAAGATCAAATCAACCCCAATCAAATAAAATCAAATAAAAATCCCAAAGTCTAGTATCTCCTTCCAAATTTCTCAAGAGTTCAATCATTCACGTCATTCATCTCCCATTTATCTCATCATCCCCCTTTGATCCTTGATCATCCTAGTTTTTCTCTTTTTGTTCCTAAAGTTAAATCAATCTAATGAATTAGAGGTTCATCTCACACATTCTTGAAAATTGATCCCTATTTTATGGTGCAAACTAGATCGCAACACAAGAAGAACATGGAAATCAACAAAGAAACATCAACTTCGAGTGACTTAAGCCAAACTGCTCCCGAAATGAATCATGTTGGATCAAGCAATCCCCTAACCAATCTTCCTCTATCATCATAGAATCCTAAAGAGGAAGGCCAAGTAGAAGACATCACCAATAATGTCTTAGGATGACACAAAATGAAAAACTTGAAATGGTTCAAAATCCAGCGACTTACAAAATTTCCAATACCATGATGAGGCTAAATCCCTCCCAATACATGCTTGAATTGGAAAAAGAAGGGGCTAAACTCCCTTTCAATTTTGACATAAGCACTATTGTGGAAAAGACTCTTGGGATCATGCCCCAGTCTCATTCACACCCCCGTTTCAAGGCATCACTCAAAGCATCCCGTAAATCACATCATCCATTGCTCCAACTCAACCAATTGTCAACAAGGGAAGCTCATTGCTTCATGCACTTCAAATACATCCCCTTGTGAACAACCAATATTTGGATGCAAACACCATATTGGGCCAATCCATCCCATTGAATCTATTGCAACCATACATTCCCCTCACATTTCATGATTCTTCCAACCTAGTTTCTTTTCATGCAACACCGGTATATCCTCTCAACACACAAACCTCTCTCCCTATGACCTCACAAGGAGAAGGTGGATTATTTGGATCAGGGGAAATCTTTGATCCCTCATCATCATCATTTCTCCAAGGGAATACACCACCCATTTTCCCACCATTTCCACCTTTGCCATTACCATCTACACCACCGCTTGGGTTGGGCCTTCCCCCTTTACCAACTATCAATCAAAAAAAATTGAGCAACCCTTTGATCATAAATCAAAACATCATACCAAATCCTCCCATCTTGTCATCGATATCACAACAACATGTGGAAACCATTCAAGAAACCCCAACAATTAACACATCATCTACCATCCCCCAAGTATCTCAAAAAATGGTCTCCCAAGGACCAAGCATATCAATCGCACCATCTACCACACCAAACCCAATCATCAATACAGTGGTCCCTCTCATCACAACAACAAGCATTGTTCCTAATCCACCACCACCACCACCAAAACCCAACATGGAAAACTCATTTAGCATCACATTGCAAGCAACTTAATGAGCGGCCTATCAAAAGGCACTTCAGCAAATTCAAAATCAACAAGTTGCATAGCTAGCTACCCAAAAAGTGCAAGCATAATTAGCAACACAACATGTGCAACAGGCTTCCCAAGCTCAAGTTTTACTGCAACAACAACAAGCTACCCAAGCTGCACAAGTAGCTCAAGCTGCACAAGCCACATAGGTTGCCAAGGTTGCACAAGTAGCCCAACAAGCACATGCTCAAGCTCAAGCCCAGTATCAAGCCTAGCAAATGTAGACACAAGCCCAATATCAAGCACAACTACATGTAGCTCATAAACAGGCATATCAACAAGCCCTGCAATAGTATCAAGCGCAACAACAAGCAACTCAACAACAAGCCCAACAAAAAGCTTTACTGGCACAACAACAACAAGACTAATGACAAGAAATGTTGGCGCAACAACAAATGAAGGTGTATCAGCAAGACTTAATCATATAATAGAGCTTGTAGAAAACTCCCACCAACATACCTAAAATTCCACCCATCAATCAAATACCTCAAACACTTTAGAAAACATTCACTCCACCTCCTAATCCGCAGGATGATGTGACAACACAAATAAAATTGCTCTCGCAACAAGTGCTCGATCTCCAATCAAGGAAAACAAAAAAGACACCAAGCAATCAGTGTCCTTATCCTTTTGACAAGAGCCTGACAATGCTACCATTCCCAAAGGGATTTGAAATCCCTAAGTTTGAAAAATATCATTGGATTGGAAAACCTAAGGATCACATCAAGGAATTCCAAGTACATTGTATGGAGGTCGTATATGATGATACATATCTGATGTGGCAATTTCTTCGAAGTTTGGTTGGCCCTACCATGGAGTGGTTCTCTCACCTACCTACTGGCATCAAAAATTTCCAAGAAATCATAGACACATTCATAAAGAACTACGCATTCAACATTGGCATGGATATTAGTCTAAAGGAGCTATCTATGCTCAAACAACGTAAGGGGGAATCATTCGCTTCCTTCCTACAATGATGGAAATCCAAGGCTAGTAGGAGCAAGTGGGCCATGCCGGAAGAGCAACAAATTTACACCATAATTTCAAATCTTGAGAAAACCTTGGCATTCCATCTAAAAATGTAGTGCATCACAGCTTACGACCAATTGATCCCCAAGGCACTCAAAATCGAATGAGCCCTCATTGCACAAGGAGGCACACAAACATGTCTAGAACATCAAGACAATCGACCTTCCATCAGCTATAACGAAAAACCTCGCACATGGGTGAAAAATAGGAATGTCACTAATGATGGTGTGGTTGATGCCAAGGTCATAATTAGTGCTCCGAAACAGAACACCCAAATATATCAGCAACCATAAAAAAACAATCACAACAACACACAAACGAATTCAATATCACAACAAACACCCAATAATCAAATCAACAATCTAAATAATCAAGGGGGACCACCTTTGTGAAATATATATCCCCCCAAGGGAAAGTTTATAGCCCTTGGAGAACCAGTCAAATCCATCATGAAGAAATTGGTAAATGAGAATCTCATCAAAATCCCCACCTATGAGAATTATCAAGAGCCCCAAGTGAAACCACCATGATACAATGAAAATTACCTTTGTGATTATCATAAAATCAAGGGGCACAAAATAGCCAATTGCATGAAGCTGAAAAATATAATCCAAGACTTCATCGATGACAAGATCATAAATGTGGAACAACCAACAGGAAATCAAGATCTTAAGATCTATACAAATCCGATGTCGGATCATAACACAAGAAATAACAAAGGGAAACAAAAGTATGCCAATTTGAACAATGTATACGATCAAGTTTTCGCATCCCTAGATGAATGGGTCACTATTGTTAGCATCAAGAGAGCCAAAGCTGATTCTGGAGTCACCACACGTGGTGGCAAAGTCACCATTTTTGGGTCATCACAACCACCTTGGGCATCCACCTCTAATCTAAATTCTTCTTCTAATGGCTACAACATCTTGGACTAGTTGAAAAGAACTCTCGCTTAGATCTCCATCATGGAGTTATTGAAGATCTCATATGCCCTTAGAGAAATCCCTGAAGAAGCATTGGCTTCATCTACCGTCTCTGCCAATCTTGATACTGAACAATTCCAAGCTATGGTTGGGAACATTACCACCCCAAATCTCCTCACATTCTCTGATCAATACTTCCCCACCCAACTATCTCACAATTGCGCAGTCCACCTTGAGGTCCTAGTTCATAAAAATAAAGTCAAAAGGGTTTTGGTGGATGGGGGTGCAAGTCTAAACATCTATTCTCTCAAGCTCATAAATAATCTAGGATTCTCTGAGGATTCCATTAAAAAAGGAAAGGGTATCACAATCAGAGCTTATGACGATCAAGAAAGAGTGTCTTAGGGCACTATCCAACTCCCTATTCAAGTGGGGCCAACCATTATGGAAACCACCTGCTAGGTCCTTGACCTTGATCTTCCTTACAACATCCTCTTAGGGCGGCCATGGATCCATGGGATGCAAGTAGTTGCATCAACCTTCCATTAGTGTATCAAGTTCTTATATCAAAATCAAGAGGTCACAATCTATGGTGATCCTAAGCCCTTTTCTTATTGCAAAAACTTGGAAGCAAAATACTATAAAATCCCCCAAGTCCCAAAGAATTATGAAGGCCCTTCAACTCCATATATTGATCCAACTAACATTACCTCCACTTCTAGGACAAAGACACCCACCATTCCTGATATATCTAAAATCAAGGTCATAATCCAAGGTAACAGGTGTGGGGATTACAAAATGAAGAAAGGAGCCTTTGTGGTAGGGGAGTTACCTCAATCCCCTAGATCCCATGGAAAACCACAATCCACCAATACAACAACTCAAACCTTCAGAGCAGATCCCTCCTAATTCAGGAGTTGGGGGATCTAGGCCGAGAAGTGGTTGATGAGAGAGACATATCAAGTCTCCTCTATCAAGATGAGAGACCTGTACCGGCCCTTCTTATGGATAATGCTAACAAAGGACTTCAATCAATGTTGGGCATGGGCTATAACAGAAATGAAAGCCTTGGAAAAAATAGCAATGACCGATTGGAACCTATCATTGTTGAAAAGAGCATGAAAAATATTTTCCTTGGGTGTACCCCTCTGAGTATAACGATATGTGGCAGAATTCCTCCCATTAAAATAGTCAGGACTCCCCTCAGCTATCGGCAACCACCCTTCAAATACTAGTATCTACAAGTCTACCATTAAAGAACTTTACCTTTGACATAACTGATGTGTGTAGTAGTGATGAGGATCCCATAACTGAATTGCCTATGCTTTTCGAAGATTCCTCCCTATTCATGATGAACACCCTATCTTTTGAGTCAAACCATCAAACCCATGAAATAAACCTAATTTATCCTCAACTCATCGATTACAACCAATGAGGACCACCAATTCTGGACACGTTCGAAAACAATGAGGCACTCTCGAAATTCATGGAATTATAGGAAACGGTACCATATGGAGATCACAAAGCTAGGTTTGACATCATACTGGATACACAAGCCTATTACAGGGAAATGATTGAATCCTTTAGTTGCAAAAGTGAAAAAGCTGAGAATAATCTCTAGGTCTCTGAGTGAAAACCACACTATGGCAATCTCTCACCCAAAATTAGTAAAAGTAAAGGATGCATCCAATGGAGAAAACCTCTCTGAGGCGTCGGAGGATGAAGGATTCAATCTTCCTCTCAGTGCCATTCATTAGGAGAACTAAACAGTTCTGGCAGAACAGTGCAATCCAGTCAATCTGGGAATAGAAGAACTACCACATATAACATTGTATGTTGAGTCACTTCTCATAGAAGAACAAGAGCTCTTGGATGCATTTCTAAAATAAAGAAAGAGTAGCTTTGCATGGACCTATGCCAATATGCCTAGGCTTGATCTAGAAGTTGTAGTTCATCACCTAGTTGTATATCCTGAAGCAAAGCCCATGAGACAAAATATGAGGAAAATGCATCCCCAGATAGCATTACTAGTCAAAATGGAATTACAGAAGCTCCTAGATGCAGGGTTCATATGACCAATCAATTATCCAGAGTGGGTCTCAAATCTTGTACCTGTTTCAAAACTCACTGGGGGCATCCACATTTGCATGGACTTCAGAGATTTGAACAAAGCATGTCCAAGGGATGACTTTCCACTTCCAAACATTGACATGATCATGGATATGACGGTAAGATATGATATGCTATCGCTAATGGACAAATTCTCGGGATACAACCAGATCATGATAGCCAAGCAAGACCAACACAAGACAACATTCACTTGTGTATGTGGAACATATTGTTGGAATATGATGTCATTCGGGTTGAATAATGTAGGAGAAACTTACCAAAGGGCCATGACACTCATCTTTCATGACATGATCCATAAAACTGTGGAAGATTATGTAGACAACATATTGGCTATATCAAAGAAGCGACATGATCACATATCAGCCCTAAGCTCCATTTTTGACAGACCAGAAAAGTACCAAGTCTGACTTAATCCAAAGAAGTGTGTCTTTGGGGTGTGTTGGAACCTTCAAATTTTTGCACAATTTGAAGGTTCCATGTCAAAAAATTTAATATGACACTCAGAAAACTCAGTTGTAAAATCAGCCCAAGGAGCACATTTTGAAAAATCATAACTTTGGATCTGTTCATTTTCATGCCAGACCACTTTGCAAGCATGTTTATCTAACATATGGCAGTTTGCACGCCAATTTTGAGCTTCATACAATCAGTTTTGACTGAGTTTCAAAAGGCCAAGCTAAAGGGTTTTGTGAAGGTTTGTTGTCTGCACATAGTGAAATCTGGCAAGTAGGTCAACTTTGGAAAATAATATTAAGCGATTGGAAGATTTTCAAGACAAATAAATTAGTGATTTTGATTCTCCCCATCTCAATGTGCATCCATGCCAATTTTTAGGGTCATAGAACCTAATTTGGTATTATTTCAAAGCCAAAACCAAATTGATTTTACATAGTTTTGTGAGTGCCTCTCCAGAAAACTTTCACAGAGGTCAAATTTAGCATCTAATATCTTACGAAGGAAGAAGATTGATTAAAAATCCTTTTTCTCACATGCTCATGGATACTAAATGAACCAATCCCCCAAGTTATATCTTGTTAGGAATAAATTTCATATTTCTTTGAAGTGACAAGCTAGTGAGTTCCAGATGCGTTTTACAGTGCAGTTTTGAGAAAGTGCCAAGTAAGAAACTTCGAGTGTTGATAGTTTTCACTCCTGATCACTTCATGCAAGTCCACCTGGTGACCACATTCCCCTATCATAGCTTAGGACACTCGTGAAATTTCTTGGTTTAAGGAAATGTTTTGAGTAGTTTTCCACATCGATTCTAGGGGCAACTTTATCTAATTTGTCATAGTGCAAAATGGCATAAAGTAAATTCTAAAGAATATCCACCTGAGTTTAAACCATATTTCAGAACTAAGGTATCATAAGATTCAATTATTTAGGGATCTGCTCGGGAAAATGAGGATTGAGGAAACTATCATATATGTTAAGATACACAAAGACCATTTTAAACTAATTTTTGGCGTAAGACTTAGCTCTTGTCGCATTGCTTGGAGATACTATATACAATTTTTGGTGAATTGGTGGCTCATCCAATAAGTGAAATTCTTCTGCAAACAAGTATACCAAGAGTCTAGTTGTAAGTAGTAGTATCCATCAAGCACTAGGAAACCCCCTGAAGAGTCAAAGAACTGATAGGTTGGAAAGGGCAGCCTTGAAAGATGATAATGCTCATGAAATGTTGTTATACCGCATTGGTATTTTTTCAAAAAAAAAAAATGTGTTAGTAAAGCAGAGTATCAATGGGTATTTTAAGAATCTACTAGGAAAAAACTATCAAAGGGAGGCAAGAGTTGGGAGCTTTTACAATGAGAAGAATACCCAATGGAAACAAGTTAGTGCAAGATAACACCAATTTGATCAAGTTCCATCACACCATGATAAGTAACCCATCCTCAAATATCACAGAGATATTGTCATTCCATTTGAATGAAAGTGGTATTCTTGAATTATTGAATCTAAGAAAACCTTTTAAGCAAGACTCTAAAAAGGTGACTCTTGCATCAAAGCTTCAAACATTGGAGACAAAACACAAATAAATAAAGACAAAGCACTATTTGGAGAGGCTCGTTGCATATTTTTGTGTAAATACCACAATCCAAGAGACTCTGACCAGTAGGTTCTACATATCTATCGAAGGAATCTATTTGAAATTATTGACAGACTATAGTAATAAGCATGGTTGCGTGATAATGTTGTTATTTCCATACGCTCTACTACAGTCAATAATAGCAATCCTTTAAACTACAGGATAGAGGATTATTATCAGGTGTTGTGAAATCAAAGTGCATTGACATGACTTGTATGTTCAGGTGGTTATAAGAAAAATGATGAACTTGGAGGAATTACAAACACATTTCCCGGATTGACATCTTTAACACCTGAGAGAAACATCAAGGGATCACCCTAGTACCGCAAACGATGAGGTCCCAATAATCTCATCTCCAGATACTCGAATGATGTAGGGGACGATGCATATAATGTGAAGAGCCTTTTTCAAAAAATACATGAAGATACCAATTCAAATGCATTCGAAGATGAAGTAGAAAATTCACACAAAAATAATATACTCGATCTGCTCTAAATGCCCTTTATATGCACATTCCTCGTAGAAGAGCCGATCCGATTATATCCTAGCTCAACAGGCAGAAACTCAGAGGAAAGCAACACAAAATTTTAACGAGGTATTGAAGGAGATACATCGAATTTAGGAGTTGATCAACGTCATTATCAATGAATGCTATAGAACGGGGCATGGACATCCATCAAAACATACCGAAAGGCAGATTTTGTTAAAAATACATTGTCTGTAATGTGGCGCGAATTATAAGTATGAATAAAAGGGGAAAAACATTTCCAATAGAAGCTACAATCAAGCTCTTCCAAAGAGCGATCTGAAAGGCCTAACATGGATGAGGAAAATTCCCAGTAGAGAGCCAGAGTTGGGCAGGAACCGAGGAGAAAACCATAGAGTAATGCAATCGGAGTGATTGAATAATGATGAATATCAATAAGGGATCAACGAATTACTGCGCAATTCAAATACCCAGGGATAAGTTCAAATCATTAAAGGAAACCTGAAGATATCTCCCGCATCCCCGCGAAGGGAACCCTAAGGATGCACGGTAGAGCGGTCATATTCCCGCATTACCGCGGGGGTCTCAGATCGGGGCGCGGGTATGCGATGAAGATGGGAGAAGCAGGCAGAGAATAAAATATAAAGTTAAATATTTTATAGAGGTATGTTGGAGTATGGTGTTTCGGAAAAGAAAACAATTTGGGATAGTAAACAAAAAGGGTGTGTAATAAGCGATTTTAAATGAGTGAAAATATTGATTTCACTAAATATTTTTCACTTAGGGAGAATGGGTGGTTATTCCACCGGCCGGGCTTAACCGGCACATTTTAAGCGTTGACCGTTTAGAGTGGCTGATGCGGGGCCCACGTTAAACAGTCTCTTTCCCGTTCTCCGTTAACAAAGTCCATTTGGTAGATGGATTCCCGTGAATTTAATTATTTTAAACTTTCTTCGACTCACTAGCGCATAGCTCAAATTTCCCGCGCATAGCGTAATAAGACATGGGTTTCCTCCGAGCTTGTCGCACTGTTTCACTGTAACCAAAAAACAGGAAATGCACAGAATGGGTTTGTTGAAAAGGTTTTAGAAAATTTCAAACAAATGCAATTAGCAAGTGTATAGCCAGAGTCCTCAATCCTCCCTGCCTGTGCCGAAATGGGTGCTTTGGAACAGGCTATGCACACCATTCACAGGATAAAATATAGAAGGATTGTGTAAGATGTTGTAGTCACAACTGCCCTGCTAGACATGTATGCAAAATGCGGATGCATAGATAAGGCACATGAACTGTTTGACATAATGCCTCAAAGAAATGTGTTGTCATGGAATGCCCTACTTGCAGGAAATTCACCAAATGGATTTGTTGAAAAGGCTTTAGAGACTTTCAAGCATATGCAACTGATGGGCATAAAGCCAGATTCTACAACCTTTGCCAACATACTCGCAGCCTGTGCCGAACGGGAGCTTTGAAACAGGGTATGAATAGAGGAGTTTTGTCAGATGTTGTAGTTGCAACCAGAGCAGTAGACATGTATGCAAAATGTGGAAGCATAGACAAGGCATGTGAACTGTTTGACAATGTGCCTTAGAAATTTGATCTCATGGAATGCCATGATTGCAAGATATGAATGAAATGGATGCTAACAGAGATTTAGAAACTTAGATTAAGAAACTATCAAACAAATGAAATTGGTAGTTGTAATGCAAGCATTCTCCCCGCTTGTGCCAAAATGGGAGTTTTGGAACACGGTACAGACATCAATCAAAGTATAATGGAAGGGGGAATTTTGTCAAATATTATAGCTGGAAATGCTCTGATAGATATGTATGGAAAATATGGAAGCATAGACAAGGCACGTGAACTGTTTAACAAAATGCCTCAAAGAAATGTGGTCTCATGGAATGAGATGTTTATAGGGTATGCATAAAATGAATTTTACAAGGTTGCTATCAAAATGTTTAAATTAATGCAGCACTCCTGAACATTATCCTAACAATATAAGCTTTGCTTGTGTTCTATGTGTATGCATCATTCAGGTTTAGTGGATGAGGGTTTATATATTTAATGAAGATGAGTAGCCCTTCTTGTATTAAACTTACAATTGATCATTGTGTGCATGGTTGAGATTCTTGTTTATGTTGAGTACATCAAGAACACACTAAATTTTATGATTAAGATGTCAATTAAACATGTGGTGGTTGTGTTTTCTTAGTGCTTGTAGATCACATATGGATATAGGTATAGGAGTATCTACAATGACATTGCTTTTTTACTCGGAACCTAAAAATGTTGTGACTTTGTTCTACTCTCAAAAATCTATGCAGATGTGGTCAAGTGGTGTGAGGTTCAAATGGTAAGGAATTAAAGAGATCCTTGGATGTAGTTGGATTGAAGGCAATAAAATGGTGTGTGCTTTTTCATTTAAGGGGTAGATCCCATCCACAAACATAGGAGATCTATGCAAAGTTGGAGAGATTGGCTTGGGAGATGAACAACAGAGTATACCCAAGATTTAAGACATTTACTTAGTGATGTGGAAAAGGAGGGAAAAGAATTATTTCTCCACCACCGTAGAGAAAAGTTGAAATTTTTTTTGGGTTTTTTAGATGTTTTGATGTGCTGATTGCCACACTACAACAAAATTTATCTCCAAGATTGTTGCAAGAGAAATTGTTGTGAGAGATGTGAATTGTTTCCATCATTTTAGATAGGCAAAATGTTGTTGTGGATATTATTGGTGACACTAAATGGAGTGATCTAGAAAATAGGCTCGCACTATAATAATGCACACCATGTCACACCAATACTAATAATGAAGGAACAAGGTTATATTTTTAGTTTCTCGAAAGACAAATCTGGTTTTGTTTTGGTTTTGAATATTTGGTAATTTAGACTATGATGTTGTCTTCATAAAATTAGATGAATAGAGTGCATATGCACTATTGAGGTATTTGTCAAAGACTTATTTTATGATAACATGGACATTTAATTGAATTGTTTTCATAAACCTACGTATGTATGAAATGAAAATTTGAGGGGTGGAGAAAGATAAAAACAAAAGGGGGGGAATACTTCGAGCAAATTGAAAGATGCTTGACTAGCAGGAAATGGGAGAGGAGGGCTCACAATTACCCTTGCCATTTTGTATAGTTCTTGTGTTTGGACTAATTGTTAGAATGGGACACGATGAATCAATTTAAGGGGCAATCAAGTGCATGAGACATGGGCATATAATTGATTGACTCACTAACTAGGAGCATTTAATCATGCATGATAGTGTCTAAAGGGTGTTTACCTATCTTCCTAGTTACTTCGAACAACATCAAATTTGATAACCTTGTATATAATCACCCCTCTACCTATTATGGTAGGATATAATGAGTGGACAATCTTTGGATGTTGGTTATCTTTCATAACAAAATTGATACAATAACTCTCTTCTACCTTAGTGGCAACCTCACTTTTATATTTTATAGTACTTGGACAACCCATTTATCAACGTTATGGTTTAGCTTGGATTTTTATTACAAATGTGATTAACCTTGAATCTAGTGTGGTTTTTGAAGTTCCTTTGAATGTTCAAGACCATCTCCTTAAGTAGATAATCAAGGTTTAAAGATAAGACAACCCTCCTTGATTGTCAAATTCCTCTAATGACATCATTTCTTCCATGACACTTTGACTATAACAATTGTATTAATAGTCCTTTGGTAGTTAAGACATGATTATTACCTCATATTGGAAAAAATGTAATTAGCTCAAGTATTTAAATCTCATAATCTAATCAACTCAGCGAGAACAAAGGAAAACTAGAACACTTAAAGCTAGGAGAAAATTTGATCAATAGAATTGAAAAGAAATAAATGGATTCATCATTATTTTGGGGGAAATGGGGTGTGTATGAAATGCAAGCACATGTATCTAGCTAAATTTGTAGGTTATTAGTAAGGGAAAAGAGTAGCATAATCCTACATTAATAGGTTGAATATTACCTTTCCAAGTAGGTGTGGAGATGTGCATTTTAAGTAGCATATGATGAGCTTCAAAAGTGAATAGAATCACATGACTATTCCATTGAATTTCATAAGGAAAACAATAGCTAGAGTAAGTCCATATC
Organism: Sequoiadendron giganteum; assembly: GCA_007115665.2. Lineage (NCBI taxonomy): Eukaryota > Viridiplantae > Streptophyta > Pinopsida > Cupressales > Cupressaceae > Sequoiadendron > Sequoiadendron giganteum. The sequence goes on along the minus strand of CM021107.1, from coordinate 539,412,833 downwards.
AAAGGACAAGAACTTGATGAATTCCATCAAATTACTTACAACACTTAAATTATGTTAGAACAAGCATTTGAATTAATCATGAAATAGGAAAGTGATCATATAAATATTGTTTGTGAATAAAAATTGTAAGGAGAAGCATGCAAAATATATAAAACATGTCTCAATGTATTATCAAGTACAAGGTTATATTAGATGCATTCCCTTTTAGAAACCTTCTTGATGGGTGTTCAAGGCCACTCCTAAGGTACCAAAAGCAAGTGGGAAGGTGCATTTGATGTGGTTAAAATTGATAACCTCCCTATCCAAGCAATGGTTTCCTTGTAAATTCCTTCCTAAAAATGAAAATAGCGACCAATCAAAAGGCCTCCATGTCTAAGTAACCTCTATCCACATCCAAGAATAATCTATCCCTTTTCACACCCCCCACAACACAAATATATTTATGGTTATCCTTAGATAGATAGGGAATCTACCCTCGATTCTTGGAGATTGTCTTGCAAAGACTGCCCTTATTAACAATTTATATTGTTACTAATAGTATTTTTTATGTCCTTAGTCCTATGCAACACATTATCCCTTGAAAATGGATTTTTGACCAAGCCATGGTGTCCTTGTGAATACCTTTATGAAAAATTTAAAGGGTAGCTGGATCTATTCCTATTAACATAAAAAATAAAAATAGAAACCTAATGGAGACTAATGATGAAAACCCATATGTTCACTAGAAGGTAAGTCTTGTAAAATTACCCTACTAGAATATAAAATAAGATAGAGATCATTGTAGGTATTAAAAAGAAAGTTGTGGTACCTAGTATTACATTTCTCGTACTACCCCCTGATAAATTAAGGTATTAGAAAGAAATGAGTTAAAGATGGATAAATTAAATCAATTTTTTTTTATGGAAAATTTTGATAACAAAAGAGTAAAATCATTTTTTGGTGAGATCAACATAGGTTTTGAAGAGAATGTAATGATCATGATAGAAAAGAAGGAAGAAGAAAAAATGATGAAAGAATCCTAAGATCAAGAGGAAAGGTAATGGAAAAGGTTAGAAAAAGTGTGAGAAGCATCAAGAGAGTGTATCAAGAGGGATGAAGTTGATAAAAACCCTAGTAGTGAGAAAGGTAGATCCTTGATGGATATGACATTCATGAATATTAAAGGAATAGAGTTATTTATAGCCTAAATTAGAACTATAGAGAAAAATCTAATTAAAATGGTAAGGTAATTTTGAAAGAATATAAGGCAACATGGAAATTAGAGAAGTTTGATCTTATTTGTAGGGAAACTATACATCTAGTTGCTATGGGGAAGAAGAGGAAGTAAATAAGGGAGGAGTAAATAATTTGTTAATTGGTGAAAAAGTGGAGACAATATTTAGCAATAGAATAAAAGAAATCGCCTAAACTTTAGAGTTTTCCAAGGAAGCTTTGGAGATGATAGATAAGAGAAATTCCTAGGTTGAGGAAGAAAAAACTCAAAAAAATTAAAGATAAATGAGTTTCTAAAGAGTCCATATAATTAGTGAAGTCTTAATTGAGTTAGAGAAAGCAAGATCAGAAAGCAATTGTGTATGAAATTTGTGATAGATATTATAAAGTGAGTTCTTATATGTTTAATTGCCAAGAGATAATGAAAGAAAAAGGACTTTGGTCAAGTAGAAAAGGAGTGAAACTAGACAAAGAATCCATGATAAAGAGAGAGAAAGAGATCTAAGAACTTAGAGAATAGAAATTAGGAGAAAAGATAATCCCTAACCATACAAAATAAATCAACACATTTGCCTCCTCCAAATATGGATGCGCCTATGATTAAGATCCCTATTTTTCGTAAATACACCAAGGATGCTAGCGAACATCTCTTTACCTTGGATTTTCATTGGAGTGGGATAGGCATCAATGATGACTAAAAATATATATATGATTTTGTGGAGACCCTTAATGATGAGGCACTGAGATGGTGCATTAAAGAATGTCCTAAGCATGATAAAACATGGAAAGAAATGTGTGACTTATTTTTTGACAAATTCCCACTCATCTAATGTATGAACACAAAACATAAATAAAATATGGAGGATAAAAAAAACAAACAATGAATTAGTAGAATATTATGAACAATGATTTACAAGTATGGTTAGAAACTAGAAGAAACCTTTACATAAAAGAAACAAATCGAGTGGTTTATTTTAGGGTTAACCCTCACATTATAGCAAGAGTAGATGAGAAAATTTCCTCTTCGTATAAGGATGCAATAGAACTGATCACTAGAATATAATCCTAGTCAATTATATGGGAGAATGATTTAGTAAGAAAGGATTAAATTGATAATTTTCAAATTAGAGTGGAAAAAAACATTGTTGAAGTAAGAAATTATAGTGAAAGATGAAAAGGTTGAGACTTCTCCCACACCTAGAAGAAGTAAAATTTGGTTTGCAAATTATATTAGGGAACAACATCTAAGGAATGAATGTTTGATAATCAAAGGCACCAAGAGGGCTAACACTTAAGAGGGGAGCTTGAGAAACTCCCTAGAAAGACAGTAAGTCTAGATACTATAAAATATAAAGTGGGACAAACATAACACAAATAGGTGTCCAATATTACTTCAATAAAAAGATGAATATGAACCAATGGTTCATGGACTGACTAGGGAAGCATTTTTTGGATAAAGTATGGGTAGAGCATATGGTTTAGCTATAAAAGCATTAGATGTTTATTTGGCATGGCTAGTGGAAACTTTAATTTAGAGAAATTATAAGACCACTTCACAATATATACTATGTGGTACCACAAATTCAAGATGCAAGACCCTCCTCCATGAGTTACCATGATGACTATTGAGAAGGAAGTGGTACAAGAGGCTGCCTCGATAATAATAGAGGTACCAAAGAAAGAGGAAGGACCAAGAGGCCAAAATGTTATAACTATGGTAAACCAAGGCACCATGCTAATCAATGTAGAAGAAAAAGGGAGGAAAGTCAACATGAATTTTTTGTGTGCTGATAAACCACATGGTATTTCTAGTTCTCCCAAATTGAATAGTTCTATAGGAATGTGTTAGCACCATGATCATAAAGTGAATAATTGTCTAGTCTAAATGCAATCTATGATGCTAAAGTAGTAAAGAATAACTAAAGTAGAGGAGAAAATGTTATACAATGTAAGAAATCAAATATAGAAAACAAACGTAGAATAGGAGAATCCTCATTGACAAAAGAGAAATTGAGAAAAAAATGCAAAGAAGAAAGGAAAAAACTCAAGAAAAAGGCCATGTAGAAACTAAAGAAAAAGAGAAAAAACACTCAATAATTACCTAGGGTAGGTCTATAAAAACAATTTGATTAAATCTCCATATTATCATAAAATAAGTCTTTGAAAAATACCTCAACAATGTATATGTGTTCTATGCATCTAATTTTATGAAGACGTCATAGTCTAAACCACCAAATATTCACACCTAAAAAAAACATTCTTTTTTTTTGTTTCTATAAACTAAAAATAAAACCTTGTTCCTTCATTATTTGTATAGGTGTGACATGGTACACATTATTATAGTGCAAGCCTATTTTCTAGATCACTTCATTTAGCTTCACCGTTAATATCCACAAGAATATTTTGCCTATTTAAAATGATGGAAAGAGTTCTCATCTCTCACAACAATTTCTCTTACAACAATCTTGGAGATAAATTTTGTTGTGCAGTGTGGCAATCAAACACATATCAAAGGTTCTATGTGTGCATCTAACAAACCAAAAGAAATTGCCAACTTTTCACTACGGTGGCAAAGAAATAATTCCTTTCCCGCCTTTTCCATATCACTAAGTAAATGTCTTGAATCTTGGGAATACCCTCTTGCCTTCATCTCCCAAGCCAATCTTTTCAACTTTGGATAGATATCCTATGTTTGTGGATGATATCTATTCCCTACACACTATTTTATGGCCTTCAATCCAACACAATCCAATGTAATCCAAGGATCTCTTTAATTCCTTTATCATTAATCAATCCCCTTACTATTCCAACTTCACATCTACATATATTTTTGAGAGTAGAACAAAGTCACAACATTTTTTGGATCCAAGTAAAAAATCAACATCACTATAAATACTTCTAAACCCAAATCCATATGTGATCTGTAAGCACCCAGAAAACACAATCGCCACATGATTAATTGATATATTAATCATAAAGTTTAGGGTGTTCTCAAAGTACTCAACATAAGCAAGAAGCTCAACCATGCACACAATGATCAATTGTAAGTGTAATGCAATAAAGATTACCCATCTTATTGGAATATATAAACCCTCATCCACTAAACCTGAATGGCTGCATACACATAGAACACAAGCAAAGATTGCATTGATAGGATATGTTCAAGAGTGCTGCATTAATTCAAACATTTTGAAAACATCCTTGTAAAATCCATTTTTTGCATACCCTGCAAACATCTCATTCCATGAGACCACATTTCTTTGAGGCATTTTGTTAAACACTTCACGTGCTTTGTTTATGCTTCCACATTTTCCATACATATCTATCAGAGCATTTCCAGTTATAATATTTGACAAAATTCCCCATTCCATTATACTTCGATGGATGTTTGTACCGTGTTTCAAAACTCCCATTTTGCATAGGTGAGGAGAATGTTGGCATTACAACTACCAATTTCATTTGCTTGATAGTTTCTTAATCTAAGTTTCTAAATCTTTGTTAGCAAATTCGTTTTGTTGAAATGGGAATAGCAAAGGTATCTTCACAAAAATGCAAGTGAAATATTTTTCACCAAAGGAGTTATAAAGCGGGTAATTATTTTTATTTTTGGGTGAAAAGGTGAAGATTGCTAGCAAAGGAATTAATATTTATTGCAAAATGATTTTCATGTTGTGAAGAGTTGCAATCCTAATGTAATGTATATATGTAAGATGAAATAAAATTATTTAGGGTATTAGAATTAGATTTTAGGAGTTAGGTAGGGAATATATTGAAAATATTTTCAAAATATTTATCATATAAATTATATTGTGGAAAACTATGATGCATGTATATAATTTTGGAGAAATCAATGAAAGATATTATTTTTTGTGACTCAATATTGGTGTCTATTGTTTGTTGAAATTAAACAACTATTGGGTTGTCTCCATAGTGTTATATCTTTGTTATTTGAATCTCCATATCCGAGTTGATACCTTAGTTTCATCTAGACACATTTGTTGTTGTTGTGTGATCAGTTGATTGGTTTCTTTTAAAGAATTAAACCCCTTTGAATTGATTACAGTAACCTAGAAGTAACATTGGGATCAATAAGAAGATCTTTGTAGTTGATATAGCTATCATACTCCATAATGGTCTTTTCTTGTTGTTCAAATTAATATATCAAGAATATATTTAATTTGTCAAAACACATTTGTTGTTCTTGTGTGATTTATTTGACTGGCTCTTTCAAGGAAGGATTAAATTCTTTCAATTAATCACAATAATCATTGGGATTCATAAGAAGAGTTTTCTAGTTACCTATTTACACATTTATACAAGTTATAAATATTCACAAGTGCTAAACAACCAGAATTGTAGCCGATATTAGTTATCCATCATAATACTCCATTGACTCCATTTACCCAACAAGGCACTCATCTTCCCCATTTCATCATTTAGTGTTATCAAATTTATTTCAAAACCTTACATATGTTAACTGAACATATTAGATTTTACCTTGATATTGCTTATACGATTTATACCAAGTTAAGATTCCATATATCCCTTCCCAATTTCCATTGTGGATAGATTGCTCAAGAAAGAAACATATAGTTCAAATTTTCATCATTCACATAGGTACACCCCCCTAGGTTTAACAGAGCCTAAAGAGTAGAAGGTTTAATTAGATTAATTGGCCTTGTACATTAGCCAAAAACATGTCAAGAGCTTGGCAACCTCTTCTAGTTCAAACGTGCATTTTTGAGACCTAACAATTTGGCGACTCTATTGGGGATAAACTCAGTAAATTTTTCTAGCCTATCCATTTATAGAGTCAACAAATTTTCACAATTGGTCTTCAACCAAAGAGGATTCCACTGGGGTCAACCAAGAACAATTTCAAAATCCATTTCATTTTCCTACTTTTGGGAAAAGTAGGTGGCGACTTTGTTAAAAGGTGATAGAGAATGCATAAACATTTTGGAACAACAATACTATTTCCATTCAAGATAGAATATAAGAAGTTGCTGCAAATTTCTTGTCAAGATGTCAGAAGAAGTAAGAAGGCAGAAGTCAATAGGAGAGTTGAAAGAATTGAGAAAGCACCAAATACAATTGGGACAGCAACTGTTACAATTGGGAGTTAAATGTGTCCCAAATGCATCACAAAATATACCATTCTGCAATAAGAATAAATATACAAATGCAAGTAGGCATTGGATCCCACAAGCGCCTCATAATACAATTGGGAATTTTCACAATTGAGGTAAAGCATATCATTCATGGTAGTCATCAAACCAAACGAATGCTTATCATGTCCCTCCTAGACAAAGATTGGTAAGCTCTCGGGATCATCAACACAATCCATATCCTAAGTGTTGTACATATCAGTACCAAACACCATATCAAAATGTGCAACACAATGTCATTTCTCTTAGAAATGTCTATTAGAACTTGCAACAAGATGCACATTAGAATCAAAAATTTGAGGAAGGAGAAGATGAGTATTCACACACTCAACAAAGGGGTCAAAGTCACATCATGAGATCAAAAAATTGCATATCCCCCTTAGGTGCGTTTTTTGATATAAGGAGACATGAAAGAGAATGGGGGTGTGATTTGTTCAGTAGAATGGTAGATGCCTATATGCGAATACCTATTAGTTCCTTGCCTAATAAGTCTGAATTACACTTCATTGAGCAGTTCATGAGGATATATGAGCCCAACTCCATTCATTGGCCTGAGTCATTGAAGCCAATTACTCTAGACTAGATGAATAAGTTGATTGGTATCATAGATGAGAAAAGGCATAAAAATGGTGAAATCACTAATGAGTATGGAGAAACCAATCAAGCAACATAGCTAGAAGATGAGACATGGGAGAATCAAAATAATTCCTATGACAACATGCATGAGGAGGATGAACATATAGAAGATATCTCCTACATAACAAATTGTGACAGTGCATGTTATGAGGGATCTATTGAATATTCAGATTTTGATCTACAAGAAAAGTGATTCTTTTAGTTCTTATGGAGATCAGGAGGAAGAAGCAACAAAAAATGCAAGTTCATTTGATAGTGAACACATAGCACCCCCTGTTGCAGTTGAATGCCATAAAGACACATTTGATGAAAACGAGGTTTGTACACTTGAAAACGGATTTCAATTTTTTTCAAATCCGTTGTATGATGAAGAGATAGATGAAGATCAGATAACAATTTCCAAGACGTACCAAAGCATGAATTTCATGTGTTTTCAAATCCACTTTATAATAAAAATGAAGTATCTTTTGATAATCAAGATAATATACCAGTTTGTGAAACAAATAGATATGATACTGATGCATTTAAATTACCATTCTTTGGTGATGAGAGAATAGAAGAAAACAACAATAGTGAGATGCATATAGAGACATGTTCACTCAGTAGTGAACAAATTTCAGATTTGTTGGCAATAGAGTATCGAAAATCCATGTACAAGAAAGTTTCAGAAAATTCATTCCCAACATTAGTTGGTTTAAATATGCAAAACAATGATTGTATGAACCATGATCTTGAGTCACTTCCAACTAATGACATAAAATAAATAGAAAATGTTTCAAATATAATTATCCCAAAAGATGTTGATGTGGTAGAATTTTCAAAACCATGTGAGAAGAATTCAGATTTTCAGTTTTCAGCTCAGCCAGGAGACTATTTTATAATGCATGATAGTGACCAAAATGATGAAGAATTTAGCATTAAGAATAAAATTTCTTGGTGTAATAAATGGGGCATGAGTTTATCACATGATAGTAACAATTTTCAAATTATTCCTAAGTCTGAATCAAAAAATGAAAAGGGAAATGTGAGCAGTGTTGAAGTTAGTGTCATTTTAAAAATTTCCAATGGTGGTAGATATAATAGGGCTGATTGCATGAGTGTTCTTAAGAAGGATTTGATGGAAACATATCAAAACAAGGTGTTTGACAAAGAAAAATAGGGGCAATTCTTTTGGTGGCCTTGTGCCATTAGCCATGGTGTGGTTTTTCAAAAAACCATATCTATTCATGACAAAAAAGGTTTTGAATATGTTATTCAATATATAAAACACTTGGTTTGCTCTCCCAGAGGTCTGAATTCTTGCTATTCCCACATGGGGCATACATCCCTAGACAGATCCACTATTGGAACCTTCAAATTTTGGCAAAATTTGAAGGTGCCGTGTCAAAAATTTTAATATGACACTTAGAAAACTCAGTTGTAAAATCACAACTTTGGATTTGTTCATTTTCATGGGAAACCACTTTCCAAGCATGTTTATCTAATATATGGGAGTGTGCATGCCAATTTTCAGCTTCATACAATCAATTTTGATTGGGTTTCAAAAGACCAAGCTAAAGGGTTCTGTAAAGGTTTGTTGTCTGCACACAATGAAATCTGCCAAGTAGGTCAACTTTGCAAAATAAAATTAATTGACTGGAAGATTTTCAAGACAAACCAATTTTTGATTTTGATTCTCCCCATCTCAATGTGCCTCCATGCCAATTTTTAGGGTCACAGCACCTAATTTTCTATTTTTTCAAAGCCAAAACCAAATTGATTTTACACAGTTTTGTGACTGCATCTCCAGAAAACTTTCACATAGGTCAACTTTAGCATCTAATATCTTGCGAAGGAAGAAGATTGATTAAAAATCCTTTTGCACACATGCTCATGGATCCTAAATGAACCAATCCCCCAAGTTATAGCTTGTTAGGAAGAAAATTGATATTCTTCGAAATGGCAAGTTGGTGAGTTCCAGATGAGTTTTACAGTGCAGTTTCCAGAAAATGCCAAGTAAGCAACTTTGAGTGTTGATAGTTTTCACTCCTGATCATTTCATGCAAGTCCACCTACTGACCACATTCCCCTATCATATCTCAGGACACTTGTGCAATTTCTTGGTTTGAGGAGAAGTTTTGATTAGTTTTCCACATCGATTCTAGGGGCAACTTGATCTACTTTGTCACAGTGCAAAATGGCAGAAAGTAAATTTTGAGGAATACCCACCTGAGGTTAAAGCATATTTCGGAATTGAGGAATCTACTTAGGAAAATGAGGATTGAGGAACCTATCATATATGTTAAGATACACAAAGACCATTTAAACTGATTTTTGGTGTATGACTTAGCTCTTTTCGCATTGCTTGGAGATACTATATACATTTTTTGGTGAATTGGTGGCTCATCCAATAATTGAAATTCATCTGCAAACAAGTATACCAAGAGTCTAGTTGCAAGCAGTAGTATCCATCAAGCACTAGGAAACTCCCTGAAGAGTCAAAGAAGTGATAGGTTGAAAGGGGCAGCCTTGAAAGATGATAATGCTCACGAAATATTGTTATACCGCATTGGTATTTTTTCAAAAAAAAAAAAGTGTCAGTAAAGCAGGGTATCAATGGGTATTTTAAGAATCTACAAGGAAAAAACTATCAAAGGGAGGCAAGAGTTGGGAGCTTTTACAATTAGAAGAATACCCCATGGAAATTAGTTAGCACAAGATAACACCAATTTGATCAAGTTCCATCACACCATGATAAGTACCCCATCCTCAAATATCACAGAGATATTGTCATTCCATTTGAATGAAAGTGGTATTCTTGGATTATTGAATCTAAGAAAACCTTTTAAGCAAGACTCTAAAAAGGTGACTCTTGCATCAAAGCTTCAAACATTGGAGACAAAACACAAATAAATAAAGACAAAGCACTATTTGGAGAGGGGAAACCCCAACTCGTTGCATATTTTTTAGTGTAAATGCCACAATCCAGGAGACTCTGACCAGTAGGATCTACATATCTATCAAAGGAATCTATTTGAAATTATTGACAGACTATAGTAATAAGCATGGCTGCGTGATGGTGTTATTGTTCCCATATGCTCTACTATAGTCAATAGGAGAAATCCTTTAAACTGTAGGATAGAGGAGTATTATCAGGTGCTGTGAAATCAAAGAGCATTGACATGACTTGTATGTGCAGGTGGTTATAAGAAAAATGATGAACTTGGAGGAATTACAAACACATTTTTCAGGATTGACATCTTTAACACCCGAGAGAAACATCAAGGGATCACCCTAGTACCGCAAACGATGAGGTCCCAATAATCTCATCTCCAGATACTCGAATGATGTAGGGGAGGATACCTATAATGTGAAGAGCCTTTTGCAAAAAATACATGAAGATATCAATTCAAAGGCATTCAAAGATGAAGTAGAAAATACACACAAAAATAATATACTCGATCTGCTCTAAATGCCCTTTATATGCACATTCCTCGTGGAAGAGGCGATCCGATTATATCCTAGCTCAACAGGCCGAAACTCGGAGGAAAGCAACACAAACATTTAACGAGGTATTGAAGGAGATACATCGAATTTAGGAGTTGATCAATGTCATTATCAATGAATGCTATAGAATGGGGCATGGACATCCATCAAAACATACTGAAAGGCAGATTTTGTTAAAAATACATTATCTGTAATGTGTTGCGGGTTATAAGTATGAATAAAAGGGGAAAAATATTTCCAATAGAAGCTAGAGTTGGGCAGCAACCGAGGAGAAAACCATAGAGTAATGCCATCAGAGTGATTGACTAATGATGCATATCAATAAGGGATCAGTGAATTACTATGCAATTCAAATACCCAGGTGTAAGTTCAAATCATGAAAGGAAATCTGAAGATATATCTTGCATCCCCGCGAAGGGAACCCTAAGGATGCACAGTAGAGTGGTCATATTCTTGCATTACCGCGGGGGTCTTGGATCAGGGCGTGGGTATGCGGTGAAGATGGGAGAAGCGGGCGGAGAATAAAATATAAAGATAAATATTTTATAGAGGTATGTTGGAGTATTGTGTTTCGGAAAAGAAAATAATTTGGGATAGTAAACAAAAAGGGTGTGTAATAAGCGATTTTAAATGAGTGAAAATATTGATTTCACTAAATTATTTTTTACTTAGGGAGAATGTTCCACCATATAAGTATTATAAAGATAGATAAAATGGTGAAATATGAATTTGTTGAAAGGGGAATAGCAAAGTTATCTTCACGAAAATGCAAGTGAAATATTTTTCACCAAATAAGTTATAAGGCGGGTAATTATTTTTATTTTTGGATGAAAAGGTGAAGATTGCCAGCAAAGGAATTAAAATTTATTGCAAAACTATTTTCACGACAAACAATATTATGAAGGTTAAAATATTTAGTTTTCCAAAAGCAACTAATCAAATATTTTATTTTACAGAAGACTATGATGCATGTATAAAATTTTAGAGAAATCAATGGAAGATATTAATTTTTGTGACTCAATATTGGTGTTTGTTGTTTGTTGAAATTAAGCAATTATTGGGTTGTCTCTATAGTGTTATTTCTTTGTTATTTGAATTTGTATATCCAAGTTGATACCTTAGTTTCATCTACACACATTTGTTGCTCTTGTGTGATCAGTTGATTGGTTTCTTTTAAAGAATTAAACCCCTTTGAATTGATTACAGTAACCTGTAAGTAACATTGGGATGAATAAGAAGAGCTTTGTAGTTGATACAACTGTCATACTATCTCCATAATGGTCTTTTCCTATTGTTAAAATTAATATATCAAGAATATATTTAATTTATCAAAACATATTTGTTGCTCTTGTGTGATTTATTTGACTGGCTCCTTCAAGGAAGGATTAAATTCTTTCAGGTAATCACAGTAACTTGGAAAGATATCATTGGGATTCATAAGAAGAGTTTGTCAGTTACCTATTTGCACATTTATACAAGTTATAAATATTCACAAGTGCTAAACAACCAGAAATGTAGCTGATATTAGTTATCCCTCATAATACTCCATTGACTCCATTTACCCTACAAGGCACTCATCTTCCCCATTTCATCATTTAGTGTTATCAAATTTGTTTCAAAACCTTACATATGTTAACTGAACATATTAGATTTTACCTTGATATTGCTTATATGATTTATAAGAAGTTAAGATTTCATCTATCTCATTCCCAATTGCCATTGTGGATAGATTGCTCAAGCAGGAAACATATAGTTCAAATCTACATCATTCACATAGGTACACCCACCTAGGTCTAGCAATGCCTAAAGAGTAGAAGGTTCAATTAGATTAATTGGCCTTGTACGTTAGCCAAAAACATGTCAAGAGCTTCTCGTACCAACATTATAGGTACCAGAGTCTGAATTCTTGTGCAAAATCATTGGTCTCGATGATCCTTGGTACCATGATATATATACATACCTGAGAATAGGAGCCCTCTCCGTCGACATAACCCTGAACCTTAAAAGAGCCTTCGTCAAAATGTCATCCTATTTTGTCATCCTAGGAGATACCATGTATCGTAGAAACATTGAAGGGACCCTTTTACATTACCTAAACATTGAAGAAGCCTTGACTACTTTAATTGAGGTACATAATGAAATTTTTGGTTCACACTCAAGCAGTATGACCTTGGCCAAGAAACAGTTGAAGATTGGGTACTATTGGCTGACAATGGAAAGAGAAGCACATGACTATGTCAAAAGGTGTTTGCAGTGTCAACAGCATGGGGAACTCATCCATGCACCAGCTTACGAGCTCAACCCAATTATCACACCTTGGTCTTTTTCATAGTGGGAGATCGATCTCATTGGTAAAATACCCCCACCTCATCCAATGGCCATAAATTTATCATCATCACCACATAACACTTCATGAAGTGGGTAGAGGCCATACCTATGACCTATACCATAGGAAAGCAGATATCCAAGTTCATCTTGAACTATCTTATTTTTCGATATAGTGTCCCTCAAAAAATTATCTCAAATAATGAGACACCTTTCAAAAATCAGGATGTTCGAGACCTATGCCAAAAGTTCAAAATTCAACATCACTTTTCTACTCTATATTATCCCCAAGGCAATTGCCAAGGAGAAGCTACCAATAAGACCATCCTTAAAATCCTCAAGAAAACAGTCAATGATGTCGGTCGCGATTGGCATCTACAGTTGAATCCAGCCTTATGGGCTTACTATACAAGCATCCACACACCAACAGGTGCAACCCCTTTCTCCCTGGTCTACAGATCAAAAGCCATCCTCCCCACTAAGATTGAGCTCCCCTCCTTGAGAATATCACTGCATAATCTCATTACAGATGAAGAATATTGAGTCTCATGATTGAATGAGCTAGAGATACTAGATGAGCAGCGTATGGATGCCTTAAACCACTTGCAAGTCTATTAGAACTGTCTCAAATGAAGCTACAACAAGAAAATCAAGAGGCCGACCTTCCAAGTCGATGAGCTAGTAGTGATGGAAAATCAGAAGAACGTGTCAAATCTAGACTACAAGGGCAATTTTGAGCCCAACTAGTTGGGACCATTCATCATTATAGCAAGCTACAAATTAGGGGCATATCGACTATCAACACTTGAAGGCAAACCTCTTCAGGATCCAATGAACAACTCTCATCTCAAAAAAATTTGCACCTTATCTTTTGATGGTAAAATGAAAAATACAAAATAATCAAAAAATTAAAAAAATCATAAAAAATGATTGAAAAAATAGTAAAGAGAAAAAATCGTCCTCTAGTGAAAACTACTTCAGTGGCGCTTTGGGCAATTACTTTGGTGAAAACCTAGCAAACAGGCGCCTTGTGTAAATAAAGCACTCTCCATCCACCAAGATCTTCATGGCTTACTCCGCACACTTACTATTCACCCATCACATCCCATCACATCCTTCCGCCATCCATCTGTATCTACATCATAGCTTCATCCTATGTTCGTATCATAATCCCTCATAGTACTACTTGGCATATTCCCAAGGTCAGTTTATCCTACCTATATAAGAGTAGTCTATCACATCACACTAGGGAAATGTTCTTTTACTTGCATCTGGATTGGATCTGTGTATATTTTTGAAGTCTTTGTTAAAATAAAAAAATCCAAAAACATTCATAAAATCCTTCAAAAAAATCAAAAAATATATCAAAAAACCAAAAAAATCAATAGTGGAGTCATCTTGTTGAACTATGCCATCTTTGAGCTTGAACATAGGCAAGGTTGATCTTTAATCATCCCCTGAGACACCCTAGGTCAGTCCTTTAAGAGTCTGTCATAATAAGTTGGCAATCCATTTGTTCATATCTCATCAATAATCAATCATGTGTCAGTCAAACTACGTGGTCTTTGCATGTATAACATAGGAAAGGATAATCTATTGATTAGTTCCCAAGACCCCTAGGATAGGTCTTTAAGTTGGGTTCTTGGTCAAATTCTTGAAAAACCAAAAAAATCCAAAAATCCAAAAATCAAAATATTTGTAAAACATCTCAAAAATACCAAAAATAGCCTCAAAACATTTCAAAATACCAAAACCATTCAAAAAACCCAAAAAGGTGCATCCACCCCATCTTGTTTTCACCCAAAATAAATATCTCCTCATAATAAATCAATCATCATCTTCATCCTTTGGTAAAACCAGTTAGAAGCAAGTCTAGCAGGTTCAAAAGTGAAAGGTCAATCATCAAAGTCTCAAGTCTAGGTCAGTAAGTAAGCAAGTTAGTCAACTCAGAGTATCAATAGTTTATCATCCATTCAATCCCAAATCATCTAATAACATGTCCTAGGATGCATCCTTCCTACAATGGACATCAACATCAGGCATCACCGTAGTTTAGTTTTGGCTAGCGGTATGAAGAACATTAGCTCTTTTTTTTACTTTATCTTTATTTTTTTGACTTATCTTATTATGCTCATTCTGATGACCTCTCGATGATGTCCAAACAAATGGATTTAGAGAGAAAGGAATGGGGCAATGATCATTATCTTTGTATCTGTTGTGCTTGTTTGGATATTCTTATAAAATTTCTATGTTTTGGCCCGAGATATTTAGAACATCTAAACTACATTCTAAATAAGGTTTCGTATGTCAGATGTGAACAAGAGTACTCCTATCTGATTGTTGATTCAAAGTCCATCACACTAGGTGCAATGCCATCCTGGTTCTTTATAACCTGATGCATCATACCTATGTGTAGTATCAAACATAAGGTAAATGGCCCTTTTAAAATCCCAATTTTTGATAAGAAAGATATCATTATCACCATCATCATTGATAAAGTAGGTATTGGATCCTCTTTTCATTTCCTTATTTATTCTATCTTCTTTCCATGCTAACATTGTACCATGACAGTTAATCAAAAAAATCACTAAATGCATCCATACTGTATCCATAAATTATCAACACAATGCATATCACATCATATAGGAAACATAAATACAAATGCATTTCATCATTAATATAGGTTCATTATTCTAAAAAGAATCTCATAAACATCATAAGTTTGCATTCATTCATTCTATAAAGGTATTATCACATAACCATCATTAAATTATCCATTACATAATCACATATCATATTATGTACATCATAAATCATTATGTATCCATGTGAATAGACATATCACATCATAATAATCTCACTACGTATCATAGTCATTTGCATCTCACATTATCATATCATTTTTATCATTGTGTTTGTACCATTACATTCATATATCACAATTCATAATCATAAATCATTGCATATCATAAAACATCATTTCATGTCATAACATTTGCATCCATGAATCATGACAAAGCAGGAACTATCGCATAGGCATATCATATCACATAGTATAAAGCATAAAGATATCACATCATCATCATCATCTCATAATCATTGTCATTACATATCACATCTTTTTTATCATTAGATTTGTACCATTACATTCATATATCACAATTCATAATCATAAATCATTGCATATCATACAACATCATTTTATATCATAACATTGCATTCATAAGATAGACATGTCATATCACAAAGCATAATCATCTCACATCATCATCATCATCTCATAATCATTATATATCACGTTTTCTTAAATTACATTCATATCATTGTATTTGTACCATCACATTCATAAACCGCAATGCATAATCATGAATCATTGCCTGTCATAAAACCATTGCATATCATAGGCCATCATCTCATAGTGTACATCATCATAATCATTTCGCATAAAAAAAATGCATTTACATATCATATAGGTTTATTAAACATCCCATAAGCATACATTTTGCATCATCATGTCATAATATACATCATCACATTCTGCATAAGAAAATATACAAAAAGAAATGCATTCATAACCATGTGCATCCATAAAATATCCACATAATCACTATATCACATCATAGCATCATATAGAAACATACATCACATTAGATCACATAAAATAGAAACATACATCACACAAGATAGAGTCATAACATATGCATAACACCGCATATAGGAAATTAAATACATCCATCCATCATGCATAACTAAAGTAGGACACATCTCATAAATAAATTGAACCATATCATATATATCATCAAAAATATAACTGATATGGTACAAAGATCAGGATCAAAATACGTGTATGAATAGAGTATACAATACAAATTAGGGCTATCAAAAACAAAGCCCATGGATCTCAAAGAATAATGTCAATGAAAAATGTGAAGCTAGTCGAACTGGTTGCTACCCTCTCCCACCTGTCTCTTAGCATGATCCTCCAACTATCTCATGTCGGTCTGTTGTGAGTACTTTGGTACTCAGGCCCCTACTGGTACCACCTATCTATAATGAACCCTATAATATTCTTCCTCTTGGACAACCTCGTAGAACATGCATCCTCGCTGAGACTGTCCTGTCCTAAGAAGCAAAAGTCATACTCTCCAACTGTCGTCTCTGACCTATCTCCTGATCCCTCTCTAATTGAGCCTGGTCTCTCTTGGTAGTCTATGCCTGCACCTGAGCCTGCAAACCCTGTACCTATGTCTGCAACTATTGAATGAGGGCATCCCTCCTATCTGGCTATGGTGGTGGTGGTGGAGGTTGTTGTTGGTGATCCCTCAGGGGCTGTTGCTAGTGGTCTCTTTCTCCATCCCCATCTTTGGCCTATCTGTCCCTGCCCCTTTGCTGATCTCTAGGGGGGAATTTGCAGATCTCTTTGCTCTGGTTGATGTGGAGGTGGCCCACCTCCTCCTCTTCCCCCATCCCCATCCTCATTTCCATCCTCATTTCCATCCCCTCTGCCACCCTACCCCCACCTTGGGCCTGCTGACCTGCCTCTAGGCCTCCATCGTATGGGTGTTGCACCTAGATCTGTCAAGCATAGAGGTAGTATGAACCAAGTTATGTATGCTATTGTAACCCCTACATCCCCCTAACCCTGATCATATGGCCATAGTCTGGTCACTAGTTGTTTGAAAGAAGTAACAACCTCATCAATTGGGATCAGTCTACCCCATATTGTCTCCCTCGTAGTACATGCAAAGATGGCCACATATTGGTCATCGGGATGGTCTTGTCTCTCCCCAAACTGTTTGGAAACTCTATCAAGGAGATACCTCTCTATCATGGTATGCTCCCTCCCCTACATAATTCTCTCTTGCCTCACAAAGAATAGTTGTTGTACATCATCAAACCATGTGGGCATGCCAAGCAAGGGCCTCCATGTAAACACGATCATCTCATCTATGACCCTCCTCTAATGGGTGATGCCACCTGCCCCTATGTGAGTGAATGTGGCCCCTTCATATCACCAAAAAATGGGATCATCTAGCTCTAGGGCAATAGTTGTAACTTGAGGGCAAAGCACTATAATGTGCTCCTAGGCCCAGACATGCAAAAGTGTAACTCCGACCCCAATGGCCCTACTGTCTAGATAGGCGAACTCATGTAAATCATGGTAAAGGGAAGCCAACATCACTGGCCCCCATGCAAACCACTCTCGCCGTCTGAGCATATTCTGCCAGGTGAGACCCCATCCTAGGCTAAAATATCATCTACACCGATCTCACCACAAGACCTGAGATAATGGTAGCAACAATCAATCTAAAAGTGGGCACTGTGCCCCTATATCGCTCAAGCTCTATCTGCCCCTCAGAAAAAATGAGCTCATCAAGCTCCATAACCTCATAGCAGGTGTCCCTCTTAGCATCCACATCATAGATGACTCCCTCTCCATGGATGGGTTATCGAAGGATGCGCCAAACATCCTCCAGAGTGACTATGGCCTCTCCTATGGGAAAGTGAAATGATGATGTCTCACTATGCCATCTCTCTGCCAGGGCAGTCATCATGCCCAAGTGTGTCCTAAGAGGGGTTGCATATGCAATGTACCACAACCCTATCACCCCAAGGTGCTCTTGGAGCAGTTTGTGCATACCAACTAATCTATTGAGAGCCGAGGACCTATGCTTCCATGAATGAAGTATACCTAAGTCCTCTTGTGCAAGAAAAACCATAGCATCAAGTTTCGAAAAAAGTTAGGATCTCACCCTAAGTTGTCACAGTTGAAATAGCGGGTTCGGAGTTGTTTTCAATTGCAGCATTGTTTGAAAACTCCAAACAACACTGCTAGGACCCATCAAACTCCAAATTGTGCCACTATGTTGCAGTTTGACTGTGCCCCTAAACCTAAATTCCAAATTGGCTCGGAGCGGTGCAATTCGCATATGCACCTAACTTTGACCCCTAACCCTAATTCCTAAATTGAGCCGTGACGGTGCACTTAGCAAATACGACACCAATTCTACACTTCCAGTGGTGCTAAACTACGCCACTTGACCTAGTTTGAATTTTGACCCTATTTATTGTGCATAAAAATTGAAAAAATGAGTTGGGTAAGAGTCACATATTGGTGGTCCTGTAGCAGCTGGCCACTAGTAGACTCGCACTTGATCTGAGATGTGTCATGGAATCACCCGTTCTGCCATCTTGAATAATTCTCAGAGCTCAAAATGCAAGAATCTCTCAAAGGCTAGGTGTGCAAATGAATTGAAAGTGACCCCGTGGGGCCTATTTAAACTTGAAAGTTAGGGTTTTTTTACCCTGTTTAGCCATCCAACTAGGGTTTTGGGCCCTCGGTCCCATTTTTTCCCGATCGAGGGTTGTTTTGCATTGTTTTTTCATGTTTTTACACGTTTTTGGCATCTTGGACCCTTTTTGGAACCGTCGAGGAGCTTGTCCTCATTTTTTTGCGACATCACCCAAAAAAATCAAAATTTTCATCTAATCTCTAGAGGGGGCAGTATACTGGTGTAATCCTTCTCGTTGGGGCAACATTGGGGCATCTGAAATTTTTTTTTTTTTATAATTTTGATCTTGACAGTTTATTCTTTAAACCAACGTAATAGGTACATTGCTTCAAAGAGGGGCAAAATCTAGACATGGAAATATACAGATTGATCCTACACACTTGATCCTGATCTTACTAACACTAGTTCATCCTGAATCATCTCCTTGGCTAATCAATTTAATTGAATAATCTTTATTTGATTAAATTCATCGTATTTCCTCTCTTAGTTAAATAAATCAAATTTATCTGATTAAGTCATCTGCTCCTATTAATTAAATAAATCATTTTGTTTAATTAATCCTATAATCCCTCTTTTAATTAAATAATTCACTTTATTTAATTACTCTCTAAAGTCATCTCCTTTAAATTAAATAAATTAATCTTTATTTGATTTAACCTAACACCACCCTCTTTAATTAAATAAATCAAACTTTATTTAATTAAACCTAAATCCATTATTCCTCTCAACTTTGATTTATTTAAATCCTAAAATATAAATCAAATTGTCAAATTAGCTAAACTTCATATAAATTAATCAAATCTCAATTAATCATAATCCTAATCCATCAAATCCTCTAGATTTTGCAACTTGCACAATAAATCAATTTAATTGATTTATTAATTCCTCTATTTTCTCTCAATTTGGCATCAATAAGGGAATATTCCTCAAATTTGAAAAGCCCTCCAAAAGGGAGTACATCCAACAAGGCATTAAAGGCCTCTTACATGTCCTTTTCCTTGAGCCAAGTGGCATTTACTCCATAATTTTTCTCCCTCTAACTTGTCATTTCAACAATTTCAAATTCCACCTAACCATATTTATTTGCACATTCATCAAAATGTTCTCATTCCTCCTCCAATCATATGGGGACAAGTGGCCTCCTCTCATTGGTTGGTCTTTTATCCCACATTCATCCATTTTTCTTCTTTCTCCCTCATTCTCTTCTATAAATAGAGAATTCCTCTATTGATTTTGGATCCATCAACTAAGAGCACAATCACTATAGGCATTTAGCATTTGAATTTCATAGCATTTCATATTTTTCAATCAATTTAGCTAGGTTATTGGAAATTTTCATCAAGGAAGCATAATCATCACCAAAGATCATCAAATCAAAACGAATTGGGAAGGGCCATTTGCCACATCAAAATGGCACCAATTCCCCCATGGGATTGAGAATTTTCTCATTAGAATAGGATTTAATAGCTTTTATTGTGATGTTCTTCATTTCATTTCCGATTTTCATGTTTCAGACTAATTTCATGGGGAATGTTGATATAACTTGCATAATGAGATAATTATATGATTGTTCTTTTGTGTTAGTGCAGGTATAGTTTCACCATTCATAGATGGAACCAGGGTTTAGGATCTATTTCTTAGTTTCACTCAAGGAAACCCTAGAGATCGCAATCCAAGGATGGAATAAGGGAAAGATATCTTCTAAAGGTTATCCTAGGGTGTTATTAAAGACTAAAGAGGGGTTCACCACCAAGCTAGAGCTTGGAAAGACAAGAAATGTAAAAGATATATAAAGCCTAACTATATGATCTAGATTATGAAAATGAAATATAGAATAAAAGACCGATAAAGAACAGAGGTGCACTTGGAAACTGGAGAGGCTTAAATGAAGACCTAAAATCTTGAAAATGCTGACTTTAATGTACACTGGGACTCATATGCCAAGCTTGGTGATTTAGTCCTAGATTAGGGTTTTTGATAGAAATTAGAATCTAAAACTGCTGAATCAGGATCTATTGGAAATGTTTGAATGTAGGTAGACTAGAACTCATATGCCACAAGTGGTGATTTAGTCCTAGTATCAGGGTTGCTCTAAAACTATAATATCCTATGATGACTTCCTATAGTTTCCTCCCTACCAAATCTTTGGGTTTGAATCACCAAATTGCAATATGTAGGGTGACAAATTTGGAAACTTGACACTTTTTCTCCAATCTTTCTCTTCAATGGCTCTTCAACCTAGATTTACAAAACACACATCAAAGAGAGGGGACTTTTTTTATTTATTAGTGGATATGGATTTTCCTTGGTCAAACCCTATTTTGGTAATCAAACCTTGAAATGAAATAAAATAGAAAGGAGGAATGATGAATGGAAAAATATGCAATGTTGTAACTCACAAAACCCTTGAACAAGATGCTAAAAACATGTATGTGATGGCTAGCACAAATATAGATCTTGATTTGAGTGCTTGCTTGAATCATAAAACCCTACATCACAAATGTTAGCTCAAAAACAAACATGATGCATGATGACTTTGACATGATGCTTGATACTTGAATAATGCTCCAAAATTTTTGATAATCACTCTTGAATGCTCTTGAAAGTTCTCTTGATCAAAAATTTTCTATAAGATTTCTTCATCAACTTGCTAGGTGAAAAATGAGTGAAATAGCCTTGTATTTATACTTGTTTATGCCAAATTTACCAAAATTACAACACTACAAGCCGACATCATATCTAGGAGGATAAAATCCTACAAAGAATTTTAATTTCAATTAGGTCCAAGCTAAGGGGGAATCATACGCTAGTTGTGGTGTATGAGTCCAAGTAGGCTAGGCTTGGGACACATTTTTCAAGAAATGCTTAGTTTAATGTGAAATTCAGATCTAGGCCTTGAAACCTAGGTGGGACTCATATGCCCAAGGTGGTGTATGAGTCCCAAATCACTAAATATGGTCCATATAATCCAAAAACATTAAATTATGATTAGTCACTTGATATATTTTGAGATTATCCTCATAAAGATGCATTAATTAAGGCTTTTGGATGCAAAATAAGACCAAATAAGGCATAAAGAAGCCCAATTTTATCAAGGAGGGAACAAACAAGTGTGAAGATGTAGAGCATACATTTTCCTACACTACAACAACATGTGTACCTTTGAATTGATACACCACAAGCTTTGAATCACCATGCACCTTTGATACAGTTGATTCCATATTTAGAATCTATATTTAAACCAAGTAACAAAGCTTCATACTTTGCTACATTATTGGTACACTTAAAGTTCAATATGAAAGTGAACTTGTAATATTTTCCCTCAAAGGACATCAATACAATTTCTGCACCATTACCTTCTCTTGAAAATCCACCATAAAAATGCATATAATAAATTCCAACATCTTCTAGAGGAAGTTGTGAGGGTACCAAATTAGGATCAATATTTTGAATAGATTCATGATTACTATAACTTGCCAAATTATCAATCTCCAAATAAAGATAGTAGACCCCATTCCTAAGTTCATTAGGATTCTCTACAATGATCATCATTTTATTTTCTTTATGTAACTAGACCTCTTTTCCACATGTTAGGATGGTAGCATAGGATAAATCCATCTGAAGGCTACAACACATTGGAGCTACCCATTTTCATGATAATGTAATGTTGAAAATTGCACCCTAGGGGTAATTTCACATTTATGTATTTTTCCTTGCATTTATTACACCTCATAGCATTTGTGATAAGAACCTCATGGGTCAAAATTTCATGATTCTAACTCCATAAGGACCAATGATGAAGTGACAAAAAATTTCCATCTCATTTCAAAAAAATTGATGCGTTGGACACCTGCATAGTGCATAGACATCCATGTGGAATGCTAGCATCCACACAATTTTCTGAGATTGGAATAAAAAATCTTGGAATCTTGACTCGTGACACGTGTCCCTATAGTCAAAACTCTGAGTATAACAACTCATCTCGCCTCTTGCAGGAACAAACCATCTCTTTTCTCTCATTATTGGGGTTCCTTCTCATTCTAACACTTCAATCTTTCGATATCGCTCCATTCTCTAGCTCTTGCTTCTTCGAACTTGCTTCTATAGAAAAGATCTGTTGGATTGAGGTCCCTCCAATAGCTAGAGCTCTCTTACAAGAATTCAATGGTGTTTCCATGCATTCAAGAGGGGGTCGAGGACTATTAGTAATTCTCTCTTGTTCCTTATCTATTTATGAATAGATTACTTTGCTTAATTTGCTATCTTTTGGTACAGGTTCTCCTGCTTGAGCTAGGATTATTTTCACCACTTTGTACTTTTTTAATTTTTCTACTTTTTTATCTATCTAGTTTTCCATGGAGATGGGAACACCAAAATGGGGGTTTGACTATGGCAAGCCCTAAAACAACCCCAACATTTTTCCTCGTCCATCTTATGTGCGTGTTTTTGAAGTGAAGCTTGGAGGAAGGTTTCAAATGTGTGACCATTTGTAAGTTGATCCTTGGATTTCCTTTGCATTTTTCTAGTATTTCCTATTTTTTGTTTATCTATTTTTTTGAATATACCTCAGGTTCAAGTACATTAGTGAGGTTAAAGAATTTATGCCTAAGGTTTTATTTCTCTATCTTCCTTGGATGCCAACACGTCCCTCAGACTCTAGCATGCCACGTTGGAATCTTGGTGCTTCACTGTAGTCCTATGGATGAGAGATATTCCTTTTGTGGCAGGGATCTCAATACTTTGCTCTCTTAGATTCTGAAGTAGTCTATTTGAATATTGTCCTTAGTAAGGTATTTTTTGCAATTTCTTTATTCATCTATACCTTGAGGTATTTTAGGGTAGGTCATTCCCTGGGATTCTCTTTACAATGAGGAGACTCATGAGTAGTGAATCTCCCTTCTCTTACATTTTGGTGAACTTGATGTGAAACATGTCAGATATTTTTCTGCAATATTTTAATGTTTATGATAACACTTTCTCTAAGGAAGATTTCGATATGTTGGATGATGTTCTATATGAGTTTTTTTGTAGTCCTCATTGCTTCCCTGAGACCTAAGAGACCCATTGTTTACTTAACTCCAACTAACCCTTCTCCTAAGAAGATTCATTCTATCTATGTGGTCTCATATTACGATGACTCGATGGATTTGTATACAAGGTTTGTATGAGCTACAAACTCTACTTCCTATAATTTCGAGGCACACAAATACAATACTAGGAGAAATTGATAGAACTTTAATAAATAATCTTTTGTTCCTACACCTCAACCTACTCAAGTTCCTACTTCTTTACTGCCTTCTCAACCAATTCTTCCTTCGAAACCTAAACCCATGACTAAAGCACCTAGAGATTATGATCTTTTCGAGAAACTTCATGTTACTCTAACTAAGATCTTGCTTTGGGATTTGCTTCAGACTCCTCCCATTTACCAAGGTATGTTTTAGGAAGCCTTGTAAAAGATCCTCTTGCCCACTTCCACTAGGCCGGTAGATGTTAACACATTGATGGCTCATATTCATGTGGATTCGCCAAATATTGCGTTCTATCCATAGGAACTTTTTCCCTCAGATGTACAGAAGCAAAAAGATCCTCTAATGATCATAGTAAGTGTTAATAGCATTGGTATTAGACGTATCATCATTAATATTGGTTTGGCTCTCAATGTTTGCATTATTAATTTGTTACCTAAGATTAATGTTGATTCTTCTTCCTTAGTTGCTTCTTCTCTATACATTCATGGATTTTATAATGTTGGTCGACAAGCCCTAGGCATGATAATATTGCCCTTGTGGCTAGGACCTATTACCTTACCCACTTTGGTGTATGTGATGCATGGCACCTTACCTTAAAATATTCTTCTAAGAAGGCCTTGGATTCATGCTATGGGAGCCATGACTTCTACTCTACATTGTTCTTTAAAGTTTATGGCTAACAATCAAGTGGTTATGATTAAGGCTAACCCTAAAGTAGTCCACCTTTGTGAATTGGTGGTTTTTGGTTGAGCCTTGGTTATTTCCACTCTTAAGAATTGTATTTCATTGCTAAAATTTCATACATCAAAGTGCTCTTTGGTGGTGTGGTTTGTAGAGATCATCCTCAAAGCAAGTGTCCCGAAAGAGGAACAACCTAAAGTATAAAGTCCAAAGTCTTCCCTGTCTACTTCTTCCTCTAAATAAAATGCATTTCTTGGTGATAGTTGGGGATCCTTGGTGGGTAAAAGTACAAAGCTATGTCACACTTTTGGCCAACTTATCAACACAACTGAATTTAAATATTTCTAACTAAAAATCAATTTTGGTCAAACATATGATTTAGTAAGATTCATTCTAGCTAAGTTAGATACTTCCACAACTTTTTCAACTAAAATTGTTGGCTAAAATATATGGAGCGCCACTTAGAGACCAATTTACCAAAAAATAAAATCATTTAAAAAGCATGAAGTTTTAATAACTCTTGCTCATGTAAACAATTTTTTTTAAAAAATATAAAAATACCCTTTTGTAGATCCATAAGTGTAGTTTTCAAAAATATATTTATTTTAGTAGTTTAATTATTATTTATATTTTATTTTTTATTTTTACTAAAAGTAGGTTATCAACACAAAGAATTAGGTTGATTACCATGCCAAGGAAAAATACTAAAACATTAAAAAAATTGAAAAAAATATGATGCACTAGACAAAAGAATCTATATCAAGATGGTATTTTTTTTTTCTATTTTAGATAAATATTAATATGAAATTTGACATCGAATGGAAACAATTGCTTTTTGATACACACACATTTTAATATTTATTTAAAAACATATTTTATCAAAATTTGAAAAAAATATATCCATGCACTAAAGTTTCAAATTATAAATACACACAAAATAATTGAAAGAAAAAAAATACTATAAAAAGTTTGATGTCTCACGTAACATTTTTTGTAGCATTTTATTAGCAACTAAATTATAATGTTAATTTATTAAAAAACTAGTTTAAAATAATTTTTTAATTTTTTAAAATGCACATATTAAATATACTAAAAAATACACATTTTACTAGTTTACATCTTTTCAAAATTTGAAACCTATATCCCACTTTTTAGTGATTCAAGTTTAAAAGTTGGATTATTGTTGGCTATTTCCATTATAAAGTGTGAGACAACTATGTACTTTTACCTTGGACTTCTCTGAATTCTTCATTTGAGAGTACAAAGTGAATCATGTCCACCTCAATCTTCCAATAACTTAAAATACCTTCGCTAAGAAAGGCGATCAACTTCTTGTTGAGAAGGAAAGTTGTGATCTTACCCAGGAATCCAGTTTTTCCCCTACTAATGAGGATGATCAATGTTATAATGGAGAGGTTAACATTTGTAATTCTGATAGAAGGATGGTTTTGGTCTGTAGACATGTTTGACACTCATTGGTGGAATGATGCTCTCTACATGGAACAACCTCCCTCCAAGGTTTTACAAATTGATTATGGCCCTAGGTACAAGCTCATTTCTAAGTATGTTTATAGACATAAAGGTCTTGGGAATATTGAACAAGAAATTTAGGTCCCTATCCAATTTAAGCCTCACAAGTTTAACTTGGGATCGAGATGCTCTATTAAACAATATAGAAAAAAACCATGGTGGAGTGTTAACATGATTTCAATTGAATGTCTCAACTTAGTTCATCTTGAACTAACAGAGGATAAATAAAAAGCTGAAGAAGTTCCTCTAGATGTCGTTTCCTTGAAAGAAGCACTGGAATAATTCTTAGGTGCTTATTCCCACTTGCCTTCCTTTCACCATAAGTGATGATTCTCGTATTGCTTGAATAAACAAGCATAGTTTGGAGAATCTATTTTCAATATGGACGAGTAGGACCCTCTATCTAACATTGATGATGGTGTCTTGATACCTCATACTGAAGACTATAGTACTCTCCTTAAGGGAGATACTATTGAAGTTTTCATGGACCCTAAATCTCCTAAAAAGGTGATTAAGATCAAAAAGTCTTTTTTTTTAAGAAGCTAAGGAGCACTCTAACCTTTTACATTCTCATCCTAATATCTTTGCTTGGTCATATGATGACATGAATAGTATTAATGATTCTATAGTGTGATGGAACCCCTAAAAATTTTGGTTCCATTTTTAAATTCTATAAAATTCAGTCGGTTTCAAGTATCTGGACTTAGGGTTTTGTCCATTATCAATGCCTTGGGATTTTTGTTGTCAAAGCCCTTCTTAAAAACCTTTAAGTCTTTCTCTTGTTAGTTTTATAATCCGTCGTTGACCACTTACCACCAGTTCCTAGTTAGTTAAGTTGCAACTTGAGTCATTGAAAGTCATTGAGTAACTAGCCCCATATGGTTAGGACTTCATGGGTTTTCATCATTGAAACCTTTCCTCGTGCCCCAGTCCACGAAATTCCTCTATTTTACAAGGTTAAATTATTAGCCTTGTTTGGACTTTACATCCTTTGAAATAAATTATTCTTGTCTTCTGAAGTCATTTCATACGTTCTCCTAGGTATTCCCTGTAACTCAGATTTTTGGAATTGGGATAGATGTTGTTGCTGCACAAGATTACAAACATCAATTCTAATCTAAATAAAACAACAAAGAATGATTACAAGTAAGCATAATTAATCTAAACTAATAAAACTAGAATGATCTCACCGAATATACAATTACTTCTTTGATTTATCTCAATTTCCCTTCTCCATCTTGCTGTATCGTCATTATTTCGCTCAGATATTTGTGTTTGAATGCAAATATGAATTTGCCGAGTGTCTTAGCAAAATATCAAAGATTGTTTCTTCTCAAAAGTATAATGATTTCGGGAGGAGGAATAATGATAATGACAAGCCATTTTATAGATTTTGGGTTTTCGAACGATCGACTCAGATTGGAAGAGAGATCGACGGATGAGATTGATGAATGTCATGCGATGAGTTATGTGACAGATGGAACGTGAGTTAGAATGTGACTTCAACTGCAGAATAAAGACTAATTTAGAACGTGAGTTAGAACACGAGTTCAATATCTTAATCTTCAAAAATAGAATAAATAGACTTTGTATGCAAAAGAAAAAGTTAGAAGTTGAAGAATAATGCATTCGAATGCAAATAGAGTTAGAACTAGTTAATCGACTAGTTGTGACAGAGAGTTCTCTCGCAGAGATAAACTGGTGTTTGAACTGAAGAGATAACTAGAGAACTAAAAATAGATCTCGAGTCAGAAGGTGAGTGAATAACTTAGATAACTGATTGACAGAAGAATGTGACATAAATAATTAAATAATGAATTAAATGCTAATTTAATTCAACATTTGAAAATAGAGACTTTAAATAAATAAATAAAGTAATTTATTTAATTTGAATGTTTGAAAAGGATAATATGAATAATTAAATAATAAATATTTAATTATAGATAAAGGGGGTTAAATGAATAATTAAATAAAGATATTTAATTATAGTTGAAAAAGTATGACAAAGGGGTAATTAAATAATAAATTATTTAATTGATAGATAAAGGGGGGAGAATTAATTAGTTCGCAACATAATTAAATAAATATGATTTATTTAATTAATCAAGTTGAATAAAGGGTGATTTAATGACTTAATGAATTAATTAAAAAGGGGTATTTAATTAATAGAGCAAATATGTGTTAGAAAGGCTAATTAAATAATTAACATTATTTAATCATGACAATGGACTATAGAAAATTATGTCGAATGTGTACTCACAAGCCTAGACCAATTTTCGGTATCTACATTCCCCTTCTTAAAGAAACTTATGAGCACTTGCAAACTTGTCCCACTTAAGTCTTGTATACCACTTTTTCTCATTGCTCATCACGGATAACTTTGTAAATGTTTTATTTACATTAGCGATGTGCGATGTGCATTGTTTCCTTTGTAACACTCATCATGAATGAGTTATGGATCTTAAGTTTTGCAGTGGTGATACATAATAGCTCTTCGTTCTCTTTTCTTTTTCTTCCATCACTCATTGCGGATTTTTTTTGAACTTTGAGCTCCAAAATAGTGATGAGCGATGTGGTCATGTGTTCCAATTTTTTATCGCTGATTTGAATTGCTCTTGTGAGCGATTTTTCTTGTGCCTTTGATTTTCAAGTAGGTACATGTGGCTTAATCTGTCTCTATTTCCTTTACTCTCCCATCACTGATGTGATATGGAATTTAAAGTATGAATCAACAATGCACAATGGGAAATAAACATGACCAAAGCATGGACAGTGATCTGATGGTTAGGATTTCATCATGCTAAGTGGTCACATCGGTGATTCTACTTTGGTGGAGGAAAGAAAATTTGTGATGGGCGATGGAATATTTGAAGGAATATTCCCCTCACTATCAGCTCTTGGTTCCTCACCGATTTAATTTAAGGGGTATGGGCCAGAGTGACGATACATGATGGTTGTCATATTAGAGATGAATAATGAGATTAAGTGGCAATATGGCAGTTTTCTAAGGTGTTATCATCATTTTTGAGTTTTAAATTTGAAGGGATCGATGACCCAAATTCAAAGTTGAGAAACTAGTTGTTAGTTCGCTCATGTGAGCCTTCTTTGATCATTGATAGCTACACACTCTTGTTGTTCTACTTAATGTGGATCATCTATTGTTTTATCTCATCATTTGCAGTAATCTAGAGTGGAGAAATTGGTTTAGAGCCAAAGGAAAAGCATGTGAGGATGAGGCATTGTAATTATAGAAATGTTGAAGTAACTGTCCCAGGTAAGTTGGTTTTTATATGTGCCATGTTCCAATTATGCACTAGTTGGCTTATTAGTTTCAAATTCTTGTGGGTAGTAAGAGTTTTAATTCTCTACAATTTGCACTTGGGCTGGTGAAAAATTGTGTGGGTCTAAGGGTTTATTTACTACAATTTCAATTTGAGAGCACAAACAAGTGAGTTTTCTTGCAATTAAGGTTAGATAGTCCCTGTCCTATCTCTTATGAGAATGAGTAAGCCTAAGGAGTCTATCCAACCAGTCAGGAGGTCTAGGAGACTAGTGTGCTTGAATCCCAGGAAAATGCAACTGCAACTGAACTTGGCAGACCAGGAGCTCCTACAATGCCAAAGGGTGGAAGGATTGCCTATAGTAAAACTAAGAAGGGTGGTGTTAGGAGCAATTACCACAAGGAATAGAGTTTTTGGTCGTGATCAGGATGAGTCTAGTGGGTAATTGGTTAAGTCTTGTGGAAAGAAGAAGAATAAGTACCACAAGGCTTATGATTCTTATATGGTGAGGCGCAATTCTCTCATGGAGGATTCGGCTGGACCTGTGAGCAATGAAGGAGATACTGACCCTAAGTATGGTTGTTACCTTCTTAAACTAGCATGTTAAGAGAATTCTAATAATGGAGGGATAGTAGCTTCTATAATTTCAGCATGAACATGGAGCGAGCGTTCTTACTCTGATTTTAAAGAATTAGAGTAGTACCCTAGTTCAATTTTTGTTTTTGATGACACCACCACCACAATAGTGGGTTTGTCCTCTTCTGTGAGCATATAAATTTTTTTCTTTAATGATAACTTGGAAACTTTTTGGTTGGTGTGAAGGATAGGTGTTTGACACCATTGCTTTGATGGCAAATATGCCTTTTCTGCAATAATATATAAGTTCTTTCCTTGGGTGCTAGTTGAGAATCTTCTTTGATCGACGTGGAAAAGGGATTTTGGCACTACTACAACAATGAATGATGCCTTTTGGAAGGTTGGTTGATCTTATTCAATGAACTTCATGGAGTTTTTTTTTTTTCCTTTGGCCCCATTTTGCATTGAGCAAATATAACCATCTGGGGAATTTCTGAAATGAAATTAATTGTCAAATGTAAATGTGACTGAAATGGTAATTTGGCCTGAAGCTTGTTACTCCCATAATTCTATAAATGGGATATCAAGGCCGGTTATAAGGATTCAAGTTTTAAGTCTCAAGTGGTCTAGGTTGGAAAACTAAGATCATGAAAGAGCATATTTTAAATTCATGCACAAATAAATAGATTAGTATGGAGTCTAGGGTATGAGTCATTTTGTAATGAACTTAATTAGTCTTAATATAGCAGTAGTATCTGAATGAAAATGCTAGTTTGAAGGCACATTCTCTCCTATGTATTTTCTCTTCCAAATTATAAATGAAATGGGTAAGGATCCTTTTGTTTGTCTTCAATTTTTTTAATTGAATGAGTGATTTTATTTCTACTTTGATTTGAAGAATTGATTAAATGCTCAAATGAGATCAGGGGTTTGTGAGGGAATATTTTAGGATTGCTAAGTAGTTTTTGCTTTTGGCACAATGAGTTGAATATTATAATGCAATATTTCAATAGCCTCGAATAAAGTATTGAGTCAAATTTCTAAAGTATTACAAGTTATTGCAAATGTGACTGCATCACCCAAAGGTAAGGCACTGATCTGTTTGTTCGGTTATCTTATATGAAAAAGAGTCAGTTTTGTATTTGACCAAGGGCTCGAAATGAGAATTAAAATCATCTAAACACTTTCAATTACAATGTATCAATTTGAAGTACCATCTTATTCCTTTGTTTAGGTTGAATTAATTTAAGGATCAACCAAATCCCTGATGGATTCAATCTATTTGCAGCCGATAGGAATATGTCTTTTTTCTCAAATGCTCTTGATAGAATAGAAAGGAGTATGATATGAACATAATAAGGATTACCTTCCTAGGTTTCATAGAGCCCAAAGAATAGAGGTCTAGCCTAGCAATCTAGTACCTATTTTTTGGCCAATCCTTATCTTTACTTATCATTGGATTTTGGAAAATTCATAAGTAGATTGTGAGATTAAGTTTGGTTCTAAAAAATAATCAATAGATTGGTGACTCTACTGGGGAAAATACTCATGAAATATGTGTTGCCAAATCATAATTACTAGATTCAAATACTTTGATGGTACAAGTCCATTTTCAATCTAGCTTTATCAGTGAGTCGATTCTTATAAATATCGCTAGAATTTGTTGGGTTTCCCTTGAAACTGGCTAACCCTATCAAGATCTACCATGATTCCACATCCATTCTATAATTTATCACTAGATGTGAGTGATGACTCTGAGATCTTTGTACCAATATGCTTTATTTGAGAGAATCCAGTAAAATAGGATGAAGATTTGTTGAGAAAAGATAGGGTAGACTTGAGCTCACATGATGAAATATTTTGAAGGGAAGCTAGATGGAAAATTTTAAGGGACTCTTGTATTACCTTGGGAGAATCAAAGAATTTACTGGATCTAAACATCTGGTTCATATTTTGAGTATTTAAAACATGGAAAGGGTTGTGTTACATAAAGCATAAGGGATTCAAGTGTGACTTTTTTGATCAAGGAAACTTAAATTGAAATCAACCCATAAAAGAAACTTCATATTGTTGAAGTTTATTCCTTTATAGAAGGAGGTGGAGACTTTGTGTAAAGAACCTGATGGAATGGTGATCATAGCTTCAGATCTGCAAAGTTTTCCAGTCAAAATCATAATTCAAAGAAGTTACAACATATCCAGTTATTCCCCTATTTTGGTTTTCAATTATCATAAATTTGTGTGAAAATAATGTTCAGTGATTTGGAAAATCTTTGTTCCCTATTAAGTAGTTTCAACACTAATAAAGGAAAATGGTAGTGGTAATTTTACATACTTATAAGGTTTAATCTGAATTTTCTATGAAGTATGCTTATTGTTAAAAACTATCCATTAAAATATCCAAGGCATAGATGTATTTGAGTCATACATTTAAAAAATATATCATGATTAAATCAAGGAGTAACGCAGTGAATGATCGGCTATGAAATTAATATTTGAAGTTTTTAAAGGGATATAAGTAATGTATCATTCCTTTGTATCTCCCTTTAGAATTTCAAGTAAAAACATGTAGGGAATACAACCTTTGTCATGCCATCAAAGAAATTTCTCTATTGCGAGGTATAGGCCATTAAACTTTAGTGCTATTCAGGGTTTCCCAAGCCTTGTTCCTAATGATGTTAGGGAACATTTGCCAAAATTTATAGGGCAAAGTTTTGAATAAGCTTATAAACATTTGAATACATTTATGGATTTGATGGGAGATTATGAGATAAATCATGAAGATGTTGTCATGAAATTCTTTGTTCAATCTCTTAAGGAAGATGCTAGAGATTGGTTTTCATACTTCCCAATATGTTATATTTCTTCATGGAATGAATTCATGGTAGCATTTATAGAGAAATTTGGTGAAAGGATTAATCTGAGTTTAGTGAGGAAAAGACTCATGGAAATTCAAAAGGATGAAAAAGAGTTAGTCCCAAATTTTAATCCCAAATTTGCAAAGGAAATAAGGGATATTCTTGAAAACATGACACCGAGTGATGCAAATTTTTTTATTGTGTATTTGGGTGCATTCGATGAATAAATGAGTTATTTGTTGAGGATAAGGAGCCCACAAAATTGCATCATGCATATAAAATTTTCATGGACATTGAAGACAACTTAAGGTACTCAATAATGAAAGGGTATATGGCTGCAAGAGTCGACTACTTTAGCACATTTCATATAATTCGAACAAAAAATAGTAGTAATTTTCATGATAATGATGCTTCTATTGCTCTAATTTGTCTGTCATTGCCTAATATAGCTAGTGGTGAGTTAAAAATTGAACATCAACAACTTTTTTGAGCAATACTGATCAGGCACCTTTTGTTGAATAATTGTCAAACATGAAAAGGCATGAAGGAGAGTCACCATATGATTTACTTGCAAGGTTTCTAGATGCCTTGTTGGAAATTACTAAAAATCTTAAACTTGAAGATGTAGTGTGAATTGAATTTTTCTAAGAAATTTTTGAACTAGTATTGAGTACCTTACCTAAGGAATTGAAGACCCAGGGTTTTGATCAAATAATTGATTGGATCATAATTGTTGAGGAGGCCAAATGTGATTACGTGCAAAATATGAAATCCCAAAGTGTCAGAGGTGGCTGGCTTATTGAGGAAAATCATGAGACACCTCAAATAAGTGAAGAGGGTGTATCAGAGAATAGACATGTGTCTTGTGATATGGGTGATGACAATGATTATAACCAATTCATAAGCAGTCTAGGTGCAAATCAGTACATTGGTGATAATGAGGAAGATACATTTGCAAGCATTTTTGTTGTCTCAACACAAGTCAATAGTCAAGGCATTGAGAAAGAGGGTTTGAGTATTCATTCTGAACACTTTGAGCATACCTTGGGTGATGAGGAATTCCCTCACAATAATGATTAAGGGGAAACTAAAACTTTTGATCATCTTTATGAAGAATATAAATCTTTCTTTGATGATGATCTTGAAGAATTTTCTTTGCGGGAGGGATGCAGTGATAATAATGCTCATGGCGTTTTTCCCTTAAAATTGAATGAATAAATTCCAAGTGGTGGGTACCTATAATGCAATCCAGTTGTGCCAAAAATAGAACATACTAGTTTGGTGTATGATGATAAATTTGAAGACAAGAATATATATCTTCAGTGTCTTAAGCCTAACCACAATGTTAATGATGAATATTGTGGTACTAACCAACATGATCATGTCCTACTTGTTCCCGATTGTCTATATGAAATGGAAATGGAATGTGTTGGTTGTTTTGAAAAAGTGGACATGATTGTTTTTGACAAAGAATATATTGAAGAGGAAAGGGATGAAGAAGCTTATTCAATTGCTAATAAGCAACATTTAGAGTGCAATGAACCATTCACATTTGATTCATCATACCTATCAATTGGTGGTATGCATGAGTGCCTTGTTGCTGACCCCTTTGATACTAAGTTATTAAAGTCATCCTTTGAAACATTTTGCGTTGAGCTGGATGGTGATTTGAAAGATGGATCAAAATATATTATTGAGCCTAAAATGGAAATATTTTTTGATGCATGGGATGTTATTGGTGGTGATGTTTATATTGATGACCCTGAACTGAATAAGGGCCAAGCTACTATGAACTCTGATAAATCATGTCACCAAGGTATTGGAGCATGTGACAATATGTCTTGTATGGAGTGCTCATGTGAATGTGAATACCAGTTTCAAAATATGCCTGTGTATGAACATTTCTCATTCATCACACAAGATAAATTTGTATCTGGCATGAGACAGATACCCAAGGATGACTCAAAGGTTTTATATGAACTTTCTATTAACCCCCAATCATCAAAAATAGAATTATAATGTAGTTTCAAGAGATTAAAATATATGTTCCTGAGTGGGGATCTTGAACAAAGTGTCTATCAAATTTTCCAGTTTGATGTGCAAACTGAGATTGATGTCAATCCTTATGGTGTAAATGATAAAATAGACTATGATTAATTTCCATTTCATGTCCAATTGAATGAGTATCTAGTGGAGAGTAATTGTGAAATGAATAAGGTAATATGCCACATTGACCTTGGATTTCACTTGATGTCTGAATACAATTTTTAGTTGGGCAGGGTTAGTGATGCTAATGGTAAAATTAGGCATATGACAATTGTGGATAGTTTTAATGACCACAGTAGGATTAGTCGGTGGGGAATTCATGGCAATTTTTATGGTCTTGGCATAATGTAGACAACAAAGAATAAGGTTTTTGATAGAGGTAAGGGATGGTTTTAAGTTTTTGGGAGCCTGGGGCCACCAATTAAAGTTGAAGCCTATTGAATTGTAGATTATAGGTTCAGATCTTGTGAATCAAAGGGGGATTCCATGAAAATCTGAAGTTGGATACATTGTATAGTCATGTAAATATTGTATATATGTTGGTTGCTCTAGTCTCGTTCTCTTGCCTTGTCCGGGCAGGTCCTAGTTTTGGGTTTTTGTGCCTAGTCTAATTCACTAGAGATTCTAGAATCTTGCTTTGTTTTGGAGAAACAAACATCCCCAATTGGAGCCATTAATGGAACCCCTAAAAATTTTGGTTCCATTTCTAAATTTTATAAAATTCGGCTAGTTTCAAGTATCTGGACTTAGGGTTTTGTCCATTATCAATGCCTTGGGATTTTTGTTGTCAAAGCCCTTCTTAGAAACCCTTAATTCTTTCTCCTTTTCTACATTATAATCCGTCATTGACCCCTTACCACTAGTTCTCGGTTAGTTAAGTTACAACTTGAGTCATTGAGAGTCATTGAGTAACAAGCCCCAGATGGTTAGGACTTCATGGGTTTTCATCGTTGAAACCTTTTCGCATGCCTCGGTCCACAAAATTCCTTTATTAAACAAGGTTGAATTATCAACCTTGTTTGGCCTTTACATCCTTTGAAATAAATTATTCTAGTCTTCTAAAGTCTTTTCATATGTTCTCCTAGGCATTCCCCTTCTTAAAGCAACTTATGAGCACATGTATAATTGTCCCACTTAAGTCTCATATACAAATTTTTCTCATTGTTGATCATGGATGGCTTTGTAAATGTTTGATTTACATTAGCGATGTGTGATGAGTGGTGTTTCCTTTGTATCATTCATAACGAATTATTTATAGATCTTAAATTTTGCATTGGTGATGCACGATAGCTCTTCATGCTCTTTGCTTTTCCTTCCATCGCTCATCACAGATTTGTTATAAACTTTGAGCTTAAAAATAGCAATGAGTGATGCGGTCATGTGTTCCAATTCTCTATCACTGATTTGAATTGCTCCTGTGAGCAATGTTTTGTGTGCCTTTGATTTTTAGGTAGGTACACATGGCTTAATCTTGCTCCATCACCTTTACTCTCCCATTACTGATGTGATCTATAATTTGAAGTATGAATCAGCAATGCACGATGGGAAATGAATGTGACCAAAGGGTGGACCATGATTTGATTGTTAAGATTTCATCATGCTAAGTGGTCACATCATTGATTGGACTCTGATGAAGGAAGAAAAATTCATGATGGGTGATGGAATGTTAAAAGGAATATTCCCCTCACTATTGGCTCTTGGTGCCTTGCCAATTTAATTGAAGGGGTATGGGCCAGAGTTGTGATACATGATGGCTATCAGATTAGAAATGACTAATGACATTAAGTGGCGATGTGGTGGTTTTATGAGGTGTTATCATTGTTTTGAGGAACAAGTTGTAAAATCTAGGAGTGATGCTTGAGGAGCACCATTGATTATGTTTTAAATCTAAAGGGATTGACGAACCAAATTCAAAGTTGAGTGACTAGTTTTCAGCTTGCTCGTGCAAGCCTTCTTTGATCATTAATGGCTACACACTCCTATTTTTCTACTTAATGTGGATCATCTATTGTTTTATCTCACCGTTTACAGTAATCTAGAGTTGATAAATTAGTTTAGAACCAAAGGAAAAGCATGTGAGGCTGATGCATTGTAATTACAGAAGTGTTGAAGTAATTTTCCTAGGTAAGTTGGTTTTTATATGTGCCATGTTCCAATTATGCACTACTTGAATTATGAGTTTCAAATTCCTAGGGGTAGTAAGAGTTTTAATTGTCTGCAATTGTCACCTGGTCTAGTAAAAAACTGTGTGGGTCTGAGGGTTTCTTTTCTGTAATTTCTATTTGTGAGCACAAACCAATGAGTTTTCTTGCAATTAAGGTTAGCTAGTCCTTATCCTCTCTCCTACAAGAATAAGTAAGGCTAGGGAGTCTATCCAACCAGTCAAGAGGTCTAGGAGAATTAGTGTGCTTGAATCATAGCACAATGCACCTATAAGTAAACTTGGAAAACCAAGAGCTCTTGCAATGCCAAAGGGTAAGAGGAGTTCTCATAGTAAAACTAAGAAGGGTGGTGTAAGGAGCAATTACCACCTGAGGAATAGAGTTGTTGGTTGTGATTAAGATGAATCTGGTGGGAAATTGGTTGTCTTGTGGGAATAAGAATACTAAGTACCACAAGACTTGTGATTATTATATGGGGAGGCACAATTCTCCCATGGAGTATTCAGATGGACCTGTGAGTGATGAAGGAGATACTAACCCATAGTATGACCATTACCTTCTTATAGTGGCACGGTGAGAGGATTTTGATGATGTAGTGGTAGTAGCTTCTCCAATTTCAACACGAACATGGAGTAGACGTGCTTACTCTAATTTTGAATAATTAGAGTAGCACCCCGATTCTATTTTTTTTTATGACACCACCTCCATAGCGGCAGGCTCATCCTCTTCTATAAGTGTATAATTTTTTGTCTTTAATGCTGACTTGGAAACAAATTTGGCTGGTGTGAAGGAGAGGTGTTGGACACTATTTTTTTTTATGGAAAATATTCCTTTTTTGGTTAATATATAAGTTCTTACCTTGGGTGTTGATGGAGAATATTATTTGATTGATGTGGACAAGGGATTTTGGCACTGTTGCAACAATGAACGATGCCTTTTGGAAGGTTGGTTGGTCTTCTTCAATGAACTTCATGGAGTTTTGTCTTTTTGCATTCCCCCCATTTTGCATTGAGAAAATATAACCATCTAAGGAATTTTTGAAATTAAATTAAGTGTCAAATTTAAATGTGATTGAAATGGTAATTTGGCCTAAAGCTTGTTGCTCCCATAATTCTATAAATGGGATATCAAGGCCAGTTACATGGGTTCAAATTTTAAGTCTCAAGTATTCTAGGTTGGAAAACTAAGCTCATGAAAGAGCATATTTTAAATTCATGCACAAATAAATAGATTAGTATTGATTCTAGGGTATGAGTCAATTTTTAATGAACTTAATAAGTTTTACTGTAGCAGTAGTATATGAATGGAAATTCTAGTTTGAAGGCAAATTCTCTCTTATGTATTTTCTCTTCCAAATTATAAATGAAAAGGTTAAGGATCCTTTTGTTTTTCTTCAATTGTTTTAATTGAGTGAATGATTTTATTTCTTCTTTGATTCAAATAATTGATTAAATGCTCAAATGAGATCATGGGTTTGTGAGGGAAGATTTTAGGATTGCTAAGAAGTTTTTGCTTTCAGCACAATGAGTTGAATATTGTAAATACAATATATCAATAGCCTTGAATTACTAAGTCAAATTGCTAAAGTATTACAGTTTATTGCAAATGTGACTCCATTACCCAAAGGCAAGGCACTGATCTATTTGTTTGGTTATCTTAAATGCAAAAGATTTAGTTTTGCATTTGACCAAGGGATCAAAATGAGAATGAAAATCATCTAAACACTTTCAATTACAACATATCAATTTGAATTACCATCTTATTCCTTTCTTTAGGGTGAATTCATTTAAGGATCAGCCAAATCCCTAATGGATTCTATCTATTTACAACTAATAGGAATATATCTATTTTCTCAAATGTTCTTGATAGAATAGAAAGGAGTATCATATGAACATATTAAGGATTACCCTCCTGGTTTTCACAAAGCCCAAAGAGTAGAGGTCTAGCCTAGCAAGCTAGTACCTATTTTTTTTCCAATCCTTTCCTTTACTTATCATTGGATTCTAGAAAATTCATAGGTAGATGGTGAGATTAAGTTTGGTTCTAAAAGAATATCCAACATAGTGGTTCACAATATCATCCTATGTTCTGATGCAGAGCTAGTTAAGCAAAAAGTCTAAAAGATCAATCCCAAGGTTGCATTATTGGTTAGGAGTGAGATAGAGAAGCTATTAAAAGTAGGCTTTATCCATCCTGTCAATTATTCACCTTGGATCTCAAATATTTTTGTGGTTAGTAAACTTGATGATCGTATTTGCATTTACATCGATTTTTGTGACCTCAATAAGGCTTCTCTTAAAGATAATTTTATGTTTCCTAATATTGATATGATTGTAGAATCGACCATAGGCCATGCCTTATTATCTTTCATGGATGGCTTCTCTGCCTATAACCAGATTCATATTAATCCAGAAGATCAGTATAAGAGAGCCTTCACCATCCCTTGTGGTACTTTCTATTATGTGGTCATGCCATTTGGGCTAAAAAATGCAGGTGTGACTTACCAATAGGCATTGACCCTAATATTTTATGAATTCATTCATAAAATATTAAAAGATTATGATGATGATATATTTGTGAAATCCATAACCCGTTGAGCTCACATAGGAAATCTTCACCTTATTTTTTAAAGGCTTTGAATCTACAAGATGAGTCTCAATCCTCTTAAGTGTTTCTTTGGCATGGATGTGATATTTTTTTATGATTTATAGTTTCTCATCATGGAATAAAAGTTGATAAAAATAAAATTAATTCAATTTTTAGCATGCCTCCACCTAGGAACATTTTTGAGTTACAGACCTTGCAAGGGAAAATTCAGGCAATTCATATATTTATATCTTAGTTGGTTGATCACAATCTTCCTTTCGCTCATTTGTTGAAAAAGGATGTTCAATTTATATGGGATGATGAGTGCTAGAAAGCTTTTGATTCAATTAAAACTTATCTAGCCAATCCTCTTGTATTAATGTCGGCTATGCATGATAGACCCTTTTTTCTTTACCTTACTGCATCACCGTACACTTTGGAAACGTTGCTTTCTCAATAAAACTATGATGATAGAGAAAGAGTGGCCTATATATTATTCATGTCCTTGTTGACTATTAAAATCATTATTACACCTTGGAGAAATAATGTCTCATAATCGTGTTTGCAAAGCAAAAGTTAAGACATTATCTTCTTCATGTTGAAACACATGTCATTGTGAAAAGTGATCTTCTGAAGAATTTGTTTTCTAGTGTTGACCTTGCTAGAATGTTAGTGAAATGGGTAATGTTTCTTTTTGGGTTTAGCATAAAGTTCGTGACTTAGAAATAAATAAAAGTTCAAGCGGTTTCTGATCAACTGGTAAATGCTCCCTCATCTTGCCCTTTCCCTGGTCTAGACATGTTACTTGATGAAGATATTTTTGTAATTATTCACAATCTTGCATGGGAGATGTATTTCGATGGATCAAGGTGTCATACTGGCTCTGAGGTAGGTTTAGTTTCGATCTTGGTTGAGGGTAAGTTGATCCCTCTCTCCTTTCGATTAGAGTTTACTTGCACCAATAAAATTATTGAGTACGAGGCCCTTATTGTTGGCTTGCATGCCATGATTCATTAAGCATAAAGCATATTTGTATACATGGTGACTCTGAGCTTATTGTGAATCAAATTATAGGAACATGTCAAGCTAAGAAAAATAAGTTGTCTCAATATTGGGACCTAGCTTTTTCCTTAATTGAAAGATTCTCTTCTTTCACAATAGATAGTGTTCCTAGGAGGGATAACTAACACGCAGATGACATGGTGAGCTCTCCCTCCCAGGTGACCTTGGATAAGGATAAAAGAATACTAGTTTGTGTTTCATATTTTTCACTCTCCTATTGTATCTAATCAACCTAAATCTGATGCTTGTGTGTGTGCTCACATAGACTTGGGAGAATGACATTTCAACATTTACAACTACCTTAAGACCAAAAATTTTCTCAGTGATGGGATTAAGAATGATTGCACTCAAAGATGAAACCTTTTAGTCTACTATATCATCTTATCAGATGTTCTTTATTGAAAATCCTACAATGGTCTTCTACTTTGTTGTCTCACTAAAATGGAAATACCCCTTACCCTTAAGGAAGCTCATTTGGGTGGACATTTTGGTGGTAAATCTCTACACTAGTATAATTTGGCAAATAAATGACTATGTGACTAAAACTTTTAGTAAGGAGAACTAAAAATGACTAAATTCTACTCATTTTTTGCAACACGGCTACAAATTACTAGATAAATGACTAGTTTTTTACATCAAACTATGTTTTAGGCTTTAGCTAACACCTATGCATACATATATATATATATTTGTATGCATAAATTTTATAAATGCCTAACAAAAATCAAACGATATAAGACTATTTTCTCGTGGTTTTTAACTACTGCTTACTTAGAAGAAATAGTCTAGGAAAACAAATAGAGGTTGAAGGGTTTTGAATATGAAGATATTGAGCAATGCTTCAAGGTACGGGTTTAGAATGTGGCCAAATCTAGCATTCTATTAGATAGCTCCCCACTTGGAATTATTTCTTAAAGATTTTGAGCTTTTTGATGTGGATCATCTCAGAGGTAAGCAAACCATTCTTAATTTTTTTTAGGGTATTTTAAAAATTTGATGTTGGGTGTTTTCATAAAGTACTATTTGGCTATTTGAATTTTATGATGTTGTTTATTTTGTTACTGGATATCTGGTTCTATTTAAAAACTGATGCTCATTATTTTTTATATTGGTTGTTTGGGTATTTCAATGCTAGGTTTTCACTTGAATTGGGTATTTAAAAAAAATGGTACTAGATATTGTTTGCTATCAAGATAAAAAAAAATTTAAAGAAACAAATGAGGTCTCAACCTTTCTTGGTATTACACAATTTTCTAAATTTTTATTTTGTTATCATTTTTCTTGGGCATTAAAAAAATATGTTTGGTGAACCTTTTGTTATTGACTACCTTGGTATTTAAGAAAAGGACATTGGGCGTTTTCTTTATATGAGTATTTAAAAAAACTGGTATTGGGTATTTTTTTTGTTTTTGAGTTATGGTTTACATTTCTATGGAGGCCTTGGGTTTGTACCCGATTCATTCTCTTACCAATGATTATGTTGGTATTAAAAAACAAACTTAAATCTTGGGTCAAAAAATTAGTTGTCTTGACAAGGTGTGGTATGATCTTGGATTGTATCTTAGAGCATGTGGGAAGCTTGTGTTTAATCATTAAGGTATGTAAACCTGATCAAGGAAATGTATCATATATAGCATGGTTCTTGCTTTAATACTTCCCATAATGGTTATTAGTGGATCTCATTATTATAGTTTGTGGTAACCCAAGATTGTATTCAAGTATGTAACAAACTTGGTATGTAGTTTAAGTTGTACACTTTAAAGTAACATTCATAAGGTTTAGAAAATATTTATCTCACTCTCTAGAATAGCCCATTAAACATGTGTTTTTCTTGAATGCACTACATAATTGATATAGCACAGCCACTATGAATATCGACTAGAGTTATAGGTTCTTTATTGCAGTAAGAGGTAATCGCTCTTCGATCATGCTATCATTACATTGTAACCTATTAAACTTGATTCAAGTTGAATGCACCTAATGATGATTGACACCTAATTGTGATGAAAGAAATTAATAGAGTTATGGATCACATAATTATAGTCACAAGAATTTGTTCCTTAGCTGTGCTCTTATGGTGATTCCATTATTGTTACGACATAACCCTTTGGACTTATATTGCTCAAATCCTTACATTGCTTATTTTCTCTTTGGATGGATGGCAATTCAATGGCAGGGATTTGTAGGTAGGCCATGCTCACTTAAGTTCCTTTGTCACCATTACACAATAGTACATTGGAATTTCCTATCTTGAAACTTTACTTCATTTTTTATTGTTAGGGTTTCTTAGTGATTATTCCATTTCAATGTGGCATATTGATAAAAGATACAAAGCAAAAAATCATTTTGTTTTAGTTAACTCCTGCTAACATACTTTCAGAATAAATGTTTGACTGTGTTACTTCAAG
Source organism: Sequoiadendron giganteum (assembly GCA_007115665.2). Classification (NCBI taxonomy): domain Eukaryota; kingdom Viridiplantae; phylum Streptophyta; class Pinopsida; order Cupressales; family Cupressaceae; genus Sequoiadendron; species Sequoiadendron giganteum. The sequence goes on along the minus strand of CM021107.1, from coordinate 539,369,272 downwards.
TGAAGAATTTTATTTTTTTCTTATAATACATTCATTGAGAACTGTAGTAGAAAGCTTCTTATGTTGAAACCCATCATGTAAACTTGCTTTAAGCTACATTTGTGAGGCTTCATGGATTTTTTGTGATTTATACAACTTTTGTTTTGACAATAAATGACATCGGATTCTTTCTTTAATTGAAATTATTTATTAATTATGGTTTTATGATGATTAAATGTTTTATTTAGAAGGGGTTAATATGTGGCATTTTTATGTGCTAGAAGAATAGATTGTGATGCGAAATTTGGGTAATGGATGGTTCAGGGAAACTTTGATTTCTATCAGTGACATAAATAGGTTGGAGAGTACCTTGAACTATTCTGAAACACTTCTAGATGTTTTCACTCGAAATCAAAACCTAAGTATAAGAATATAAATGTTGGTGGACAGAGAAAATCATAAATTTGTTGGTCCAATTTTAGATCTAATTAGAGCTCATGAATATCAAACAGAGAAAGTTCCTACATTCTAAAGATAAAATCATACATCTTTTGGTCCAACTGGAGATCCAATTTGAGGTTGTGAAGCTTCGATAGAGAAAGTTCCTACATTCTAAAGATAAAATCATAAATCTTCTTGGTCCAATTTGAGGTCCAATTGTAAGGATTTTCCTTTTTAATTATACTTTCTGGCATATGGCTTGATAGAAATTGTTACTTTAGAATTATGGTATTTATTTTATTCTAATGTTTTCAACCCTCATTTCAAGGAAGAGCTCTGAAGATGGTTCCTTTAGATGGAGACTACACTTTTTTGCTATAGGTTTCATCTAGAAATGCCAAAATCTCAAGTATTGTCATACTCAAAGAAAAAGTAGGATTCATGCAATGATGAGATACTCATTTTTGGATCTTTGGTTAAGAACTTTAAATGTTTGGCTATGTGCACATAGAATGTTCATGGAGTGCAAACTTCCTTACAAAGAAATTACCACAATAGAGTTTGAGGTGAATTGCACCTACTATTTTATGTTGATCTGGATATGTTCTAACCTATAGTTAATTGTTGTAGCATAACAAATAGGATAAATAGTTGTTCATATACCATTATTTCTAATTCAAAACTTCCATACCTTATTCTAGGATCAAATCACAGGGGGAGCCTATACATAAGACATCATTGTTTAAAATTCAAAATTGTTGGTTCTTTTACAATTGTTTGCTTCATTTATCTGATTTAAGACGGCCCGATGTATAGAAGATTCTATCAAAAAATCATAATAAAATCCTTTATTTTGGGAAGACTGTTTAGAATCTTCCCATCATAACAATGAACAAAAGAATTAGTCATTAACCTAAACTTTGCAAGAGTTTCATCAAATTCTACTTTTCCACTCTCTTTTCCACTCTAAATTGTATTCTCAATTTCATCCATGTAGAACTTCCTTGGCCTGTAGATCCTGATATTAGCCATAACTTTACCACCTATCGAGGATAGCTTCAAGTTTTTACCCAAGAAAAAATTGATCAAATTCGGCCTTACAAATATAATGTGTTGAAAATCTCTTTGAAGTTATTCTGGAAAAGAATTCTTGAGAGCATAATGTGTAGTTTTGAATTAACCTTTTTGCATGAATTCCATATCTTTGATCTGTTATTTCGATCGTGATGAGCTTCATCAAGAATGAGTAGATCTGGGCTCTCTAAAATAATTTTTCCAATATGTTTAGCCTCTTCATGAAGGCTCACATTTGTCTCACAAGTTAGGTATACAAAAAGATTGTAGCCAATAACAAGCACACTTTTTCTTCTATGCCATCCACTTGTGAGACAAATATGAGCCTTCATGAAGAGGCTAAGCATATTGGAAAATTGATTTTATAGAGTAGAGGTCTACTCTTTCTTGATGAAGGTCATCAAGCTCAAAATAGTCGATCAAAGATATGGAATTCATGCAAAAAGGTTAATTCAAAACTGCACATTATACTCTCAAGAACTCTTTTCCTTAATAACTTCAAAGAGCTTTTCAACATATTGTATCTGGTAAGGCCAAAATAATTCAATTGTTTCTTGCATAAAAAATCAAAGTTATCCTCGACACCTAGTAAAGTTATGGCTAACAACAGGATCTACAAGCTAAGGAAGTTCTTCATGGATGAAATTGGGAATACAATTTAGAATGGAAAAGAGAGTGGAAAAGCAGAATTTGATGAAACTCTTGCAAAGTTTAGGTTAATGACTAATGCTTTTGTTCATTGTTATGATGGGAAGATTTTGAACAGTCTTCCCCTAATAAAGGATTTTACTGTGATTTTGAGAACATCTTCCATGCAGCGGGTTGTCTTAGATCAAATAAATGAAGCAAATAATTGTGAAAGAGCCAACAATTTTGAATTTGAAACAATGGTGTCTTATGTATAGACTCCACCTTTGATTTACTCCCAGAATAAAGTATAGCAATTTTGAATTTGAAACAATGGTATATGAACAAGTATTTAACCTATTTTTTATGCTACAACAATTGACTATAGGTTAGAACATATCCATATTAGCATAAAATAGCAGGTTCAATTCACCTCAAACTCTTCTATGATAATTGCTTTGTATGGAAGTTTGCACTCCATGAACATTATCTATGCATATTAGTATGTTGATTATTATATTGATCTCCTTTGTGATCAAAAGAACAATGAATTTCATTGCATAACTCATGACTATTTTGCAATGCTATGATCCAGTGCTCTTTTACTTCTTACTCACTGTGTTTTCAATCACCATGTGCAAATGACTTAGAGGAAAAATCTTTGTCACCATTTGACAGTAACATTCAGTGTTTTTGGACTGTTTGTTATGATTCAATCACTATTTGACAGTGTTCTTCCTTTCTCAGTCCTATAGGACAGAGGACAATTCACAGTTTGTAACTCTCTAGCAATGATATTCCTTTCAATGATCTTAGTCACCTAATTCAATGTGTTATCTTCTTCATTTCTTAGTGCTAACAATGCCTACACAGTGTTTTCTTAGTCACAGTTATAGCACTCCTTCGTTTGAATATATTATGTTGCTTAGACAATAATGTTTCAGTGAATTCATATTTTTTCTTGCAAACGTCTTGTTGCACTTGAAGAGTTTTGTTGTGCATAATATGTATTCAAGATTCCTTCAAATGGAGCTCTTTTGTAGAGGCAATAGGATAATGGTGTCAATAAAATAATAGTTTTAGTGAGAGGTATGATAGTAGATACACTGAGAATGGATGGTATAATATTTTGATAGTAAAAGAATCATTTTTATGCTCAGATCTTAACACAAGTTTCCTTGGTACATAAGATAGCATATAATGTACTGTATTCCATGGTATCCACCTAATTCCATACCACATAGAGAAGCAATGACTGAGAGTATATGTGCCCTATATTTTACAATGTAAATGTGTGTTTCTAATGGTTTTCTACAATTAGGAAGAAGGTATGCCATGAAATGTTTGTGCCCACCCAAAAATAAGCCTTACAAAGAATGTCTGTACCTATGCGAAATACCATAAGCTTCTTCAAAATACACATTGGCATCTTTATGATTATATACACAACATCTTTTTTGCCATAGTTTAAAAATACTCATTTATGATAATATTCACACAACAGGAACCTTGAAAGGCTAGAAATGTTGCTCTCATTCATCCTAGGTCACTTCTCAAGAGCTTGTATCAGTATTTGTGGGATCTTTACAATGGCTTATCCACTGATGAGAGGCTCCCCTCATTTTCTAATAGAATAAATTATCATCTTCTCTGCTTGAATGTGTAATGTGATGTAGCACGTTTAATGTCACAAGGCACAGTTTGAGAGAAAAATGTTGAGACTTGATATCCATAGAATCCAACTTCTTGCAACACAAAATGTAGAACCAACATTCAAGGAAGGTTCTTTCAATATTGTTATTGCTAACTGAGCACTCATGCTATCTCCTAGTTTTCTTCCAACTAACAAGTTATATGAGTGATTATTTCTCATTAAGGCATAAGCATATTTGGAAGTGGATTTTTATCAGATATTGTAGTTGCAAGTTCCACTTTAGATTACCAAAGCCTTCACAAATCCTTCTGCACAACAACCGCAACACCACACGATTGTTGTTGGGCCTTCACAATGATGTGGGGAACATACTCAAAGATTCTTAACAACTCTAATAGTAGTACCAGGGGCCATGTTTAAAAAACCAAAAGCAATTGCTAACTTTTCACTATGGTGGTAGATAAATGTTCTTTTTTCTTCTATTCCACAACATTAAGTAAAATTCTTGAATCTAGAAATACCCTACTTCCTTCATTTGCCAAGCCAGTTTCTCCAATTTTGCATAGCTCTCCCACGTTTGTGGATGTGATCTGTCTCCTACAAGTTTTTAATTGATTTATCTTTCTGCTGTGTTTGGACTTACTTTTGTAAACTTGCAATATAAAATGCACTTTTACTCTTTCTGAATTGAGACTAATAGTAATTTTGTTGGTTGTATTGAGGCACAACTTCATTCATGGTAGAAAAATTAGACCCCATTGCTCATATCAGATGGAAAGTTGCATATAAAGGAGGAAACATTCTAGTTGGGTTATTGTTGATTGCATTGAAGGAGAGAGCTTCATAGATGGGACAAGATCAACACTCTCCTTCTTGGATTCTACACATTACAACTTGCTCTAGGAAGATTGCCCACATTGTATAATTTTTAAGAGATGAAAGGGGCATGTGCTCACATTGAAGGGCTGCAAGCATGCATTTCCATCATTGCAAATTTTTTTTGGAGAAGTTTCTTTCTTGTAGTGATTTCTATGCAATATTGTAAATCAGATTTTTAGTCTTCTGACTAAAAATAAAAATTGCAATACTCTATTTCTAAGCTATAACTAGAACACCTTTCTTTTATTAATAAAGTTCACCAATTTGTCCTTCTCAATGGCTATCTTATTGTGTCTAATTGATGATTGATGTGTATTTCTGTGTTTTATGTTTAAATCCACAAATATTAGTCAATTAAAATGACTAAATATACTACTAATTAACATCAATTAATAATTGAATTGACTAAATATACTACCAATTAATAGAAATCAGTGAACAGTGAATATATATGACTAAATATATGACCTGAGAAATAAAAATGACTAAATACTAAATATACTACCAAATTGATCAAAATGGTGATTAAAATTAATGACTAAATACACTACCAATGGACAAAAATCAGTGAATAAAAAATGACTAAATAAGTGACCATATTACAACAATCAATGACTAAATATATCAGTGAATGCAAAATGACTAAATAAATGACCAAATTACAACAATCAATGACTAAATCATCGACTAAATATACTACCAAATTGATCAATAAAACAACCAATAAATGACTAAAAATAGTTTAGTCATCAATCTGGTCACTTTATAAATGACTGGAAATAAATTACTAATGGTCACATGACCATGTTCAGTCATTTCTAAGCAGTTTTTAGTATTTTTTTCATTAGCTTTTTTTTTTTGTACTAGTGTTAGTGCATAAATTAATTCATATGGGATACCTTTGGAAAATGATAGAACAAGATTCCTTTTATTTTGTTAAAAATTGTCCACAATGTCAACAACATAGTCATCTTATTCATGCTCCTACTCAAGAGCTACAAAATCAGATCTCTCCTTGGCTGTTTATAAAATGGGGGTTGGATATTATTGGAAAGATATCACCTCCTTCTAAAGGACATTTCTTTACAATTACTGCTATCTATTACTTCACGAAGTGGGTTGAAGCTATCTCACTCTGATCCATGAACGTTGAAGCTATTTATAGCTTTCTTCTAAATAATATCATTTATCGCTTTGGATTGCCTTCTACCTTTGTTTCTCACAATGGTACACCATTCAAGGAAAAGGAAGTAAAGAAATTCTTAGAGAAATTTCACATTTAGCATAGATTTTCTACACAATATTATCCTTAGTCTAATGTCCAAGCAGAAGTGTCTAATAAGACCCTTAAGCTTATTCTTTAGAAAATAGTAAATAAACATGGTAAGGATTGGCATATTAAATTAACATATGCATTTTGGGCCTATTGCAGGGTGTCCATATGACAATGGGAACAATTCCTTACAACCTTGTGTATGGTGGCTAAAGATATCATGTCTTTAGAGTTGGAGATTTTGTCTTTGCAGATCTCCCTTAAAGGGTTAATTGATTATCAAACTTACTGATCCAATTGTTTACGTCATCTTGATATTCTCGATGAGTGCTATTTGTAGGCCCTCGATCATCTCAAAGCTTATCAAGAATCATTGTCTAGGCAGTATAATCAAGGTGTTCTTCCTAGAACTTTCAAGGTAGGTGACCTAGTTCTTTATGAGAATTAGAGGTATGTAAATACGCCACTTGATCAAAGGGGAAAATTTAGTCCTAATTGGTTAGGCCCTTACATTGTCATATTTGTGTATAGTTTTGGCGCCTATGGATTATCATCTATGGATGGGATTCCTCTAAAATAACTTGTTAATAAAATTGTCTTCATCAATACTATGCATATTTCCTATGTGTCACATGTGTAATGTTCACCCCTCAAAAGTTGTAGTGTGTCATATATTGGCATCCCTTCATTTACACTTTAAAAAAAAAATTGATGTAACCATGTATGTGAGAGAGAGAGAGACATACATATGTGAGTTCTACTATTCAATGTATCTATGCATTACCTTACATCTTTTGGTTAGGAAAATAGATCATCATAATGTTTAATTAACATAAATCTATGTGTGTTCATTAAATCATGATAGAATCTAATCTAAACATGCATCCATAAAGACATCTATCACATAACCATACAGGAAAGTAAAGGGGCATACACAAGAAACAATAAACACCATAATGTTGAAGTTAGTATCTCATGTATATATATATCAAATGTCATGAACATATATTATGGAACTATGATAAAAAAATAAGTGGTGGTTGTATATGTGTATCAATGTCTATACATAAAAAAATGATCTTAAAAAGATATGTGTCATCGGTATAGAAAATGATATGCAACCCTAGTGCATGGATCCTTGAGCCCTCTAGATCTAGTGATGGTTGTCACTGAGGAAAAACTATGGAGACAAAGTTGTACTTGTGCAATTAGGAGACAAATAATGCTATGCATAGCCCTCTGATCTCTCCTTGAAGAGAAGTTATCTAAAGGTCAACTCACCTAAGTGCATCTTGTAGTTGTTGAACCCCTACCAACATTGCGACTACTCCCTTCCTTGTGAGGTCACCGAGATAGCTCTATAGAGTGACACATGCATGCTCAACACTATATTCTCTCATCACAGCCACATCTCACTTGAAAAAGGTAGTTAGCAGATCCACCCACACCTGGAATCTCGATTTAATAGTAGTAGTGGCATCAGTGGTCCTTTGAGTGATCTCAACCCACCCCTCCTTGTATGTTATCTTCAGGGTCGTGACTGACTTGAATAGGTGGGCATGTGATCCCACCAAGGCTGGCGAGTACGCATCTAGGATGGACCCTTGGATAGGCATGGCTAGGGCCATCTATGATATGCACTACACTATCAACACAATCCATTCCTATGTGTCCACAACAACCACAAAGGGAATAAGACACATCAATACCACACAATGTATATGCGTAAGGTCAAAATAAAAGCATATATATGAGATGAAAATTGAAAATATTGAAATGAAATAACATAAGAAAATATTATACCTAGGTCCCCTACCTTCCAGTGTGGGTCAAGGGGAGGAGCATGGTTAGGACCAGCACCCCCAGCACTAGATGCTCCCGCTGGTGCTAGAAGGATTGTGGCTAGGTCCACAGATGGATTTGGTACCACCACTGAGACTAGGACAATGGGAAAAGGAGATCATCCTCCACCGCTACCTCGGCCTCTCCTTTTCTATATCAACCTCATCACCTTGTTGCTCTTACTAGCCACCTCTACCTCTTTTTCCTCCCCATTGCCTCACTCATGAATCACCCTACACAACCCGATCTCCCTTGGGGGCATCTACTGTGAAAACTAGTGTGGGACGATGAAGCAACCACCAGGTCTGAAACTCATACACCACACCGAAGTCATCAACAAGATGCACCTCCAACTAATCCTAATCATATGCATCATCATCTGAGGGGATGACATTTATGATGGTCGGACACCAACAATCTCCTGGTTGCATGGCGCTCCTGGCAGCCCGTGTGTACATGGGGAACCTAGCCGAGATGGTTTGAATAATCTTGAGTTGTCGCATGACCCTCCACCAGTAGTAGGGCATGATAATGTAATTAGTGTTTTCTATCAAAAAATGATTGCATTACAAGTTCCATATGTACCTATGATCATCGACCCACAAGAACCAATTATATGATCACTAGCAGATCTAGTGAGACCTTAGTGTATCAAGTTGTAAACTCCAAAAATGTAAATCCCCATGTCTCCACTGCCTCACCAGCTCGTACCAGCGGGCCATGGGTACTATTTAATCCTACACCTAGGGACACCTTGATGGTCATGTGCATGTAATATGGGTGAATTCCCACACCTATAGCAATGTGCACACTATGAGGTTGGCATACTTTTAATGCACGTACTTGTCCAACTCTTGGTATAGGTGTGCGAGCATACTCGAGACCCATGTAAAAATAGTCTGGTGCTACTCCATCACTTTGATGGTATGCACAAGGCCCCTGTGAAGCTGTGAGCCCCACACATCCATCATAACTCACATGGATACTATGACTACCATCATCCATCGTACCAACAAAATTGCTGCACTACCTTGCTCAAACTAGTGGATATAAATTTGGTTTACATCATCATCGCCCTAATCCCAACCAACACAATATCTAACCCCCTCTATCCACTCACACTGGGAGCATTTTTTGTCTATTTCCACCTGCCAACTATGGATGGAGAGACCGAGGATGTGGTACAAATCCTCTAAAATAATGATCATCTCACCTATCAATAAGAAAAATTTCAACATAGTGGAATCCCACCACTCCATCAATGCCATGAGCATGTGGTCATGATAGAGTATTTGAGGCATGGTGTATACATGTCACAAACTAGCCTTTCATAGAAGCACCTCCTCATCATTTGAAAAGTGTCAAACTTGGTCTTGAAAAAGACATAGCACCCATCCATTGGGATGCTCTCTAATATCTAGGTAATCCTACAAAGAAAATAGAATTGAATCAACACACTAATCATAGAAACTCTATCTCAAGTATAAAAAAATATAAGTTGCACCTCTAGGATGTGGAGCATCGTGCAGACATCTATGCACTACGTACCCATCTTTGGTTCACCATTAAAAGCTAGCTAGATGCCAATGCATATGGAGAATGACAACAAAGAAGAAGGAATACAATGCGCATTTTGGACGTCATCATGCATGCAGGATGACTTTGCGCCACTTGGACGCATGCACTACAATTTTTTCCTCTATCTATCTAAAAATCTCAAAAAATGTGCTAAAAAAAGGTCTTCAAACTAATCTACTCCACCTCGTGAACCTTTGCAACTATGATTTGTAGTTGGTCAAGCTTGAGATCCTTGTAATTTCATTGGCATGGCATTTTGCTAACTTTTCTCTCACAAAAGTCAACAAAACTCCCATGATGAATAGTGCAAATGACCTTGTGGCCTAGCTAGGTATATATAGGGCCCCTAGGGCACATTTTTCTCAATGATTGTGGTCCCACCATTCTTCCTAATTTTACCCCACCTGGTTGGGGGAAAAACTAGGAGGGGGCATATAGTCAACTCTTTACCATATTGTTCTTCCAAACCATCAATGTTTTTCTTGATCATTCTTCTTGCCTTGGTAGCTTATTCTGATTTTCGAGATGACTTAAATTTTAGGTTTTGCAGAATCAAATTTTACACGAGATTTCACATCCAATGCTATATCTTTCATTGAGTTCAATCATTGGATTCATCTTTAGTACCTTCTTGCTTGACCTCTGTGTCCTCTACAATACCCTCTTGGCATGCAAATCCATTAAATTTTTAATTTCTTGTGTTTGTTTTCTTTTCTACTTTAATGCGGCTTATATTTACAAAATAAAGCCCACTAAAGTGGGGCCAAAATGTAATGTCACAATATTGCACCCTACGGGAAATTTCACATTTATGCATTTAGCCTTGAATTTATTATGCCTAATCGTATTTGTGATAAGAACCTAATGGCTCATTATTTCATGACTCCGACTCCATGAGGACCAATGATGAAGTGACAACATTCTACGACCTCATTTCTTAAAAATTGATGTGTTGGACACCCACATGAGATGCGGACATCCACATAGTGCGCTAGCATCTACACAATTTTTTGAGTTTGAAATATGGAATCTTGGGATCCTAACTTGTGACACATGTCCCTATAGTTAGAACATTGAGTGTAACAACTTTGATCGCCTCTTGCAACAACAAAACCCTCTCTTTTCTCCCATTCTATGGGTTCCTTCTCCTTCCAACACTTCAATCTTTCAATATCACTCCATTCTCTAGTTATTGCTTCTTCAATCTTGCTTCTACATCAAAGATTTATTGGACTGAGGTCCCTCCAACAACCAAATCTCTCTTACAAGCATTCAACATTATATTTGTGTATTCAAGAGGGGGCTGAGGATTGTTGATAAGACATTCATGTTCCTTATCTATTTATGAATAGATTATTTTTCTTACTTTGCTATCTTATGGTATGGGTTTTCCTCCTTAAGTGGGGATTTTTTTTACCACTTCATACTTGTTTACTTTGTCTACTTTTCCTATCTATTTGGCTATCCATGGAGGTGGTAACAGCAAAATGAGGGTTTGAGTATAGAAAGCCCCAAATTGGCCCTCATATTTTTCCTCATTTTTCTTGTGTGTAGGTTGTCGAAGTGAAGCTTGGAGGAAGGTTTCAAATCTGTGATCATTTGTAAGTTGATCCTTGGATTTCCTTCACATTTTTTTGGTATTTCCTATTTTTTCTTTATCTATTTTGTTGAACAAACCTCATTTTTGAATACATTAGTCAGGTTAAAACATTTCTTCATAATATTTGGGTGGGTGCATGGAAATGGGTAGCAATTTCGTGGACACCCTCTAAAAAAACTTTTGAAAATCCATAACGCGAGTGTGTTATAACGTGCTCATGTTATGGCTCATTATGTCGAGCTTGAGGCTCAGCAACTACACACCAATAATGTGAGCGTGTTATAACACTCTCATGTTATTGAATGTTAAAAGAAAAAAAAGAAATACAAATCTTTCATTAGCATTTTGACTGTCTTTTTTCTTTGCGGCTGTGGCCAAAACCCCCACAATTTCACGTTCGCATTGTAGGAGGAGCAATTCAAAAAATTTCTTCACCAACAATTGATATTTCTTCGTAATGATGGTGCCATTACAACAAGGAGCTATGAGAGGTAAGGATTCTATGGTTTTTGTTTTGAATTAGTTAGTTTTAGGTTGAATTTGATATATATTTGTTTGAACTTTTAGGAGATGCAAATCAACCTGCAAACCCTCAAAATCCTCAACAGGAAGACCAACCAGATCCTCAACAGGAAGACCAACCAAATCCTCAAGATCAAAATCAACCACAACATCAACCTCCTCCACCAATCACTCAACCCCCTCCTGGCACTCAACAAAATTTAATGAGTGAAATTGAGAGCAACAAAAAGAAAATATAGGATTTGATTAGTAGGTTGAGTAATCCAAATGGTTCAACCATAGAAAGAATGACCCTCACAAATTCATTGAATTATATGTTAAAAAATGTAGATTCAATTAGCAAACAAATAATTGGATGGCAAGATAGGAGGTAGGTGGCTAGGGATTATTATCAAAATAAACTATCATACAAGGATGTAAAGGATTTAAAAATTACAAAAGGTGATTTGTGCTCATTATTCATTGACCCACGCACAAATCAAAATATTACCCTCAATGTGAAGAGGTTTCCTATCCATTGGTACCACCACCAATAGATTAGGGACCAGTTTTATGATAGGTGGTACATCGTCTTCGATTACCCATCGTGCAACAATTGCGGGGTCCCGCGATATTTCCTTAGGAAACTATACAGTGAGTTCATATTGAACAAAATCCCAAATTATTTTGATATGAGGGATTTCCAAGGGAGAGTTGGGGGGTCAGCTCAGGATAGACTTGGTGCACAGTCGGATCCTATGCAGCAAGGTAGACGAGCTCTCGCTAGGCCACCTCTTGAGCACGTTGTTATGCCTTACATCACGAAGGATAGTGCTAATGTAGAGACATTGCAAGTGATTAGCACTTTGATCCAGAGTGTCATCCATCATACCAGCCCTATTCTACAATGCCATCTAGGGGAGTCTTCGAGTGGTGGCCTTCGAACACATGTGTGTCAATCTTGCGGGGCTACTTGTTCATATGACCCCACCAACACTCAGGAGACTGGTACGCAAGATCCATCTACAACTATGGAGATGCAGAGGGCAGCTAACATTTTGCATCAGGCATATGGCATTGATAGTCAGGTAAAAGTTAGTGCATGTTCATTGAATTTAATTTATTAAATTTTGATTTTGAAATGCAAGATTAACTAAAAATGTTTTATGATTTTAATAAAATTATAGGGTCACAGTGTTGAGACTGGATACACTGGCCCCCCACGTACTTATTTCTACAGTACACCTATCGCTAGGGTATGTAACTAGTAAACAATTATAAATTTATTGCATGTTAATAGCATTGTTTTATGAATGGTAATTTAATATGCGATTTTGGATGTTGAACAGACTAATATTGGAGGTTTTGATGGAACACTTCCCCATAGCGGTGGATTTACTCAAACCTACATGCAGGTAATAGAATAAATAGTTTAACTAATGAATCAAGTGCTTAATAAATTTGTGTAGTTTATATGCACATCGTTGATTACATTGAATAATTTATTGTTTTATTTTCAGTTGTTACGAAACGATACACCTCTGAATGTGATGAGGGAAATGGATATTGGTGTGACATCTACTATACAATCCTCAATGGCTCTGACAAAAGAGGTATGAGGAAAATTAGTAAATTTACATTTACATTTGTTCTTATAGATGTTATTTAGTGAAAAATCAAACCATTATTGATTCACGTAGTTTAATTTCTATTTGTATAGTTTATACAGGGCTTGAGCACACCTGAGCATGGGTGTGAGAATATTTCCCTTGTGGAGAGAGATCGTTAGATGGTGGTAAGTGATTATTTTGTCAAATATATCATTTTTTATAATATTATTTCTATATATTCATGTCTTTATTTCTTATTGTAACAGTTAAAACTTCACAATGAACTAAACCCTAGTAGGAGGAGCAAGAGCACTCCATGAGCACAACAAAAATGAGTGATAGACCTATCACCATCTGATTGAAAAGGAAAGGGAAACATTTTATTTCCAAGGCATGGAGAGTAATGACTTTTGATTCCAGATCCCTTTGTTGTATGTCTACATGGCAATTTTGTACATATTTTTTATTGGACATATTTGACATCGTATGCCTATATGGCATTCTTGTAAGCCTATATGGCTATTTTGTACATATATTTCATACTTATATCAACATATATTGATGAATTCCTACATGGCTTTGGTTAATACAAATATCTTTTATTGATGCCTATCCATATTTGCATTCTAAATTGATGGTTCTATAGATATGAGTTGTGTATTCAAGTGTATACTTTAAAACTTATGTGTAAACTTTGTGACTTACGTGTGTTCGAATGTATACTTTGTGGCTTACATTTTTTCATGCGTATACCTTGTATTTGTGCATATACTTTGTTTTAACTTGTGTATACTATGTATTCGTGTGTATACTTTTTGAGGCTTACGTGTTTTTGAGTACTTGTACTTCCCTTATTGACATGTACATGCTTGAATTATTCATGTGTATAATTATTAATTAGTTAGCCCTAGCATTGATCTATGTCATCCTCAATGCATGATCCTTGAGATGGAGTAAGAACACCCTCAAGGTCAAAAGGAGTTTCACATGCATTCTTCATAGGCTTGTTTTGGTAGTCAAACCAAAAACCTCTTGCATCGTTGAAACGAAAAAAGTTATCCTTTATAGCAAGTCTGAAGCCATTATCATTCTTCGTCGGTTCTTCATGTATCCACTCCCCATTAATGGTTTCCTCATGACCTTCATGAAATCAAGCACTTATCTCATTTGTGATAGAAGAAATGTATGAAGATTTATCTTCCTCCTTATGAACCATTCATTATCATTAGATATGGGTTCTTGTGAACCACTACTCATGAATCATGGGTCGATGAGTTTGACTTATAAAACTACACGATTGAATCCTGATAGCAATATCACAATATTTATATATCTAAATGTGTTATTTCCTTCAGCTAAAATTTGCGCTTATACTTATGTGATTGATGTATGTTTGTGTATGGGATCATAGTAATTTATACTTGATGATGCTATTGTGTCTTTAAGGTTTATTTATTAAGGGGTGCATGAAACAAGTTTTAAATCCTTAAAAATCTTTGAATTTCTTATGTTTTTCTATTTGTCGAGTCTGGGCTCTGAGCCTGATTCCATGTCAAAAATTGGTTTGTCAAGTCCGAGGCGAGTCCAAGTCTTGTAACACTAGTGTGAACACATCGAGGAAAAATGTATATGTCGATGAAGAGAGAACCCATCCTTGTTTCCAAACAAACCATAGTATTGATATGGTTGGTCGAGATAAAACATCACTCTTTTGGATAGTTCGAACCATAATCTTTCATGGCTGCAAACACACCTTCATTACGTGTGTTCTTGATCCTAATGAAGAAATGGTGGAACATGTGGTAGATCAAATCTTGCAACCCTAAGTCCACAAGAAGGTTACTTGTCCTGATTTCTGCAAATGTCTTTAAGATGTTCATTCTTCTTGAGTAATGCGAACTATTGATGTCATCTAGATCTTTGAAATTTTTTGTAATCATGTGCAATACTATAGAAGCTAGAGCTATATCTAATACTACAAATGATTGCTCAATAAAGCTTAAACATTTTTCTATTCTTTTCAATGTGACCATAATGGCATTCCTTTAAGATAAACTACTAAGCTTACTACCTGATTCATAAAGTAATCTTGCCAATCACTATCATCGGTAGCCATGTTTCCAATGGAAAGTCAATTTGTTGCAATACCCAAAGGCTGGCAGGTTCATTCGCTCTAATACCACTGTAATGACTCGAGCTCTGGATCAATAGATTTTTGATTTATTTCTTATTGGATTGACAAAGGTTGTCATCCAATATTATTAAGATAGATAACGGAGTCCACAAATTATAAATGAAATAAATTTTGAATATGAAGTCTAATTCAAATATTAATTTGATAAATAAATATAATAGTTGTTTCTAATTAATCAATTAAAATCATGTGCTAGCTTTGAATATGAATCTGCCTATCATTGATAGATAGGCCTTGAGAATTGGGATGCCTTTCCTGATCGATACTTTGTACTCATGCATCTTACTTTGAGTCCTTTCTAGATTATATGCTTGAAACGTATACTCCCATATTATAAATTTTTGCTCATATAGACCAATCCCACACTAGGTAATTCAATAATAAAAATAAGTCTACAAATTGATTACCCTGATCTTCCCTTCTTATTCTCTTTTATACTCGAAAACTACACAATTGAATCCTGATAGCAATATCACAATTTGACACATTGTAGAAAATACCTCCTACTTATCAATTGATGAGCTAAAGGGGCTCTATAATGAATGTTTCATAAAGCACAACACTTGCTAAAGGTTTTGAAAATGGGGTTGCAAGCTAAGTGGGCTTAATCTTGGGGAAAAAACTTTGCGGTTAAGTGCTTGAGCTGGAGTAGTACTAGGATGGGTGACCTCCCGGGAAGGCCTAGTGCCTCACCTCTATGATCATCACCTAGATGCAATGAGTGCTAAGTGGGCCATTCATTATCATGAGAGATGGGTTCTTGTGAACTTATCCCTCTTTCAATCCATGTCAGCCTTGGGACCATACAGGAAGTTGGAGGTCGTACCATGTACGGGATCAACAAGTTTGTATAAAAAATCTAAAAAACAGAGAATAGTGTGAATAATTCTTATTAGATCTTCTCCAAAAGTTCATCAACAACCTCCATTCGAGCCTCTCAAGGCTTTACATAGTGTTTTACACCTTTCTCTAACTCATCCATGCCCTTAACTAACTAAAAAATAACTTTCAAAATAAGTATCTATTGCATGTCAAATTTGTTGCTTTAAGCAACTTACAAATTTGCAACTTTAGACTCCTCCAGCCTAAGGAATCAATCCGGTGGAACATAGCTCGAAGTGATTCCACATGTTTCGGTGTGAAAGAGGACCATGCCTAGTGTAAACATACCTATTCAAAGGTGTTGGAATAGTCTACTTGGTCACACAAGTTGTAGAACGAAAGTTGCACCACTTTGCACTGCTTGCATTTGATGCTTTTTCCATCAAGTGAAAATCTTCCACCACGGGAAAACCACTATGAGATAGCCAAAACAGAGAGAGTTTTTTGTAGAGAGGCGCAATTCGATCTTAGAGGATCAGATGATAAGTTTATAAGTGTCATGGTATCTAAGTAATAGCATGCTGAAGTTTGCAGCCATTTTGCACTTTGGACCCTTAAGGGATCGATCCGGTGGAACATAGCTCGGAGTGATTCTGCATGTTTCAGTGGGAAACAAGACCATGCCTAGTATAAACATACCTATTCAGACATGTTGGAGCAGTTAGTTTTGTCACACGAGCTGCAGAGCAAATGTTGCACCACTTTGCAACTTTGCATAGCTTGAATTTGACACTTTTTCCATCAAGTGAAAATCCGCTGCCACGAGAAAACCACTCCGAGATAGCCAAAACCGAGAGAGGTTTTTCTAGAGGGGCCCAATGCAATCTTGTAGGATCAAACAATAATTTTCTAAGTGTCATGGTATCCAGGTAATAGCATGCTGAAATTTGCAGCCATTTTGCACTTTGGACCCTTAAGGGATCAATCCGGTGGAACATAGCTCGGAGTGATTCCACGTGTTTCAGTACAAAATAGGACCATGCCTAGCATAAACATACCTATTCGGATGTTTTGGAATAGTCTTCTTGGTCACACAACTTGCAAAATGAAAGTTGCAGCACTTTGCAACTTTGCACTACTTGCATTTGATGCTTTTTCCATCAAGTGAAAAGCCGCCACCACGGGAAAACCACTCCGAGATAGCAAAAATCGAGAGAGAGTTTTGTAGAGGGGCCCAACGCAATCCTATAGGATCAGATGAGAATTTTATAAGTGTTACAGTATCCAAGTAATAGTATGTTGAAGTTTGTAGCCATTTTGCACTTTGGACCCTTAAGGGATCGATCCGGTGGAACGTAGCTCGGAGCAATTCCATGTGTTTCAGTGTGAAACAAAACCATGCATAGAATAAAAATACCTATTCGGACGTGTTGGAGTAGTTAGTTTGGTTACACAAGTTGTAGAACGAAATTTGCACCACTTTGTAACTTTGCATAGCTTGAATTTGACACTTTTTCCATCAAGTGAAAATCCGCTACCACAAGAAAACCACTCCGAGATAGCCAAAACCAAGAGAGGTTTTTCTAGAGGGGCCCAATGTAATCCTATAGGATTATATGAGAATTTTCTAAGTGTCATGGTATCCAACTAATAGCATGTTGAATTTTGCAGCCATTATGCACTTTGGACCCTTAAGGGATCGATCCGGTGGAACATAGCTCAGAGTGATTCCAAGTGTTTCAGTGTGAAAGAGGACCATGCCTAGTGTAAAAATACCTATTCGGACATGTTGGAACAATCCTCTTGGTCACACAAGTTGCAAAACGAAAGTTGCACCACTTTGCAACTGTGCACTGCTTGCATTTGATGTTTTTTCCATGCAGTGAAAATCCACCACCACAGGAAAACCACTTCGAGATAGCCAAAACCGAGAGAGGTTTTTGTAGAGGGCCCCAAATTGATCCTATAGGATTGGATGATAAGTTTATAAGTGTCATGATATCCAATTAATAGCATGTTGAAGTTTCCAGCCATTTTGCACTTTGGACCCTTAAGGGATCGATCCGGTGGAACGTAGCTCAGAGAAATTTCGTGTGTTTCAGTGCGAAAAAATACTATGCATAGCATAAAAATACCTATTCGGACGCATTGGAGCAGTTAGTTTGGTCACACGAGTTGCAAAGCAAAAGTTGCACCACTTTGCAACTTTGCACAACTTGAATTTGACAT
This sequence comes from Sequoiadendron giganteum, assembly GCA_007115665.2. NCBI lineage: Eukaryota > Viridiplantae > Streptophyta > Pinopsida > Cupressales > Cupressaceae > Sequoiadendron > Sequoiadendron giganteum. Next base: position 539,350,969 of record CM021107.1, on the reverse strand, counting down.
TTTTTCCATCAAGTGAAAATCCGCTGCCACGAGAAAACCACTCCGAGATAGCCAAAACCGAGAGAGGTTTTTCTAGAGGGGCCCAATGCAATCCTATAGAATCAGACCAGAATTTTCCAAGTGTCACGGTATCCAAGTAATAGCATGCTAAAGTTTGCAGCCATTTTGCACTTTGGACCCTTAAGGGATCGATCCGATGGAACATAGCTCGGAGTGATTCCATGTGTTTCAGTGTGAAAGAGGACCATTCCTAGCATAAAAATACCTATTCAGATGTGTTGGAATAGTCCACTTGGTCACACAAGTTGCAGAACAAAAGTTGCACCACTTTGCAACTTTGCACTGATTGCATTTGATGCTTTTTCCATCAAGTGAAAATTCGCCACAACGGGAAAACCACTCCAAGATAGCCAAAATTGAGAGAGGTTTTTGTAGAGGGGCCCAGCTTGATCCTATAGGATTACACAAGAAGTTTCTAAGCATCAAGGTATCCGAGTAATAGCATGTTGAAGTTTGTAGCCATTTTGCACTTTGGACCCTTTAGGGATCGATCTGATGGAACGTAGCTCAGAGCGATTCCACGTGTTTCGGTGCAAAAAAAGACCATTCCTAGCATAAAAATACCTATTCGGAAGCGTTGGAGCAGTTAGTTTGGTCACACGAATTGCAAAGCGAAAGTTGCACCACTTTGCAACTTTGCACAGCTTGAATTTGACACTTTTTCCATCAAGTGAAAATCCGCCACGATGAGAAAACCACTCCTAGATAGCCAAAAATGAGAAATTTTTTTCTAGAGGGCCCCAACACGATTCGGTAGGATCAGACGAGAATTTTCTAAGTGTCACGGTATCCAATTAAGAGCATGGTGAAGTTTGCAGCCATTTTGCACTTTGGACCCTTAAGGGATCGATCCGGTGGAACATAGCTCAAAGCGATTCCATGTATTTCGGTGCAAAACAAGACCATTCCTAGCATTAAAATACCTATTCAGATGTGTTGGCGTGGTTATTTTGGTCAGATGAATTGCAGAGTGAAAGTTGCACCACTTTGCAACTTTGCACAGCCTGAATTTGACACTTTTCCATCAAGTGAAAATTCACCGTGACAAGAAAACCACTCCGAGATAGCCAAAACCGAGAGAGGTTTTTCTAGAGGGGCCCAATGCAATCTTGTAGGATCAGACAAGAATTTTTTAAGTGTCACGGTATCCAAGTAATAGCATGTTGAAGTTTGCAGCCATTTTGCACTTTGGACCCTTAAGGGATTGATCTGGTGGAACGTAGCTCGGAGAGATTCCACGTGTTTTGGTGCGAAACAGGACCATGCCTATTATAAAAATACCTATTATGATGTGTTGGAGCAGTTAGTTTGGTCACAGGAGTTGCAGAGCAAAAGTTGCACCACTTTGGAACTTTGCATAGCTTGAATTTGACACTTTTTCCATCAAGTGAAAATCTGCCGCCAGGAGAAAATCACTCCGAGATAGCCAAAACCGAGAGAGGTTTTTCTAGAGGCGCTCAATGCAATCTTGTAGGATCAGACAAGAAGTTTCTAAGTGTCATGGTATCCAAGTAATAGCATGCTAAAGTTTGCAGCCATTTTGCACTTTGGACCCTTAAGGGATTGACTCGGTGGAACATAGCTCGGAGTGATTCCACGTGTTTTGGTGTAATAGAGGACCATGCCTAGCATAAAAATACCTATTCATACATGTTGGAATAGTCTGCTTGGTCACACAAGTTGCAAAATGAAAGTTGCACCACTTTGCAACTTTGCACTGCTTGCATTTGATGTTTTTTCAATCAAGTGAAAATCTGCCACCACGGGAAAACCACTCCGAGATAGCCAGAACCATTAAAAAAATTTGTATAGGGGCCCAACGCAATCCTATAGGATCAAACAAGAAGTTTCAAAGTGTCACAGTATCCGAGTAATAGCATGGTGAAGTTTTCAGCCATTTTGCACTTTCGACCCTTAAGGGATCGATCCAATGGAACGTAGCTCAGAGTGATTCCATGTGTTTCGATGCAAAACAAGACCATGCCTAGCATAAACATACCTATTCGGATGCGTTGGAACAGTTAGTTTGGTCACACAAGTTGCAGAATAAAATTTGCAAATTGTTTACATGACCTTTATACAACCTTTTACACATTGTTTACATTTCAAAATTCAAATTTTGCAAATTTTCCTATTAAAGGCATTTACAGAACAAGGTGCTACTGCACCAAACATGAACTCCAACCTTACAATATTTGAGTATATCTCATAATGTAAATAAATCTTATTACAATGCCTCAGGCACTTTGTTCTCACAGATCTTTTACAATGTCACTCATGCATTCAAGATTCTCTTTAAATGTCTACATCATAGGTGCTCATTATGAGGTTAACTTCAATTGAGTAACTTGAGATTCCCTCGCTAAGCTTCACACGCTCTTTTATAATGGCTTGAAATCAAAATTGAGATTTTTCAAGATCATCAAAATAAGGACGTTGCATTGCTTTTTTGGCTAAGATTCTCTTTGATGGCTCTTAAATCAACATTTTCTGCAACGAGAGATCAATCAATTTTTAGTAGTTTACTTACGAATACGTAAAGTAAAAGAGAAAAAGAAAGAGCATCCAAAATCGAAATGAAATAAAAATAGATGGAAGGCACTTACAGATGTTGCATGCAGGCATCAAAATAAGGATGTTGCATTGCTTTTCTGGATGACATTCTCTTGGATGGCTCATATATCTGCATTTTTTGCAAGGGGACACCAATCACTATAAAAGAAGATGATAGAATTGGCATCAAACAAATTAATGTGCATATAAGTATAAATTAATAAGAACCAATGTGCATATACGATATGCCACCACCCGAACTCTCTCCTTTTCTTTCAAGGTTTCATTCTCTTCATCTGTTAGTTTCCTCTTTGTCTTTTTCTTCGGCATGGCGGATAATTTTATCTATATCATGGTAATGAGATGAATATTAGTTCCTAAAAAATGTATCCATTCAAGTTAATTGAAAAATATGTCATTCAAGGCTTCATTTAAATAATATTTATAATCATCGTGTACAAAATTTAACCTAGCATAGACAAATGTGTACAAACTATGGAAGCACTAGGCTGGCCAGAGCACATTTCTATGTGAAAGTGAATAACCATGATGGTGATTTTGAAAACTAATGAGTGTAATGGCATTGTGAGTGTTTGATAAGTTTGTGGTGTAGGAGAACCTTGACAATCTATGCTTCCATTTTGAAATTTGATTCAATTTTGGGTATCTCCATGTTGTAAGAGGGTCATTAAAGACATTTTCCATGTACTGGTTATATGCTTTCAAAGGTGGTTGTTTGTTAGTTATAGGTGTTGGGGGGAGTTGGTTGTCACTGAAAAAAATTTAAACAACCTCCATTGGCTCGAAGGGAGGAGTTTTGTTCATTTTGAAATCCATTTTTATGATCAAAAAATGTTGTTTTCTAAAAATTCATTGGTTTTTTTGCACTTTCCTGCACTTGTACAGACCTGTACAGCCTCCCCTTGATACAAAACTAATATAATATTGTAGAAATATGTCTTAAATCTCTAATGCATCAGTTCTGAGGGCTTAACAGTACGTTTGAAGGGAGCAATTAATAATTTTATGAAACTGCTCATTTCAAGCCAGTCAAGGGTTTGAGTTGGATTTAATTATCAAATGACCATCCCACCTACTGTTATGACTTTTTTCTCAGTGGGATGGAATGTACATCATTAGAGTAGGGTCTTTTATTGTTTAACATGCCTTGGAATGAAACTAATGACAATAGGATGGGGTTCTTAGGCTAAAACAAGGACTTTTCCATGAGAATTTGAGGAACCAAGGAGTGATTTTGAAAAAGTGTTGAAGGAGTGGTCTATGTAATGAAATTTTGACCTTGTTTAGGGTATTTTGAAGATTTTTGATTCTTTGGAATGGTCTGGGAAGGCCTGGGTATAGGAGTTTCTATAAACCCTCTTTTTTTGTATTGAAAAATGGGGGTTTTTTTATTGGAAGCCTAGTTGAGTGGGTAAGGTCCTAAGACCTAGAAAATATCTTGTTTTGAGACCTAATTAAAGACTATTTTTGGGTTTGGAAGTTTGGTGTGAGGATCTAAGGGTATTTCCTTTGTAAAATTGGCCTACTTGGAGGCCTAAAATAGTGAAAAGGTTAGTTTTCTTAAATTTGTCCCAAAGGAGTCATGTGATGGGTTAAGGTATGTCTTGCAACTCTGAAATGGGTGCTAGAATCATTCTTTTATTTTCCTAGTGTTTTGGAAAGTTTTGGATTTAAGGGCCCAAAATTGGTTTTGCACAGTAACTAGATTCCAAGGGTGAAATGTGGGAAATAGTGTTTTTTTTTGTTGTCCAACTTGGAGGAGCCTTTTTAATCTTGTTAGATGCCTCTTGAAGGCAAGTTGACATCTTGAATGGTTTTGGGTCCTCTAACTCTCCATCAAAAATGAGTATCACAGTCTGAAGTGTGTGCATGGTTTGGGAGATACATGTGGCAATTTGCAGATGCTTGGCTACTAGTAATGTGGACAATGAACAAAGGAACTAAGTTTGTGTAAGGGTAGACTTTTGAAAGGTTTCATTTTTGTTGAACTAACTCAAACAAAGATTTATTAAGCAAATAATGGTTTGGTTGTGCCCTAAGAATTATAGTTTGTACTTGTAAACAATGGTGCCATTATGGTGCCATTATGGAAAATTTAAGACAACTTGTGAATGACATAATCATTGGTTGATTTTTTGAGGAGCCTAGTTGATTGTAATCAGTTATTTTCAAGCTTTTCAAGGTTTTTTGAAGGTCCTTAAGGAATTGGGAACTCTTAATGCTAATTTGAGTATATGAATCAAATGTTTTGTGAAGTGAAATATAGTTGAATAAGTGTGTCAAGAAAGGTGTTGATTTCTTCCTTTGTACTGTATCCATTTGTGCAGAGGTATTGGAAGGTGTTTGGACCCTTCAAAGGAATGGGAGAGGCTTGGAGTTGTCTTAAAGGATGAATTTTGGTGAGATATTTGGAATGTGTATTTGGTTTATTTCAATCAATAACATGTTGATTATAGTGACTTGGATGTCTGGATAAAGGTTGGTAGTTACCTTCCACATGATTTGTTGTTATTTTTCCATGTAAGTTGCAACATTGAGTTCTTGAATTAGTGTGTCATGAATGAATTGAATGGTTTTGAGTTTCTAATTAGCTTTATGCTATGTTACAATCAATTTTATGATGGTTAATCTATTTTTTTGAGTCTGACAAAGAGTTGAAACCAAGTTCTAATGTTTTGATGAAAAGATGATTGATTTTGTTTGTTGATCTTCTTTAATTTAAGTTAGGGTCAGAAGTACCCTTGATGATTTGTGGATCCTTGTAGATGCCCTGCATCAAGTTTAAAATGGTAATTGACAATTGTATATAATTGTGTATATAATGTTAGAGTAAAGTAATTAATTAACTTTACTCTCCTCTTAAGATTTCGCCTTGCACACATATTAGTCATTTAATAGTTAATATTAATTATTAAATGCACTCACCTTTAGGGTTAGTTTTTCCTTTTAGGTTTTGATCTCCTTTTATAAGGATTGATCTCTTGTATTTTCTTTTAAGCTCTATTCATTTTTCTGGAATACATCTTGCACATTGTGAGAGCCAAACCCTTGTCTTGATCTCTCTCTTTCTCTGTGACAAGTCTTTTGCATGCAGGTATTGAACGGGTTCTATGGATTTGTATTTCTCAAATCCTACATGGTATCAGAGCCAGATCTACTGCAGCTTGTTCAGTTTTTTGAAAGATTTAGAGATCTAGGTTTGGTTGCATCAGATTTGTTTTACATTGTCATTTTTTATTTGGAATAGGGGAGGTTTCCTTTTTTTGGTGCACTTTGAGCTCAAACGGACCTCACCGTTGAGCTCGCAGCATCCAAAAACCCCTATTTTGATATAAAATATGTCTGGTTTGGACAAAGTTGCTAGGTGAAGCAAAAAAAAAATTTACTCCAGGGCTGTACGACCTCATGGCACGATCTTCGAGGCAAAAAAATTCAAAAAAATCAAATTTTTATTGATTTTTTAAAGTTTTAAAAAAAAAATTATGCGCGGCCAGTGTTAAACCCAGGCGCTGTCGGTCCACCACCCAGCGGCCACCGAGCGGCCACCCGGGCGCCATCGGGCTGGCGGAGCCACCGGTCCGCCACCGGTGGGCTGTGCAGCGCCTGTGGGCTTAACTTCGCTAGCCCCAAGTCATGTGGGTGACCAGCACCCTGTTGACAGCCCCTGAGGGCTTACCCTGCAAGCAACAGGGTCACATGCAGAACCAGGGGCCGTGCGCCCAGAACCTAGCCGCCAGCCCCCTGGTCATCCATGTGACCAGGGGCCGAAGGTTTTAAGCCCCTGAGGGCTGTGAATTTTTTTTTAAAAACCCTTTGGAGCTGCTTTCACGAAATCGGATGTATCTCGGGCGTCTTAGCTCAGTTTTTCAAATGAAAATAGGCGTCGGAAAGCTGGTTCCGGCACCATTCTGATGGTGTAAGAAAATTTTCATAAATTTGCAGTTTCCATGCATTTTTTTGCAGTCAACGACTGATGTTGCTTTCTACACTCTAAAGGGCATAACTTTGTCAATTTTGCTCCATTTTTCGAAAGCGAATAGGCATCGAAAAGTTGGTTCTGTGCTCTTTCCAGATTTGCAGTTTATTTCAATAGAAAAATTTCAAGTACACAAAGATTTATCTCAATCAAATACTACTTTCTATTATTTTTTGGCCTTCACTTTGTACTGGGAATTAGTTTTTTGCATTGTGGGGGGGTGTTTTTTCCTGCTTTCTATTATTTACATCAGAAAACCAGAATCTATAAACACCAAAACAAAAAAAACCCTTTTGCATCTTCTATCTAGTTCTAAAAGACCACTTAATAATAATAAAAAAAAACATTCAGAGCAGTTGAGGCACAGTTCACAGCATGGCCGACAGATCTATTGAGCTTCTCACACTGCATAATTATCACACTTGGAAGGGTCGCATGATGACACTTCTCCAGTCTCAAGGGTTATGGTCCTGTTTGGATGTGGTTCAACCTCCATTGACTCACGCCTTTGAGGTTATGCAGCATAGTAACAATATGGATCAGGCTATGGGATTGATGGCTTTGCATATTTCAGATAGTCTCCTGTTTCATCTTGAAGGGTGTCTCACACCTAGGGCCTATTGGACCAAATTTGAAGGACTTTTTGGCACTATCAATGAGTTTAGAGCATTGCAGCTTGAGGCCGAGTTGACTTCCTTGGTACCTGATTCCTTTCCTTCCATTGAGGACTTTCTGATGAAGTTCAAATAGCAAAGATCTATCTTGCAGGGTTGTGGCAAGAATAAGACTGATACAGAGTGCATCTTCTTGATTCTCTCCAAGCTTCGGGGTCCATTTCAGATCTTCTCTTCGACCTTCTATTCCACCATGGATGCCTTGGGTGCTCACCATGTCATGCCTATTTTTGAGGTGTTTTGTGATCATCTGACTCGTGAGCAAGCCAAGCTCAAGCAGATGGATTCACTTTCAGGTTCACAGAACCAAGCGTTGGTAGCCTAGTCCTCCAAGGAAAAATAGAAGTAGAAATCAAAGCCTATTAAAAATTCAGGGGCTCGTGAGCATTCCTCCAAGCCACCACCTAAGTCTGATTCACACCCACATCCCAAACAGAACAATTCTTCCAAGTTTGGTGAGTCTTCCTCTAAGACTAAGAAGAAATCCGGTGATCCTTGCAGTTTTTGTGGCAAGGAAGGGCATCCAGTTTCCAGATGTTGGAAATGTTTAGAGGCTTTAGAGGAAGCCATGCAACAACATCATATCACTACCCCTCAGCCTCCTTCCCAACCCACAGGGAAAGGTCATGCTCTTTCTGCTCGAGCATTGTCCTTAGAATCCACTTGGATTCTAGATTTTGGTGCTTCTCACCATATGACACACACAAAGGATTTGGTCACTGCTCTTGCCCCTATAGGCACTAGACATATTGCAGTTGGTGACTTAGCACAGCTTTCAGTTTAGGGTTCCGGTACTATTTCATTGGATGGTGGTTGTCTTCAGGATGTGCTATTGGTTCCTGACATTTCGACAAACCTTCTATCCGTTTATCAGATTTGCCACTTTGGCTCTGGTAAGACAGTTGAGTTCTCACCACATGATGTGGTTATTCGAGACCTTCATGATCCTGACTTGGTTGTGGCTATTGGGAGTGTGGATTCTACATCATGCTTATAAAGATTTGATGGTTTTGAGAGTTCAGACATTTTTTGTTCCTCTCTTATAGCACATGCAGATTCAGTGAGCAGGCTTTGGCATGAGCTTTTCGGCCATGTCAATTACAGATATCTCTAGCAGATGAGTACTCAGGCACTTGTGATTGGGATCCCACAAATTTCTTGTACTGATGGTGTATGTCGAGGTTGTGCCCTTAGCAAACATCATCGTGATCCTTTTCCTAAGGGTCATGCCACTCATGCTAAGGCACCCCTAGAGTTGGTACATAGTGATCTTATGTCCTTTCTGACTCACTCCTTTTCAGGGGCCCACTATGTGCTCATTTTTATTGATGACTTCTCCATGCATACATGGGTGTACTTTCTTAAGTACAAGTCTGATGTCTTTGACTCATTCAGGAATTTTAAGATATTTGTGGAGAAGCAATCTGGACTTTCTATCAGGAGGATATGCACAGATAATGGGGGGGAGTATGTTAATCAAGCTTTCAGAGATTTTTGCACTGAGCATGGTTTACAGCATCATTTTATAGTCCCTCACACCCCTCAGCAGAATGGTGTCACTGAGAGAAAGAATAGAACCTTATGAGAGATGGAAAATTGTATGATACAGTCTCGAGCTATGAGTTCTTCATTTTGGGCTGAGGCAGTCAATTGTGCCAATTATATTCAGAATCAGATGCCTCATAAGGCATTATGACATATGACTCCAGAGGAGGCTTGGACCCATGTCAAGCCTGATGTTTCTACATTCTGAGTTTTTGGTAGTGAGGCTTGGGCATTTATTCCTGATGCTCAGTGGAAAGCCATGGAGAAGAAAATCCGACCACTCATATTTGTTGGCTACTGTGAGGATGTTAAGGCATACAGGTTGTTTGATCCTGATTCCAGAGAAGTCTTATTTCAGCGGGATGTCCAGTTTGATGAGCGCTATCCTCAGATGGATTCTCCATCACCAGCTTCTCCCTCATTGCCTACTCCTCCCTCTTCATCTCTTGAGGATTACTTATCTCTTGAGGATGATGTAGATGATGATGATCCACCATCTCCACCACCACCAGTTGCTCCGCATTTTCCTAGGTGGGCCCGTTTTACTGTTGAGGCAGCTGGTTCTTTGGCAGGTGATCCTTCAGATACTCATCATACTCGTGCTCAGACATCTAGTTCTAGTCTTTTGAGTCATGCCATTTCGGATGATCCTCAGAAGTTTTCAGAGGTGACAGGTCACCTTGAGTGGGATAGGGCCATGGATGAGGAGTATTCTTCCTTGATGAAGAATCATACTTGGGATCTTTGTCCTCTTCTACGAGAAGAAAGTTGGTTTGGTGCAAGTGGGTGTACCATACTAAGTATGTTGCAAATGGTTCTATTAATAAGTATAAGGCATGTCTTGTTGTGAAGGGGTTTTCTCAGGTAGAGGGTATTGACTACTCTGAGACCTTTGCTCCTATTGCCAAGATGAACTCTATAAGCCTTGTACTTTCACTTGCAGCTTCACGGGGATGGATAGTGTTTCAGATGGATGTGAAGAGTGTCTTCTTGCATGGAGACCTACATGAGGAGATCTACATGGAGCAGCCTCAGGGATTTGTGTAGGACACTCCTTTGGTTTGCAGACTTCGGCATTCATTGTATGGTCTCAAACAAGCCCCTCAGGCTTGGTATGAGAAGATGGACTCTTTCTTGCTTTCCTCTCACTTCACATGCTGTCATTCTAATCACATAGTGTATTCTCAGTGTCAGGGGGGTGATCTTTTGATTCTTGTGCTATATGTAGATGATCTCATTCTTACAGGTAGCTCATCCTCCATGATTCAGAGTGTTTAGCGAGCTTTGATGGAGCAGTTTGAGATGACAGATCTTGGTCTTCTACACTTCTTTCTGGGTCTTCAGGTTATTCAGTCTTCGGATGGGATTTCCATATTTTAGGAGAAGTATGCTCTTGATATGCTTTAGCAATTTGGCATGCTTGATTGCAAGTCTTCCCCCACTCCATTTTAGTCAGGTGTTGTTTTTTCTTCCACTTGTTCTACTCCTTCAGTGGATCCCACTTTATATAGGCAATTGGTTGGTAGTTTGTTGTACCTGACACATTCTCATCCTAATCTTTCCTTTATGGTTGGCCTTGTCTCTAGGTTCTCCCATGATCCTCATGAGAGCCATTGGCAAGCAGCCAAACGTATTTTGAGGTACATTCGAGGCACCACTCATTTTGGTATTCACTACACTTCAGGATCCCCTCACATCATTGGCTTCACTGACTCAGATTGGGCTGGTGATGTCAATGATCGAAAGTCTACTTCTGGCTTTGTTTTTTGCCTTGGCTCTGGTCCTATCACATGGTCTTGCAAGAAGCAGTCTGCTATTGCATTATCATCTATAGAGGCTAAGTATCGGGCAGCAGTCTTAGCCAGTCAGGAGGTTTTATGGCTTCAACAGTTGATGACAGAGTTTGGGTTTCCTCCAGATAGTCCCACTATTCTTTGGTGTGACAATTAGAGTGCCATTCACATTTCTCGCAACCCATTGGAGCATCAGCGGATTGAGCACATTGAAATCCACATGCACTTCATCAGGCAGTTGATTCAGGATGGTTCTCTCATCTTGGAGTACATTCCTACATAGGAGCAGGTTGCAGACATCTTCACTAAACCTTTAGCATCTCCGTGCTATCTTTAGTTGTGCTCCATGCTTGGGGTGAAGGAAGTTGTCCTTGGGGGGTCTCAGTGAGGCCTTCCTTCCTTCATGTTTTCTTTAAGCATGTTTCTTTATCTCTTTTTGGAGAGGAGTTTTTTCCCACTGGGTTTTCTCCTTTTCTCCATTTCATAGAGATTTCCTTGTACTTGGGTACCTGATCAGGCCTAGTTGTCGGGACCCATTTTTTATTTTCATGCATTGTAGTTACTTTTGCTTTCTTGCACTAGTTTGTAGTTTCACTCTTGCTCATCTTAAGGGGGGGTGTTAGATTAAAGTAATTAATTAACTTTACTCTCCTCTCAAGATTTCACCTTGCACACATATTAGTCATTTAATAATTAATATTTAATTATTAAATGCACTCACCTTTAGGGTTATTTTTTCCTTTTAGGTTTTGATCTCCTTTTATAAGGATTGATCTCTTGTATTTTCTTTTAAGCTCTATTCATTTTTTTGGAATACATCTTGCACATTGTGAGAGCCAAACCCTTGTCTTGATCTCTCTCTTTCTCTGTGACAAGTCTTTTGCATGTAGGTATTGATCGAGTTCTGTGGATTTGTATTTCTCAAATCCTACATATAATGGTAATTCAAAAATGTGCATTGACAACATAAGTTTACAATGACAAACAAAAATGAAAGCAATCCATAATAGAATGAAATAAAATGTGTAAAGACTTCACATACCTAAAAAATCAAACTTTCAAATGGAGGAGTTCAACCCAATTATGTAGCCTTAGCTTCTTCTTTCTTCAAACTCCACAATAATTTGACTTGTTCAAAAGCTTGTTCCCCTCCAAACTTCAATTGTATATCAGTTTTCAATGGAATTCAAACTTAAATTAATAATATGTCTTTCAATGTGGAAACTCTGCTATTTCATGCAAAGGTGGTAGAAAGATCATGGAAAAGGTGATGGAATGTGAAAAACATGTTTGCACATTTCACAACATCATTGAAAAGCTAATTTTTGTTGGAGAACGCGCAGAACCGGGGGAATATGCAGACTATGGGCCTTGAAATCATGGGCATATAGAGTTTTTTACCATTTTTAGTGGAGTAAAACACGCGCTCGCATTATAACTCAAGCACATTATAACGCGAGTGCGTTATGTGAAATATGGTTTCCTTAATATATTTATTTTCTCCCTCTTTGTCTATACTGTCTATCCTAATTCTATATCTATCCCTTGCACCCTTATAGTAGAGGAGATAGAGGTGAGTGTGTGTGTGTGTGTGTGTGAGAGAGAGAGAGAGAGGTAGAGGGAGAGTGGGAGAGAAAGAGGTAGAGGGAGGGAGGAAGGGAGGGAGAGGGAGACAAGGAGGGAGACAAGGAGGGAGAGGGAGAGGGGGAGAAAGAGAGAGTGGGAGAGAAATAGGGAGGGAGGGAGGGAGGGAGAGGGAGAGGGAGAGAGAGAGAGTGGGAGAGAGAGAGTGGGAGAGAGTGGGAGAAGGGGAGAGTGGGAGAAGAGAGAGTGGGAAGGAGAGAGGGAGTGGGAGATAGAGAGGAGGGAGAGAGATAGAGTGTGAGAAAGAGATATTGGGAGAGAGATAGAGTGGGAGAGAGTGGGAGAGTGGGAGAAAGAGAGAGTGGGAGGGAGAAAGGGGGAGAGTGGGAGATACAGAGGGAGGGAGAGTGGGAGAAAGAGAGAATGGGAGAGATATAGAGTGGGAGAGAGTGGGAGAAGGGGAGAAGGGGAGAGTGGGAGAAAGAGAGAGTGGAAGGGAGAGAGGGGGAGAGTGGGAGATAGAGAGGGAGGGAGAGAGATAGAGTGGGAGAGAGTGGGAGAGTGGGAGAAGGGGTAGAGTGGTAGAAAGAGAGAGTGGGATGGAGAGAGGGGGGAGTGGGAGATAGAGAGGGAGGGTGAGAGGGGAAGAGTGGGAGAAAGATAGAATTAATCCCTCAACCCTCAACCCTCAACCCTCAGCCCTTAAACCCTAATCCCTCAACCCTTATACCGTGAAATCCAAGAAAACTTTCTACCCTAATCCCTCAACCCTTAAACCCTAATCCCTCAACCCCTCTACCCTCTTAATCCCTCAACCCTCAACCCTCAACCCTTAAACCCTAATCCCTGAACCCCTATACCCTCTTAATCCCTCAACCCTCAACCCTTCAACCCTAATCCCTCTACCCCTATACCCTATTAATCCCTCAACCCTCAACGCTCAACCCTCACCCTCTAATACCCCTATACCCTCTCTTAATCCTTGAACCCTCAACCCTCAGCCTTAAAGCCCTAATCCCTCAACAACCCTCAACCCTTAAACCCTAATCCCTCAACCCCTATACCCTATGAATCCCTCAACCCTCAACCGTCAACCCTTAAACCCTAATCCCTCAACACCTATACCCTCTACCCTATAACCTATTAATCCCTCAAGCCTAAATCCTAAACCCTTAAACCCTAACCCATAAACCCTCTACCCTCTACTGTCAATCCTCTACCCTCTACCCTCAACCCTAATCCCCCAACCCTTAAACCCACTTAGTAAACTCTCTACCCTAATCCCTCAACCCTCTTAACCCTTAAACTCTCAACCCTTAAACCCTTAAACACTCAACCCTAAACCCTTGACCCTCAACCCTCAACCCTTAAACACTAAACTGTTAAACCCTCTACCCTCTACCCTCAACCCAATACTCTCTACCCTAAACCCTAATCCCTCAACCCTTATACCGTGAAATCCAAGCAAACTCTCTACCTTGATCCCTAAACTCTCAACCCTTAATCTCTCAACCCCTATAATCTCTACCCTATATATTGGACCCTCAACCCTAATCCCTCGACCCTATACCTTAAACCCTCAATCTTCAACCCTCAACCCTTAAACCCTCTACCCTCTACCCTTTACCCTATACATTAAACCCTCAACCCTCAATTCTCAACCCTCAACCCTTAATCCCTCAACCCTCAATCCTTAAACCCTAAACCCTCTACCCCTTACATTGGACCTTGAACCTAATCCTTCAACCATATACCCTCAAACCTATGCCCTAAACCCTCTACTCTCAACCAAGTAAACCCTAAACCCTTAACCCCAAACTCTTCAACCCTAAACCCTTAAACCTTCTACCCTATACCCTCAACCAAATACCCTCTACCATCGACCCTATTCCCTCAACCCTCAAACCTTAAACCCTAATACCCTAGAAACCATCAACCCTATAGGTCCTCCACCCTAATCCCTCAACCCTATACCCTCAACCCCTATCACTTTCTCTCTATCTATACATCTCACCTCTCCTCCTTCCCTCCCTCCCACCCTCTCTAATTGTCTCTATCTATCATCTCCCTCTTTCTGCGTACCTCTCGTTCAATCAATCCCTACCACCCTCTCTCACTCCCTCTATCCATCTCTCTTTATGTCCCTCCCACTCCATCCCACTCTCTCCCACTACCTCTCTCTCCCTCTCTCTCATGTCTCTCCCTCCCACCCTCTCTATCTCTCAGGTCTCTCCCTCTGCCAACCTACCTAGGTAACTCTCTCTTTGTCTCTCTACCCTCTCTCTATCTATACCTCCAACCCTACCTAGATAAGTCCCTCTCACTCCACCCCCCTCTTTTTCTACCTCTATCAGGTCACTCCCTCCCACACCCTCTCCCTCTATCAGGTCTCTCACTCACACTCCCTCTCTCTCCCACTCCATCTCTCTCACACTCCCTCTCACCCCCCTCACACTATCAAGTCTCTCCCTTTGGCACCCTACCTACATAAAACTCTCTTTCTCTTCGTCTCTCTCTCTCCCCCCTCTCTCTCTCCCTCTCCCTCAATTCTCTGTCTCCCATCCCCCCCTCTCTCTCTCTCTCTCCCAACACCCTCTCTCTATTTCCCTCCCTCTATCCCTCCCACCCTACCTAGCTAAGTCTCTCTCACTACAACCCCTTCTCTCCCACTCCCTCTCTCTTAAACTCTCACTTCCACCCCCTCTCCATCTCTCTAGACTCTCTCTCTCTAAATTATCCCTCCATCTAAAGACATACATAAATGCATACATACAAGCATAACACATATGTACATATAATCTTACATCCATACAAGTATACATACATACATGACATACAAGTACATAAAAACATACAAATATATCAGCATACATTCAATATATTGGAATTAAACATAAAGGAAGACATAACACGAGCGCGTTATAACGCGAGCACGTTATGTCTTAGTTGACATGTTTCCCGCAGAAGCAAAAAGCATGTCAAAAGTGAGATATAACGCAAGCACGTTATAATGCACTCGCGTTATATCTTGCTTTGGGAATTCCCGAGCCTTAGGCTTGGTATTTTCCTTGGAATACCAACCCAAAGGGTTGGAGGGCATTCCCAATGACTAGAGATGTGTTTTTAAAAAATCTACCATATTTCTCCTAATCGAGTTCGTGCTCACCGTCAGGATTGCACGTGGTTCAATATCAAAAAAATCGTACACATGGGTAATGTTGGGTTCTCTCATAGCTATCCAACGATGTAATTTTTTTCACTTTCTGAAAATGTTAAGCCCTTCATCCATAATTTATTTTATTTGTATGTCTTTTTTTTGCCAAAAAGCAATGTTTGGTATGTTTTTTGTTATAAATTAGCCGTTCATAGATTTTTCAAATAAATTACATTTTTAGAAACTAGAGTCCATTCTAAATTTTTTTTTTTAAAAATTAAAAAAAAATCAATTAGTTTCCAAAATTTGTAGGGGTAGCACAGCCAAAATTCTATTTTTCAGGAAATGTCCACTTCGCAAATTAGTAAAAAATCAAATATTCATTAAAAAATTATCAGAAAAATCATGCATCAACTTCATACTATTAGTTAACTTCTGGCTGTTGAGATTTTAAAAATACTAAAAAAAAGTTCACCGTACGAGGGTTGTACAAGAGTTGCTATGTTATGTTTTTTTGACCAAAACAACACCAATTTGTGTATGTCCCTCATTTGAACCCCTTAATCTCAACCATTTTCAAAATAAATTAGTAGTTTAGAAAGTAGACTCTGAGCACTTGAATCCTTCTTTTTGTTCCATCTCAAAATTTTGAGTGTAAGTATCCTCAATTTCATGTCCAAGGTCAATATTTCCTGATTTTAGAAAAAAGTTTTCCACTTAAGTCCCCTTTTTGGGAACCATCTTGGTGCACTTACCCATTTTAGTTCTCCATATGTCTTGGATGCTAGTGCATCCCTCTGAATATAGAACACTATGCTAGTTTCATCACTTTGCGCTATAGTCTTGTGGATGAGAGTTATTCCTTCTATGGTAGGGATCTCAATACTCTTCTCTCCCAAATTTTGGAGCAATCTGTTTGAATATTGTCCTTAGTAAGGTATTCTTTGCAATTTTCTCATTCAGTTATAGCTTGAGGTAGTCTAGGGAAGTTCGCTCCTTGGAATTCTCTTGAGAATGAAGAGACGACATGAGCAGTGAATCCCCCTTCTCTTACACATAGTAACATACCCTAGTTGGTTGTACAATAAACTATGATAATATCCATTAAAAAGGCCTTCCCAAGGTACGTAACAAGTTGCACAAGGACATTAATTACTATCCCAATTAAATTTGCCTCATGGAAATACATAACATAAAATTTACCATAGGATTTAGAAATTTATAGTCCTAAATGATTCATAACTTCTAATGGAATCACATTAGTAGATGCTCTAGAATCTAACATATAGTTATGAACTAGCCACCCATTTATCAATACAGATGTATAAAGTGAATCAATGGTTTGATTGTTCACTATGGAAACAATGCCTATATAAACTTCAAGGGTTTCTTCTATGTTGACTTTGTTTGCTCCATCACTAGGAGAAAATGTACTTTTATCTAGTTGATCAAAAACTATAGGGGCATTGAAGTATGACAATTTCCTATCCTTATGTTTAGTGATCCTCATCAGCTCTCTAATTGGAACTTGAAGTTTTATTTGACTAAAATACAAGGCCATATAAATCGGTTGATATGTGAGCCAAGGAGTAGAAGAGGGGATTGTTATAGTATTAGCATTAGGTATAAAAGGCATCATCTGATCACCAACATCATGTTTCTTTGAATTTACCTCTTTTCCAATCCCTTCCAACACCTTTATTTTGGCAGCATCTGCAATGAGTTATTGATTTCCTATATTTTCAATGATATATCAACTTTTTTTTATCTTTGGTACATACACCTTTTGTATGGGTGCAACCAGAATATACATTTTCTTTCTTGGTGGGGACTTTCCTACATACCTATTTGTTTCTCTTTATACATCATATTCCTTTTTATCTCCCTTATTCAAATGTGCAGAAGAAGTGTTTAGAATGATTGAACCATTAGACTTATCTTTGTTGTACCTCTGTCTCATTTGTTCCTTGAGTTATCCAAAATTTCTGTTTGGAATTTCAAAAGGAAGATGATAGCTATCATAATCATTTTGAAAAATTCCCACCCTCATAGGTATCAAATTGATCTACATCAACAATATTTTAACATTCAGGTGTATCCTCATGCTCTTAGATTTCTTTGTCTTCATCATATGTGACTGCAACAACACACTTGGATTAATCATGAGGAAAATAACGTATATCACACAAAAATGAATCTTGTTGGAGATTTTTGTGATCCTTCCTCAAGGGATTACAGATATGTCTATTATTGTATTTTCAGTTTGAGTTCATGGTGATGACTATTTGTCATTACCCCAAGGTTTTTTGGACCAGTCATGATTATAGGGCCTATTATATAACCTTTGACCCTCATTGAAATGTGTAGGATGAAAATTAGAAGACATACATTTGTCATTCTTTTTCACCTTATATGAAAAATCCTTCATAGCTCCCATCAACTTGTCTATTTTTTCCTCACTAGTGAGTGGTTTCCTAGAAGTTGGTGTGCTTGGTTTTAGGAGCTTTATATCAGTTCTCTTGTTGTCTTTCCTAGAAGCCTTCACATTAATATGTATATTGACAACCATTTCATACGCCTCCCTTAGAGTTTGATGGTTCTTATCTCTCAAA
Organism: Sequoiadendron giganteum; assembly: GCA_007115665.2. NCBI lineage: Eukaryota > Viridiplantae > Streptophyta > Pinopsida > Cupressales > Cupressaceae > Sequoiadendron > Sequoiadendron giganteum. The sequence goes on along the minus strand of CM021107.1, from coordinate 539,332,997 downwards.
AGATAGCCTAATTTTGAATCAAAAGCTCCACAATATAGAATAAGGCACATTGGCTCATTTGGTCTTACTTGGGGAGAGACTTTCCTCATTTTCATAATGAATTTATTGATGAAATAAACAAGAATTTTATTCACTCCTTTCCTTATGGTCGTCACCAGTTGGATTGCAAAATTTAGATAAAGTATTTAACCATATTGCAATAGAAAAACCCTCATAAACTCATCACACGCTTCTATTCTACTATCTGTAAGAATTAAACTATTATTTTACATTTTCCTCCGATTATTGCAAAAAAAGCTTCATCATGACATCCTCATCTTCAATCTCATATTCATCAATGACATCTACAAAATTCATTAAGTGATCATCACTAGTGACAACATTATTACCTTGGAATTTTGGTATCTTGCCTTCGATTTCAACTAGAATTGGATTAGGTTAATTTTAAATGCCACATAAATCCAACTGTCTATACCTTTGTAATCTTAGTGGTGGCCTCACTAGGGAAAATCTTTGAGCTTGCCTTCTAGGGTTAACCCTAGCATTTTGCATCACATTTTATTGAATAATAAGCATCTACTGAATTGGAATAGTCGGCATTGCATTTTCAAGTTGAGCATTATTTTATTGTTGGTCCATCTGAGAAAAATAGTCTTGTCTTTCTACAATTTCAGCCTCTATTATACACTTCTTTTCTTTGAAAAGATCAAGAATTTCTATTTGCTGAGCAAAATCCCTTTCTATGTTTAGTTGAAAAATGGATGCTTTATGGTTTAAGACATAGAACATCACTTTTCTCCAACTAACATTCTAGGATTCCCAAGAGATCTCAATCCAATGAAGAATGAAGGAAGAGATTTGATAATAGGGTATCCTAGGATATGATTTTAGATTACAAGAGGTGGTTCACCACCAAGTTTAAACTTGGAAAAGACAATGATATTCAAGATGAAGTGTAAAACCCTAATATGATGCTAACTTGATTTAAATGACCTAGAAAAGTAAATGAAATAGAATAGAAAGCAATAAGATGAAAGGGGTGCACCTAGAAATCTAAGAATTTCTTATTGGAGCTTTGAAATGCTGGAAAATTTAACTTTTTTGACCTAGTGGGACTCATTCACTATTCTAGGCAAATCAGTCCTAGTTTTGGATTTTTGTATAAGAGCAAGTTTCAGGAAAAAGGGTATCTGAATCTGCAAAGATCACAAAAAAAAACCTACAATGGGACTCATTTTCCACTATGTTGAATCAGTCTCATTTTGATTTTTGGGGAATTCAAAGTCTGAGTCCTCTCTTCTTAGTCTGCTCAACCTACTTCTCCAGGTTTGCAGATTCGAAACTCTGATTTTGGGGCTATAGATGACCTTTTATTAAAGATTATGACTTTGCAAATGGGGAGACAACTCCAAAAATATTGTAACCTAATCTTCAATGATCTTCAAGTCTTCAAAGCACCTAGATCTGCAATTACCCAAAGAAAGAGAGTAAAAGTGTTGATTGTTAGAGAATAGGGGTTTTCCTTAGTCAAACCCCTTTTAGGTAATTAAACCAAATGATGAAATGATGAAACAAGGACATGAAACATGAACATAGGATATGAAACATGAAAAATGATTCCTTGAATGATGTCTTGTAAATGATCTCTTACAAATTTGCAACTCAACATGAAATGGCCATGAAGGATGTAGATCTTGATCTTAACAATAGGTGTAAAACAATGCTTGATCTTGGATGCTCAATGCTACATCAGAACACTAGCTAAATAACATCCTTGATGCTTGGTAATATTTGACATGATGATAAATCTTGAATTTCTGCAACAATTGATGAAGAATTCTACCCTTGAATGCCTTAGAATTGATCTTGAAAGCTATCTTGATTACCTTGTGAAGACTTGGAATGCTCAACTCCTGCTTACTTGACTTGATATCATGTAGGCTTATGTTTCTTATGTGAAATGAGGATTTGAAATCTTTCTTATATAGGTAATGCACTCAAATAACCATTAATTTGATCCCCAAGGCCGACATGGAAGAAATTTGAATTAAAAACCCACTTTTCCTGCTCAGAACCTTAAAAATAGGCCAAATGGGACTCATTCGCCATCCTAGGTGAATGATTCCTACCTGGATGGGACTCATTCTCTCAAGGTGGAAAATGGGTCCCACATGGGCTATTTTTAGTCCTAAAGTGTCGGGGAGTCAATGAATTAGGCTTATATGTTGATCTTATCAGGTTTTTAGTTAAAATAGGCCTTGGGGTACACAATATGGGGTCATAGGGGCCTATTAAAAGTTCATCAATGTAATGGGGCCAAAACTCCAATGTGAAAGTGTAAATAAATACATTTAACAACATTAAATTAAGATAAAATGTGAATGTGTAAAACACATTACAACACTAGGTTAGGTCCATTTTGTTCACAAGCCTCCTAAATTTAATGTGAAAGTGTAAATAAATAAACTTTACAACATTAGATTAGGGAAAAGTTAAGTTAATTTAGCTTAAAAAGGGCCCAAGACCTAATGTGGATGTGTAAAACACCTCACAACACTAGATCAAGGCAACATTAAGTCTAATTTATCGTTAATTATTTCTAAATCAAGCAAGGAAAAGGCATATTATTTTTTCGTCATTACATCTAGCCCCCACTTTAGTGAGAGGATGAACTTGCCTCAAACTCACACTAAAGTAGACATTCTTGAGAGGATGGTCAAGCCCCCAGGGTCCAAGATCTTACGTCAAACCGACATGAGCACAGAAGGACACACACAAGGTGTAAGATTTGCAGCAAGACAAGATACACAAACATGTAATGCCAAAGATATAAAGAAGAAAATAATAAGATGGGTGGATCCAACTTTGACAAAAATGCACTCAGTTTGGGGCCACGGTACTTCAAGTCGTCTATGGGGTGAGTATCTGCAATATTCTCACTCTAGGGCCATAGAACTTTAGGTCATCTATGGGGTGAGTATCCACGGATGGTGAGACACACACGTCTGGTATGCATTCACAACACACAAACGAGTGGCTAAGGGAAATTTATGCCTCTAATCAGCTTCTTGTCAAACCATGCCAAAGTATACTATAGAAGTTGTGAAATCCAACTTCACAAACATCGAAGATCACCTACATGTAAATAACCTATCACAAAATAAGAGATGGAGACAAAAAAGCAAGGGTGCTATAAAAGCTTCAAAATATATTAATCAGAGAGAGAGATAAAACACAATAATCAATCCTTATAAAAGGAGTTGTGCAAACCTAAAATTAACCCTAATAGGTAGACATTTAATAATTAATATGATTATTAAGTGTCACAATATGCAAACTAAAGTGAAATCTTAAGAGAGGAATAAAGGTAACTTAATTAACATAATTAAGTTAAAAAATTTACTCTAACACCCCCTTAAGATGAACAAGAGTGTAGATACAAACATGTGCAAGAAAGAAAAGGTAACTACAATGCATGAAAGCAAACATGGGTCCTAGCAACTAGGCCTGATTAGGTACCCGAATACAACCAAATCTCTATAAAGTGGAGAAAGGGAGAAAACCTCATGGGAACAAAACTCCCCCCTAAAAGAGAGAAAATAAAAGAATTAAATGCACTAATGAAAGAAGGATAGGAGGTGGATTACTTGATACCCCCTATAGACAACTTCTATCATATAAGTACATATACAAAGGTCTCCATAGGACAGATAGAAAGAGACAAGAAGGCCCCCCCACAAAGAAGAAACTCTTGTCGCAACGGTATATGTCTGATGTAGAATCCAAAAGGAGATCCTAAAGTGGCAAATGATATTCCTCCCCTTGGGAAGAAATGGATCCAAAGGACAATGACACAAAAATCCTATGAAGAGTAATGAACCAATCTATCTCAAGATGTGTTCCATGATCGGATGTTGAAGAATCTCTTTGTCTGAACTAAAACAAATGATGTCAAATCCAAACTGATGTGGAGAATTTTGAAATGCAACTTCTGAATGCACTGATAATGGTGGGCATACAGTGATAACTTGACTGTCAAGGTAGAGGAGATGAATGTCCTCAAAATAATCCTCCAAATCTGCAATATAAGACTCCACAAACAAGAAAGATATGTCTACAACATAAGAGTCCAAAGTAGCTATGTCTAGAAGATGAATGATGCCTTGCTGCACTAAATCAGGAACAATAGGAGATGCTAATGAGGTCTCAATTTGAAGAGTGGGAACATGAATACAAGTCTTTGAACCATCGACATATGCAAGACCTATGAGATACTCAAGCTCCTCTAGAGTACGGTTATCATAGGGTATGAAATCTACATCTGCAAGAGGGATGAGACAATCTGTAGTGGGATCCTCTAGGAATGGAGAGATATTAGAGTCCCCAAAAAACTCCCAAAGACATTGCCAAAGTGTGCAAGGAAAACGAATGTCAAATAAAGCACACAAAGTGTCAAAATCAACACTACAACCAATAACCCCTACAATATGATCTTGAATAATAAACCATGTAGATAAACACCTTGATGTGTCTAGTGCAGGTATGAGATCATATAAATAAGGAAAAATATTGAGCCACCTACAATGTGTAAGTATGTCCTTTGCCCATGACTCATAATTACCCCATTCTAGAATTACAATTGAAGGGTGAGTAGAAAACCCCATGATATTAACTCAAAATAAAAAATTAGATACTGAAACTCTCAGCATCGATAAATCATATTAGTATAACCTATCCAACGCAAATAGAATCCATGTAGATGCCAGAATGTCCAAGTAGTAAGCAAAGTGTAAAAACAAACAAAGTTGCATAAAATATATCTGGTAAATTTTCTATTGAAATAGACTGCAAACTGGAAAGAGCACTGCAACACCTTTCCAACGCCTATTCGTTTGCACAAAACAAAGTCCGAACACAAAAGATATGCCTCCCAGAGTGAAAAACACATGTTCGGAATTTGTCTTGTTAAAAGTGCATCGAAAAAGAAAAACCAGAAAATCAAACCTACACCATTGGAAATTTCTCAAAACCATCTTTCTGACACCTATTTGTTTTTGAAAATCTGAGTTCCTATGCAAAAGTTATGGCCAAAATACCAAAACTGCTCCAAATGGGTTTTGGGGGTTAGGCCTAGTGGTTTGGTTAACCGCTAACATTAACTACTAGCATTAACCGCTAGCGGTTAACCACTAGCGGTTTACTGATGGTGGAGCCTATTAACATTGTTTTTTTTTTTTTAAATCTCGTATTGCATGTTGTATCAGGTCGTACGACCTAGAAATGATTTTTTTTTGCCTCCCGAAGTCATTGTGTCCAATTTTGATGATTTGACAGTCAATTTAGGGGTTTTTGGGTGCTCTAAACGTGATGGTGAGGTCCTTTTGGGCTCAAAATGCTCCAAAATTGCAGGTATGCTCTAAATTGGGAACCCTCAAAAAACTTCAAACCCTCACAGATCTGACGTCGTGAAGCCAAATTTGACGAAACAAAGGTCAATCTTGACTGAATCGAATGTTCCAGACACAATGGTGAGGTCCAAATTGACTCAAAATTCACCAAATGAAAGAGGTATATTATGGATCAAAAAGAAAACTCCAAACCCTCGAAGCTCCAAAAATCTTTCAAAACATGAACATGAAGCAACAGGTCTGGAGCTCTGATACCATGTAGAAGTTGTGAAATCCAACTTCAAAGACCCTGAAGATCACCTGCATGCAAATAACCTATCACAGAAAGAAGAGATGGAGACAAAAAAGAAAGGGTGCTCTAAAAGCTCAAAAATGTATTAATCAGAGAGAACTAAAATACAATGATCAATCCTTATAAAAGGAGATTGTCCAAACCTAAAAGTAACCCTAATAGGTAGACATTTAATTATTAATATAATTATCAATATGCAAACTAAAGTTAAATTTTAAGAGAGGAATAAAGGTAACTTAATTAAGTTAAAACCTTTACTCTAAATATGCCTCCTGATATCTTTGATAAGGCACCACACAATAATGATCTTTGAGCTTCATGATACAAGAAAAAAAAATTATGCTTGGAGCTCATGAACAACAAGATGGCTCCACAAGCATGAAAAGTGTGTTATGCAAGGTGGCCATATACCAGTTGTCACAAAATAGTGCAAGGTGTGTTCAAAGGGATTTCTCTTAATTTGTGCAAGGTCTCTTCTTAGGGAACATCAAGCCTAATGTCTCCAAGAGAGGACAAGTCAAATAAATATCATGCTCTTAGAGGAAATCAAGACTAATGATACCACCAAGGAAAGGACACATCACAAGAAGGAAAAATCACATATTCAAGCTTGAGTGTTGATGTATGCCCCCAATTTAAAGCAGTTACTAAAACCATTGTTGTGAGAAAATGATTTAAAGTAGAAGAAGATATGAGAGCTTACTCAGAAAGCCCTCTGCCAAGTCATATGTTTTTGAATTGAGCTACATCATGAATAAGTATGTCACATATGAGTCCACTTAATGCATGTCATCCACATCCCAAGATTTATCTTATATATTCATGAAAGGTGATCAACTATCCAAAAGAGACAATGACAAGTGACATATGAGGACCAAGCTACCAAAATCCTTGCCCCCACTTAGTGCAGGACAAGGATGAGCTGAAATGATTAATGAGAAATATGCGAGTGTAAAAATCAGTATCAATTAGAGGAATTAGGTGCTTCAACACAAGGAAGAGCACCACACTCCTTAAGATGTTGAATTTCATCACATAAAGCCTTACATTCATTATTAGAATGACCATGAACTATATGATATGAAAAAAATGAACTCTTGTAGTAAAATTTATTTTGTGTTCTTGGGGGGAGAGATATCAAACGATCTTGGAGGAGTCTCAACAAGATACTCTCTTGATCAAAAGTAGAAAATGTTCCTTTATTTTGTGACAAAGATATCTCTTTCTTAGTACAAGATGTCATACTTACAGAAGACTCTTTAGATTGCGAGATTTTGTACTCTTCTTTAAAGGAAGGTGTAAAATCTAATGAATTCAAATCATTAGTGTTTTGCGAGATGACATTGACATTAAGTGAGGATTTCTTTGTTTGTTTCATTTCTTGCAAAGGATAACAATCAAGATCACTAGTGTCTATCAGTTCAGGATGCACTACTGTTAAATTTGGCTTAGACGAATCTTTTGTGATAGTGTTGATATTAATTGAAGACTTGTTTGTGTCTTTTGAGGGAAATAACCAAGATCACTAGTATTTTCTTGCATATAAGGCTCTATAGGGACATAGATACCTTGTTCTGTAGCACCACATCCTTTTCCATTATAACCAAGTTGCTTCATAAGTTCATAACATTTTCCATAAAGATTCTTCATCTCTTTTAGATTCGGTGGTTGCTCATAATTAAGTTCATCAAATTTTGTTGTGTAGTTTGTTGTATTTTTTTCTAAAGTGGTGGAGGTGGATGCTTTCAAAGGTTCTTCCGAATTTTATGTTGACATTACCTCTTTTTCCTTTCCCTTTTCAAAGTCATTGTTTGTGATCTTCTAGTCTCCCATGAATGTAGGTGTGAAATCTAATGAACTCCAATCATCTTCTAATCGCTTTGTGACTTCCTCAATGTGTTTTCCTTTGTCTCTTTGTTGCACAGGTTCCACTTGTGTAGTTGGTGTTAATGTTTTCAAGGGGAAATCTTTATTTTTATCAAGTTGTAAGACACTATAAGGTTCAAGATCAGCGTCAAGTGTGTACACTTTGTTGTTGTAGATGTATTTCATTTTACAATGAAGAGTAGAAGGCACCCCATTCATTGCATGAATCTATGGTTTGCCTAAATCAATATTATATGAAAGATCGTGAGGTATAACATGGATTAGTGTTTCTAATGTGGCCTTTCTAGTTGTAATAGGAAAAGTGATCACACCAAGCGATTGTTTTCTGACATTGTCAAATCTCATAATAGATAGAGAGTCGGGTTAAATTTTTTATTTATCCATGTCAATCCTATCCAAAAGGGTCACACTACCAAAATTAAGGGAAGAGACATTGTTGACAAGGGTTCACTTTATCCCTTTTCTTTTATATTGAGATATTATTATGAATGCTTCATTTTTTTTTGCACTTCCAACAGAGGGAGCTCACTTTGGTGGAAAACAATTTCAACATTTATTCCTTGAATCATGGCTGCTATGTCATTTGGTTGCAGATTAGAAGGGATAGGAACTTGTTGCGAGGTTGTTTGAAGCATAGTGTGATAATTAGGTGAATTCTGAATTAGGTCCCATAGGGATATCTTTGTAGGAGTATTCTTAAGTTGTTCAACAAGATCATACTCCTTCCCAGTATGCGAAAGAAAATGAGGAGGACTGAGTAAAATAGGATTAGGCAATGGGAGGGATACTGAAGGTGTTTGTCTTGGTTGTGGATTATTTCTAGTGCTATATGTATTAGCAACAGTATTATGACTCGACTGTTGTGACACATTATTTTAGGTGGGTAAAGAATACGTTCAGGTTTGTTTTGAGTTTGTTGTCTATGTGATGGTGGGTGAAGAATTATAAGATTCTTAGGATGTCCCATGGGGTATGTAGGAGGTCCATTAATAAAGGGGGATCTAATAGACACTTGCACATTCATAACCTCAGCGGTCTTGGTTTGATGTATTTCTAGTAAAGGGAAATCTAGAATCACTTTTTCACCATTATCTAAGGAAGCCACATTACTATTGTTGTCATTTTCTTGCACCATGATATCCTCCCTAGGAGGAGAGTTATTAGGAGAACCACAAACCAAATTTTCTTGACATTCAAGGATTTGTTCTTCCAAAATGACTTCATCGCACGTAGGTGAATGATCAATGGTTGTCATGTGTTGTTTATCAATGATGGCATTCTCTTGTTGAATAGTGTTTTCGCTAAGGGGGGAGAGGCAACTAGGATTCTCGTCACTCTGATTTTTTTCTTCTTCACAACTAGGAGAGATATCAGGAGAAGGATAAATATGATTATAATCATTTTCCATGATTTCATTCTTGTGCGTTTAGGTCTTATTCTCTTGTGCTCCAATATCTACACTAGTAGGAGAGCTTTTATGGGAGTAATAAACAAGATGTTCATCACATTCTATGGTTAAGTTTTGTAAAATAGCTTCATCACAACTAGGGGAGGCATCAAGAGAAGGAGAATCATGCTTGCCAATGATTGGATCTTTTTGTTCTAATAGATCTTTCCAAATGGTAAGAGAGTTATGAAAGGGAGAAATGAGATTGTCATGACCTTCAAGAATATTTTCTATCACAAAACTATCATCTTCATTACTATGAAGGATATTAGGAGAAGAGCCAATGTGAATATCATGGTTATCTACAATTACACCCTTATGCTCTATAATGTATTCCCAAGTGGGGGAAGTAGGATTATCAAAAATTTCAATTATTCGGTCTCTTAACACCAACATGTCCTCCTTACAAATGTCATTTTCATGGTTGTTCATGATTGTAGCATTCTCACAAGTAGGGGAAGTGTTGGGAGAGGAATGTAAACTAAGTAAAGTGGTGGAAATGAATTCATCTTCTATTGTTATACTATCTTCCCAAAGGGGATGAGGAGAAGGACAAGCAAGATCTTCATGATTCTCAATGATTGTATCTTCCTTCAACAAGATACCTTCATCACTAAAAGGAGAGGTATCAAGAGAAGAAAAATTATGATCGCCATAGTTATCTATGTTTGTATTCTCGTATATCACATCATCCACATAAATAAGATAGATAGGAGGGGGGGTAAGTTTAAGGAAAGCGTTAAAATTTTCATTCTCTTGCACTAAGAGATTCTCATAACTAGGGAATGCATTGAATGAATGATTAACATGTTTATTGACCAACTTTTTCTTTACAAACTTGGAAAAGATTGAAACTAACATTTTTGAACAATAATATATGCAAACTTAAAATGCAATGTAAAGGCCTAAAATGGAATGTGTAGATGCCATTTTCAGATTTTGAACAAGGTAATTTACTGATTATACTATGCAATGATTTGAAAATGAAATATTGTAAATGCAAATTTGGAATTAAGCAATGCCTGAAATGGACCAATTTTAGCTAGATTTAGTGAAATGCATGTAACCAAAAGTCAACCAACTAAAACAAATAGTTAATGGAAGCAAACAAAAGTGTAGAAACAAGGTTTTTAATGCAATAAAAGGTAGTTTCAAGGGTGCACTGGGACTGATTCGTCCAAGGTGGCGAATGAGTCCCAATAGGTTTTTTTTTTCAAAAAAAAATAGAGATTTTTAATTGAATTTTATGCTTTTTATGTTTTATAATCTTTATTTGAAATGAAAATGCATATTTTGAATAATTTTGAATGAAATTAAAAGCAAAAATTCAAGCTATATGAGCTTTCACTGATGCAAAATTTGAAACCCTAGAATGAAAATTAACCAATGCAATGTTAATGTAAGCTAGATCTAGGATGATGATGGAATCCAAATCAGAAAAGAATGTATTCTAAATGCAGGTTTACCAAAATGTTTAGTCAAAAAATGGATGCTTTATGGTTTAATACATAGAACATCACTTTTCTCCAACTAACATTTAAGGATGCCATAAAGATATCAATCCAATGAAGAATGGAGGAAGAGATCTGACAATAGGGTATCCTAGGATATGATTTCAAATTACAAGAGGGGTTCACCACCAAGTTTAAACTTAAAAAAGACAATTAAATGCAAGATGAAATTTAAAACCCTAATATGATGCTAACTTGATTTAAATGACCTAGAAAAGTAAATGAAATAGAACATAAAGTAGTAATATGAAAGGGGTGCACTTGGAAATCTAAGAATGATTGAATAAAGCTCTGAAATGCTAGAAAATCTAACTTTTTTACCTAGTGGGACTCATTCACCATTCTAGGCGAATTAGTCTTAGTTCTGTATTTTTACATAGGAGCGGGTTTCGGTAAAAAGGGTATTTGAATCTGTAAATATCTCTAAAAACCACCTATAGTGGGACTCATTGACTCTTGTGGAAATCAGTCTCGTTCCACTTTTTTAGGAATTCAAAGTCTAGATCTGCTCTTATCAGTCTGCTCAACCTGCTTCTCCAGGTTTTCGGAACAGAAACTCAGATTTCGAGGTTGTAGATGATATTTTAGTGAAGATTATGACCTTGCAAATGGGGAGACAAATCCAACAAGCTTATAACCTAATCTCCAATTATCTTCAAGTCTTCAAAGTGCCTAGATCTACAATTACACAAAGAAAGAGAGCGAAAGTGTTGATTATTAGAGAATAGGGGTTTGACTTGGTCAAACCCCTTTTAGGTAATTAAACCAGATGATGAAATGATGAAACAAGGACATGAAATATGAACATAGGATATGAAACATGAAAAATGATACCTTGAATGATGTCTTGTAAATGATGTCTTAAAAATCTGCAACTCAACATGAAATGGCCATGAAGGATGTAGATCTTGATCTTGACAATAGGTGTAAAATAATGCTTGATCTTGGATCTTCAATGCTACATCACAACAATAGCTCAATAACATGCTTTATGCTTGGTAATATTTTCCATGATGATAAATCTTGAATTACTACAATAATTGATGAAGACTTCTACCCTTGAATGCCTTAGAATTGATCTTGAAAGCTATCTTGATGACCTTGTGAAGACTTGGAATGCTCAAATCTTGCTTGCTTGACTTGATATCATGCAGGCTTATGTTTCTTACATGAAATGAGGATTTGAAATCTTTTTTATATGGGAAATGCACTTAGATGACCGTTAATTTGATCCCCAAGGCTGACATAGAAGAAATTTGAATTAAAAAGCCACTTTTCTTGCTCAGAACCTTAAAAATAGGCCAAATGAGACTCATTCGCCATCCTAGGAAAATGAGTCCCACCTGGATGGGACTGATTTTCCCAAGGTGGAAAATGGGTCCCACATGGGCTATTTTTAGTCCTAAAGTGTCGAGGAGTCAAGGAATTAGGTTTATATGTTGATCTTGTCAGTTTTTAGTTAAAATAAGCCTTGGGATGTACAATATGGGGTCATAGGGGCCTATTAAAAGGTCATAAATGCAATAGAACCCAAAATCCAATGTCAAAGTGTAAATGAATACATTTTACAACATTAAATTAAGGAAACTGTCAGTCTATTTAGCTTATAAGGGCCCTAAATCCCATGTGAATGTGTAAAACACATTACAACACTAGATTAGGTTCATTTTGTTCACAAGCCTCCTAAATTTAATGTGAAATTGTAAATAAATACACTTTACAACATTAGATTAGGGAAAAGTTAAGTTAAATTAGCTTAAAAAGGGCCCAAGACCTAATGTGGATGTGTAAAAAACCTCACAACACTAGATCAAGGCGGCATTAAGTCTAATTTATCATTAATTAATTCCAAATCAAGCAAGGAAAAGGCATAACATTTTTCTACCATTACACTCTATAGTCAACTTTCAGCTAAGTGTTTGGGTCAACATATTGGAATGGGGTTTTAACCTCTTGTTTGGAAGATTGAGGAGTATCATTTCTACCTCTCTTTGATTTATCAAAGGTTGGAGCCTAGTTTTTTTGAGGTGTGACTTCAAGCATACCCAAATTTACATTCTCTTCTCCAGGGTTTCTTTCATTTCCATATCTATTATAATCATGGTTGTAATTTCTTCTAGTAGTTATAACCCTATTATCAATTGAATCATCTGATGTATATTGATCAAAATATTTAGAAGCATTTCTTCTACCTAATGTACCCGACTTTTCAGTATTACTTGAATTATGTAAAGGAGACTTAATTGAATTTTAAGCTTTCCAATTTTCTTTTTGCCTTCTCGCACCATTAGAACTAGCTTTAGGATCTTGTTTACCTCTAGAACATTGATCTTTATTCATTCTTTATATTTTATTACAAAATTTTGGATCTTTCTCGATGGAGTCACCACTCCCTATAGGAGAAAATATATGAAGCTAATAGACTTCTGACTTCAAACTTGAATCCAACACTTTCTTGAACTATCACTAAAGCCTCTAAATTTTTTATTTTACAAACAATTCACCGAAAAATGGAGCAAATTTGTTAGCGTAAGTTGGCGAGATGTAAAACCTACCCAAAAAAAATACATAACTACAAATTTCTTATGTTACTAGATTTCTAAAGATATTCTTTTTATTTTCTAATCCCCAACAATGGTGTCAAATTTTTGGTGATCTAAAATGTTAGCCCCAAATCCCTAAGGTTTGATAACCTTTGAAGTGTCAGAGGTGTCAAAATTAGAAAATCACCACAACCTATATTTAGGTTGGGAAGCTAAGGACACATGATTGAGGTGGGTAAGACCTTCACTTTTGGCTTTGACTAACAAAGGGGATATTCCCTAAGATGCTAACTTGATGTTTTCCAAGACTATGCAATACCATTTTGTAAACTATATACCCAATTCATAGTGTATCCCAATACTGGTATCACAATATACCTATGCACTAGCTTGGATAAGTAAGGTTGAGCATCTTACAAATAGATAACTTGCCATATCAACATTTGAGAATGTGTTTATGATACACCCTTGTATTAATTTATTCATTTAGACATGGAAGTAGAACACAAATAAAGTAAATCAATCATTTTTCTTTAATTTGAGGTCTTCAGAGTGTGTTCAAGATAATAGGAGAGAAAATAGGATACAAACTAGTTCTTATATTCATTGAGCTGCAGAGTCTTTGGATTCAACAACAAATACAATAAATGAAAAAAAGTGATAACTTAACCAAATCTCCACAAAAGAATCCTTTTATACTACAAAGTTAAGTTGGGATCTACACATATACACTCAAAAAGGCAATAGATGGTAGGATACTATTAAGAGAGTCTACTTATTAGTCCCCATGCATACCCACACATTTCCTTTACTATATTGAAAAGATACTATGCAAAAGCTTTACACATATTTTATTAACTTATGGTTGAAAAACTAATTAATGACACACCACAAAATTCACACTACACATGAAAGGAGACACTCTGCTAAGATTGATTCTACCTTTAACCACTCACTCTTCAAGTTTACAAAATTTTATTACAAGCATATGATCCAATCAAGATCATTACAATACAAAATATCTATACCCAAAACTAAATATTTGAAACCTAGGTTTCTTGTGAATATTTATTCTACTAGTTCCATAACTTCTTCACTCTGAAACAAAGTCTGAAAATAAATCTCTAACCCTTAGAATGAGTGCAAAAGTGTAATTTATACATCTACAAGTTATGAAAGAAGAAGCAGCAAAGCTAGGGCCTGAAACTTTAGCAAATCGTGTAGAAATTTGGACATCCAAATTTGAGAAGAAATCATGCCACACAAGTCCTAATAAACACACCATGCCTCCACATTTATGAGAACACAAAATATGAACAAAATCCTCACAAAATCTATAGAAAAAACCAACCAGGAATGACCATATGATAGAATGGAGTCATACAAATTATAAAGAAGCATGGACGCCATTTTTTCCCACCAAAATTTATTGATAAATGCCTTTAAGATCATCCCTATAGCCACAAAAATCAAATCTAGTAGTTGCAAATTTTTTTGCAGTATTAATGGAAAAAAATATGAAAATCATGTAGAAGGTCCCAAGGTCCAATTAGGTTCTCAAAATTTAATAATATCTAAGAAAGAAAGGAAAGAAGGGTAGGGACCGAAACAAGAATCAGATTTAGACTATTAGGTCAAAAGCTCAAATGTCTAATGTTCTAACAAGGAAAAAGGTTGGCTTAGGGAATAGAAACTGAATCGAGATTTTTGGACATTAGGTCCAAAAATCTAATAGAGTCCCAAAAAAATGATGGGAAAATAATGAAGAGAAAGAAATTCGAAATCCAGGATCTCGAATGGATCCAGACCACTTGGACCTAGGTTTGAAAGTCTCGTTGGGATTTCAAGTCCCAATCCTGGATAGAAGAATATCCAAAGAGGAAGGTTGATCAAGATGGGGAATCCAAAATAGAGATGGATGTTAGGGGAAAAGGTCAAAAAATCCTATTGGGACTCGAAGTACTGATCGGATTGGGGAAGGAAAGAAAGAAGAGTGGGGAAAAAAAGTAAGAATAGACTCAGACTTAGCCCAAGTTTCTATTCAAATCCTGAAACCTCAAAAGGACCAAAGGAACAAAGGATTCAAAGTTTTGAGGATGGTTTTGAAACCTTCATTGGGTTTTGACAAGGTTTTAGCAACCATATTGGGGTTTGAAAATAAGGGAAAGAAGAGAAGAAAGAAGATAGGAAAGAAAGAAAAATGAATAAAGGGAAGGGAATTAGGCAGAGAGAAGAAGGGGAAAATAAATCGTGTCAAGGCTCAAAGAGGGTTTTGAAATCCTTTTCAAAGCTGGACGTGGTTATGAAAACCATTTTGAAGTTAAATAAGGTTCTTAAAACCTTTTGGACACCTGATAAAATACTATGCATCAAAATCTTAAATTTTAAAAATTAAGACTTTAGCTGAAAAGGCTGATTTCTAAACCATTGTTGGGGCCCAACATGGTTTTGAGAACCATGTAAGAGCCTAAAAAGGTTCTCAAAACCAACTTAAATGAAAACAAAACCTTAAAAACCACACAAGTTATAAAGGTTTAACACTCTGTCAGAACTGTATAAGGTTGCAACAAGCACATTGAAGCTCGATGTGGTTCTTAGAACCACGTCAGAACCTAACAAGTGTTTAAAAACCTTGTAAATTTTTGATGAGAACTTTACATAGTAATTCTAAGGATTTACAAAAGGGTTTTTTTATTATAACAAGTTGAATAGGGGGAAAAAGAATAAAACCAAAAGGAAAGGAAAGAAAGATGCAACAAGATAATTCTAAAACTAGCCAAAACTAAAGGAGCCATAAAGAGACAATACCTAGCACTCTCAAACTTGTTGAAAATTTTGTAGGTGCTAACGCACTCGACTTCCTTTCATAAAATACTAGATCACCAAGACTTTATTTAGCTATTAAATTTTAAATTTCTTCTGAACTATTGGCCACCACTCATGTCTACTATTCTTCTTTTTGGGTGCCCTCTAATGCTTCTTACTAAAAAATTGAAAAAAAATGTAATTGACTTCCTCTAGGCATCTTGTGATGGTTGCCATATATTTCATCATGTTTCTTGGTAATAATTTTGTCTTCCCCATAAAGTTGGTTGTTTGATATTTACAAATGTATTTCAATGATCTTATGGTAAATGAATCTTTGAAAGTTCTCAGCATGCATTGTATCAATTCAAGTATAACTTCTAGATAGCCAAAAAAGAAAGGTCTAGACCTTGGCACTCTTATCATGAGGGATCCAATTCAGATTTAGGGCACTTTATCATTAAAAGTATTTGAAAATCCTAGGAGGCTATCAATACTTAGATTTTCTAGGTGAAAAATGTTACTTATAATGTATTTTCAATCAACCAGTAGTTTACTCTGTGGTTTCCCATTATTTCTTATCAAGACTACCCTCAACCCTAAGTATCATATATTAATTCCTTGAAATTTTTAAAATAAGGAATTAGAACCCTTCCCAATATTATTTATAGAGATACCAAGAATTTTCTTTCTTGTCTAGAAGAAAAATAAAAATATAGGTTGTCTATCCAAGACTAGAAGACATTTTAGGTTGTTATTGATATAATTCTTCCTCAAATGGTTCAAAAAGTCTAGGTTGATTCTTTCAAGACTTGGTGGAAAAATTTGAAATGTGATATGAATACACTATTTTATAATTTTAAGCCTCACAAAAGGATATTAATGGATTTATCCTCAAAAGATACAATGATTAGAAAATTATGGGAGGAAGTGAATCGATCGCAGGGAATTCTTTCTTTTCTTAGAATTCCATTTTATTTTCAAGCTTCTCATGTTTCCCTTTGGCAAGTTTTCATTACTAGGACTAAGAAGATGTGAAAATACTAGATCAAAGACTCTTTCTTTGGCTAGTAAATTTTAAATTTATTCTAATCTATTGGCCACCACTCATGTCTACTATTCTTCTTGTTGGGTGCCCACCAAAAGCTCCAATACTAAAAAATTAAAAAATTGCTTAGTGACTTTCTCTAGGCATCTAGTGATAACTGCCATAGATTTCATCATGTTGCTTGGGAATATTTTTATTCCCCATAAATTTGGTTGTTTGAGATTTCCAAATGTATTTTTAGAAATATTAAGGTAAATGAAGCTTTGAAAGTTCTCCTCAGACATTGTATCAATTCAAGTATCCCTTCTAGATGGCCAACATGGAAAGGTCTAGACATTGGCACTCTTGTCACCATGAGGGAGATAATTTAAATTTAGGGAATTTTTATCATTAAAAGTATTTGGAAATCCTAGGGGGCTATTAAGCCTTGGCTTCTCTACATGGGAAATGATTTTTATAATGAATTTCCAATCAACAAATAGTTTAATTTGTCGTCTCATGTTCTTTATTATTAGGACCACCCTCTAGTCTAAGTATCATAATTCAATGCCTTCAAATTATTAAAATAAGGCATTATAAATCATCCCAATATCATTCATAGAGTTACTAAGAATTTCCTTTCTTGGCTAAAATAAAAATAAAAATATAGGTTGTCTAACCACCACTAAAAGGCCTTTTAGGTTGTTATTGATTTAATTCTCCCTCAAATGGTTTAGAAAGGGGGTTGGTTCTATCAAAACCTGGTGTAAATATTGGAAATGGTATATGAATACAATATTTTATAATTTTAAGCTTCAGAGAAGGATATTAATGGATTTATCCTAAAAAGCTACAATGATTAGATAAAAAAGGGTTGAAGTGAATCGCTCATGAAGAATTTTTTTTCTTGGCATGCAATTTTCTTTTCAAACATCGCATGTTTCCTTTTGGTGAGATTTTGTTGCTAGGACTAAGAGGATGCTAAAATACTAGATCAGAAAACCTTTTTCTTTGGCTAGTAAGTTTTAAATTTATTCTAAAATCTTGGCCATCAATCATGTATACTATTCTTTTTGTTGGGTGCCCTTGAAAGATCCTTACTAAGATATACAAAATTTCTTAGAGACTTTCTCTTGGAATCTAGTGATGGCCACCATTTATTTCATCATTTTTCATGGGAATATTGTTGTCTTTCCCATAAAGATGGTTGTTTGAGATTTCCAAATATATTTTTAGATCTCTCAATGGAAATGAATCTTCAAAAGTTCTCACCATACATTGTATCAATTCAAGTATCCCTTCTAGATGGCCAACATGGAAAGGACTATATCTTGAAACTCTTGTCACCATGAGGGAGCCAATTCAAATTTAGAGAACTTTTTTCATTGAAAGTATTTGGAAAGCCTAGGAGACTATCAAGCCTTGGATTCTATAAGTGGGAAATGATTTTTATAATGACTTTTCAATCAACCAATAGTCTATTTTGTGGTCTCATATTCTTTATTATCAATACCACCTTGTAGCCAAAGTATCATAGATTAATGCCTTGAATTTTTTCAAATAAAGCATTAGAACTCTTCCCAATCTGATTCATAGAGCTACCAAGAATTTCCTTTATTAGCCAGTATAGGTTGTCTAACCAAAACTAGAAGACCTTTTAGGTTATTATTGATGTCATTCCTCCTCAAATGGTTCATGATTCTTTCAATAATTGGTGGAAAGATTGGAAATGGTAATATGAATACACTATTTTATAATTTTAAGCCTCACAAAAGGATATTAATGGATTTCTCCTCAAAAATACAATGATTGGAAAATTATTGGTGGAAACAAATTGATTATGAGAAACTTTTTTCTTGGCATTCCATTTTATTTTCAAACTTCTCATGGTGCCCTTTAGCAAGCTGTTGTTACTAGGATTGAGAAGATGCTAAAATATTAGATCACCATGCCTCCTTTTTTGGATAGTAAATTTTAAATTTCTTCAAAATTAATTTTTTTTGCTTGGTAAATCACTACTAAGGGGCAGCACCCGACACTTTTGACTGGAGCTATGAACTAGTGTGGCCACATTCGGGGAACCACATCCTCGCCATTCAATTACATTGCTTCTTGCCCCATGTCATTTTTAGAGTGGGATCCATGTTTCTTGTTGAATTTTGCCTCATTCTTCTTCCTTTTCCTTTGTACCTTTGTCCAAATTTCCTCTGCCAAGCCTCCACCCATAACCTCTACATCTCCTTTGGTTATTTGGCTTCCCTTTGGGGAAGAGATTCTAGAATTGTCATCCTTGATCCTATGATGACCTTCTTGTTGAGATTCTATCGAGGTCTCCGTATCAGCAAGATTTCCAACTTGATGCTCGCTTCTTTTCTTTGCAGTTTTTCCAGTAGGAGCATCTCCATCAAGCATCATTAATGTAGTGGAAGTAGTCATTGCCTTTGAAGTTGTTTGGGAATCGCTTGGTGGAGCCTTTCCCGATGCACTATCAACAATTTTTGGAGACATCTCAACCTCACCATCTGACCCATCCTTTTCCTCTGAGTAATGTTGGGGGGTGGCTTCTTTCCACCAAGAAGCTTGGGTTTCCTGCCAACATTTTGAGCAGTGTGTAGCCATGTGACCAGTGTTGAAACATCGACGACAACCCTCATAATCAAGCAATTGATTCCATTCCATCCCCGCAATTTTTAGAAGGACATTCATAGGGAGATCTTTGGTTGTATTTATCTCCACTAATATGCGAGCGTAGGTAGTGTGCAGAAAGTTTGAGGAACCCTTATCCACCCCAAAAACTTCCCCAGCGAACTACCAATGGCTTCAAAGCATGAACCAAGCCAAAATTGAAGAGGAATATTAGGCATCCTTACCCAAACTGGAGCCAAATCAAAATATTTTGTGAGAGGATTGAAGGATGGGTGTCAGGGTTTCAATAATAATAAATGTTGATCCTTCTAGCTCCATTGGTATTCATATAGAAATAAGTCTCGGTCCTTTGTATTTTTGAAAGCCACCAGAAAGAATCCCCTTGCCATGGGGTAAATATCTACATCCCCCTCCAGTTTAGGTTTCCAAAATTCCGCAATCCATCCATGTAGCTCTGCAAGCTTGGCTAGAAACCTCGAAATCTGCTAACCAGCCCCTATTCTACAAAATAAGATATATTTTCAGCCACTTCATTAGCAATCTCCTCGACAAAGGAAACCATTGGGGAAGAGGTTGCGCACCAAAGAGCCTTAGGAGCCTATCATCTACCATGATCATTGGCCTTCACCCCAAATCTCCCCATCCAGTCATTGCTCATCCCCCAGTTCTTCTATGGAGATCGAGGTTGAGCAGACCTATCAACCGCTTGATGAATTCACTTTTTCCTGCCCATAGTTTGCCACCTCCCATCATCTAGGCTAGATTGGGGTACCGCTGAGGCATCAAAAGATGCCCTAGATGCACCAGTCGTTGGCAAAGATTTCATCCTCTTCCCATATAGAGTTCCTTCCTTTCCTTCATCAAGCCTCCATGATTTTGCTTTCTCTTTCCCCACTTGAGATTCCTCCACAGCCGGGTCAAAGACATAGATAGCCGACACAACAATGGGAGGGCAGATCGAATCTTTTTGTAAAGCTTCGGGGGAAGTCAGATACATTATAGAGCCAACATTGTCCTGTCGTTTGCGCGGCGATGAAGGCTACCCATCTTGAGGTCGAGCAGGAGGAGGACGCCCTGCAACATCGTCTTCATCGAAGGTCTTTGACCCACGTGTAGTGCCAGAAACCCCTGCAGTAGCCCGCGGCTACATTTCGACAGTCAATTAATTCAAAATTAATTGGCCAACACTTGTGTCCACTATTAGATTCTTGTTGGGTGCCCTCCAAAGCTTCCTATTAAAAAAATGAAAATTTTCTTAGAGACTTTCTCTAGGTACCTAGTGATGGCCACCGTAGATTTCATCATGTTTCTTGGGAATATTGTTGTCTTCCCCATAAAGTTGGTTGTTTGAGATTGTCAATTGGATTTTTAGAGCTCTTGAGGAAATGAAGCTCTAAAAGTTCTCACTAGGAATTATATCAATTCAAGTATCCCTTCTAGATGGCCAACATGGAAAGGTATCTCCCTTGACACTCTTGTCAACACGAGGGAGCCAATTCAAATTTATGGCACTTTTATGATTAAAAGTATTTGGAAAGCCTAGGAGGCTATCAAGCCTTGGCTTCTCTAGGTGGAAAATGATTTTTGTAATGACTTTTCAATCAACTAATAATCTATTTTGTGGTCTCCTATTCTTTCTTATCAAGACCACCCTCTAGCCTTAGTATAATAAATTAATGCCTTGAAATTCTTTAGATAAGGAATTAGAACTCTTCCCAATCCCATTCATAGAGCTACTGAGAATTTCCTTTCTTGGCTAGAATAAAAATAAAAATATTGATTGTTTAACCAAGACTATAAGGCCTTTTAGATTGTTATTGATGTCATTCTTCCTCAAATAGTTCATAAAGCTAGGTTTGGTTCTTTCAAGAGTTGGTGGAAAGATTGGAAATGGTATATGAATACACTATTTTATAATTTTAAGCCTCAAAAAAGAATATTATTGTCTTTCTCCTCATTTTCCTATGGTTAACCAATTGAATCATCACTGGTAGCTTTATTCCTATATGGGAACTTGACATCTATTCTTGAGCATAAATTGGCTCATTTTTCCTAGCTTTCTTTGAAAATTGACCACGCCAAAACCAAAGATGTGTTAGCCACCATGAAGGCTAGTAGCTCAATGGTAGACTACCTAAATGGAAAATAGGATATCCTTGGTTCAACTCCTAGTTGGTCCATGGATAGTTTAATATGGTACCAAAGCCTAGGCCAATCTCTAAACACTTGTACTGTGGCTCAACAAAGATGTTGGAAAATTAGCCACACCTAAACCAAATGTGGATTGATCACAAAAAGGGCTAATAGATCAATGTTAGAGAACCCTAAAAGAAAATGGGGGTTCCTAGATTCAAATCCTAGCTTGTACATGAACATTTTAACAAGTGCATCCTTTCTGATATATTGCTTCTAGATTTGATTGTGTTAGATATTTCTTACATCAGATCAAATCCAGAAGCAATATATCAGCAATCAAATCTAGAAGCAATATATCAACAAGAATGGATTGTGGAAATGTGATGTAATTAAGTGCATCCTTTATCAAGGTCTCTTGCTTCATTCACATCTTGATCATTTGAGTGTTCTCCAACAAATCTCAAGCATCTCTTCTTGTTCTACTCCAAATCTTAGAATGCTTTGAATTGGATTTGTGGTTTTTTTAGGCCTTTCAGTTATACTCCCTTTTATATGGCATGTGGTTTTGTTAGGGGATTGGCGTTGTCTCCCTTTCAAGTATACCTAGATTTAGCATGCTTTCAAGGTGGACATTCTCTTCAACATTTGAAAAGATATAAATTATATTATTTTTTCAAGGTGTTTATTGATCTGTTCATTTCCCTCTTTACACTAAAGCTATGATTTTTTATAATGTGCTTATGTAGATTAGAGTATAGCTAATAAAGATGCAATTGAGGTCTTTCATTTTCCAAAAATCTTGGACCGCTAGGACAACAAGCAGGCTACACTATTGTCAAAGTTTGTCCTCCATCCACCTCCCCTCCTTGAGGATGGTAATGTGGTTGTAGCCAATCTACCATATGAGACCATGGTTCCCATTCATATGGCTCTCATTCCTTGATAAATAGAGATAATGTTACCCATGATTACTCCTTGCCCTCACAATCACCTTCTACCTCCTCTCATGGGCAAGGTGCCTTTGGGTGATGTGATTCATTTGAAAAACATGGTGCTCCTAGTCAGCCTAACTTCAGCAAGTTCACTTACTCAAAGCTAGCCATTTCTTTGGTGCATCGTCAATAGCCTTTAGAGGATACTCTTAGAGAATGAGGATGTGCTCACTAGTTGGGATCTCCAATTCATGATAATCCTACCTTTACTAATGTATGAGAGAATCTTGATGATAAAGCGCCTTTTGTTATTGCAATTAATTTAGTTGCTTGCTATTTTATGTTGTTATGTTTAAGCTTGACTCTATGCCTTGCTATCATTTAAAATTGATCTTGTGTTTACTATAAGCTGTGTCTTTTTACCACCTACTCTTTTTGTAAATATTATATTATTATCTTTTAAATTAATTAAAAATTTAGAAAAATATTCATGAAAATGATATTAATATTTACAAAATCTCTAATACAATTTCAATTAAAAATATTTTAAAATATAATAATAAAAAAAAACATTCTTAAACCAATCATGAACTATGAAAATATCATATATCAACGACTGACAGGCCATCCAACAAGGGTATCTACAATATGAAATAATAACAAGCAAGAAAAGCCCATATGAATTTAAATAATTAGATTCAGTTGGCCCAAACCGAGCTTGGAAAGGGCGTTTAAGGATTGGTCAACGCAGTAAAATGTAGGTTACAGAAGAAGAGAAGATACTTAGATTTTCTTGAGCTTTGCCTTTACATCCTCAGTGAATTGCACCCAGTTCAACAAGATGCATCCCCTATTAAGAATGTGTTTTATTCTGTTTCTTTTTTTATTGCCCTGTACCTGTACAATTACCGATGAGCAAAGTCTTACAGACTTCAAGAATTCCATCACTTCAGATCCTCTAAATTTCCTGGCCAATTGGGTCACTACTTTTCACTTCTGCAATTGGACTGGAGTGACATGTGATTCAGCCAGCAACAGAGTGCAATTGCTTGAGCTGGCGGATATGAAATTAGAGGGTTCCATCTCCCCTTCAATAGGTAATTTCTCGTTCCTCACACAACTTGATCTGTTTAAAAACAGTTTTGTAGGCCAAATTCCACAGGAAATAGGGAGAATTCAAGGCATAAAGGTTCTCAATCTTTCAAGCAATCTATTAGAGGGCTTCATTCCAAAGAATTTGACTTCCTGCAAGGATTTACAGGAATTGTACCTGGCTGATAACCAATTGGCCGGAACAATTCCTGCAGAGTTGAGTCTGCTTACAAATCTCCAGTTCCTTGACCTCGGTTTCAACCATCTTTCTGGTAACATCCCTCCCTCTTTAGGAAATCTCTCTTCCCTAGAAGGATTGTATCTGCAAGATCTTGACCTTGAAGGTAATATTCCACCGGAATTTGGGATGCTATCTAGCTTGAGCTCCTTTCTCCTACTTGAGAATCCCCGTTTAACAGGCCCTATTCCCTCATCAATCTCAAATTGTTCAGGGTTACTAGAATTGGCACTTTACAGCAACAATTTGACTGGTACTATCCCACCAGAATTGGGCAAGCTCTCTAGCCTTATAATTCTGTATCTATGGGACAATCAGCTGAGAGGCACCATCCCAGTCACAATTGCCAATTGTACACAACTGCGTAAGCTTGATTTGGAGCTAAATCATCTCACTGGAGCAGTGCCATTGGACCTGAGCAGGCTTTCATATCTTAAAATGCTGAGCTTGTCATCGAATCAACTTGTTAGCGGTAGCTCTGTCACTATCCCCATTCTTACTGCTCTCCGCAATTGCACCATGCTGAATACCCTATTGATTCATGACAATCTTTTGACTGGTAACTTGCCAGAGCAGCTTCCCACAAATATCTCGACGTTGTCATTAGGTGGTAATCAAATAACAGGGAGTATACCTTCATTTATTGCCAACATAACCAATTTGGGCGACCTTAATTTGTCTTCCAATCTTCTTACGGGCCGCATCCCATCCTCTCTGCGAAGCCTTGGGAGGTTGCAAAGACTTTTGCTAGACAACAACAAGCTAGAAGGAAACATACCCAGTGAGATAGGTGAAATAAAAAGCCTTGGGGAGCTATCACTAAGCCATAATATGCTTTCTGGAGAGATCCCTGATGCAATTGGTCGCCTTCAACAGTTAACACATCTTGTGCTTAACCACAACCAACTATCCGGGAATGTACCTGCAAGTTTGGGAAAATGTTACAATTTGCAATTGCTGGATCTTTCCAACAATCAGTTCAGTGGACGCATACCCCATGAAGTGGCCAGTCTTGCTAATTTACAGTTTTATTTCAACTTGTCCAGAAACTCATTGCAAGGAACGCTGCCTCTGGAAATTGGAAAGATGATTCATGTTCAAGCTATTGATGTTTCATCTAACAGGTTGGAAGGTCAAATTCCACCCACTCTGGAAAGCTGTGAACAACTTGAATATCTGAAGCTTTCTTCAAATGAATTGCAAGGCTCAATACCAAATTCTCTTAGTGGATTAAAAAGTCTTGTGAGTATGGATCTGTCTTCTAACAACCTTTCAGGTTTCATCCCTGTTTCTCTAAAGTCGCTGAATATGCTTCAGTTTTTGAATTTGTCTTTCAATAACTTCAGTGGAGAGATCCCAAAAGAAGGCGTCTTTAAAAATTTGACAGCTGCATCATTTATGGGAAACATGTTTCTGTGTGGGGAATGGATGCAAATGCCTTCATGCCCTGTTCGCAATGCTCGGCCTAAAGACCACAACAACATAATTAGAATTTTAGCACCAGTGGCTGGATCTATTACCTTCCTCTTATTTTGTTTATTGGGCTTGGGAATAATTTACTGGAGGCGCAAGATCAAGTCTGATGTATCCACTGACATTTTACCCCTGAAACTCATGGATGACAGGGGGATTTCCTATCAAGAAATCGTTAAAGCCACAGATGGATTCAACGAGAAAAACTTGTTAGGGACTGGTAGCTTTGGCTCAGTGTACAGAGGTATTATGGGTGATGGTACAGAGGCTGCTTTCAAGCTTCTAAATTTGCAAAATGAAGAAGCCATCAAGAGCTTCTACAGGGAATGCAGAGTTTTGGCAGAAGTGAGGCACCGGAATCTGGTAAAAATCATATCCTTCTGTTTAGAATTTGGACACAAAATATTGGTTCTAGAGTTCATGTCCAGAGGAAATCTGGAGACACTGTTGCATTCCAATGGTAACTCGTTGACCTTCATTGAGATGTTGAACATAGCAATAGATGTTATCCATGGACTAGAATACCTACATCATAACTGTTTTCAACAAGTTGTACATTCTGATATAAAACCAAGCAACATTCTCATGGACGAGGACATGACAGCACACGTAGCAGATTTTGGCATTGCCCGAATAATTTGCGGGTCAGACACCAGTAGCTCAGGAAGTGCTTCCTCTGTAACTCTGAAAGGATCCATGGGTTATATTGCACCAGGTATTGCTTACAGTTATGCAATTATCTTGTCCTTCTTATATATTTTGTCCATTTTCAAATGGCTCCTGTACACGATCCAATCAGATTTATTCTTTTACTTTTTATAATGCAGAGTATGGAGTTGGTGGGAAGGTCTCCACGAGGGGTGATATATACAGTTATGGTATTATGCTCTTGGAGATGGTCACTGGAAAGAGTCCAACCGCCCAGATGTTTGTGGGAGAATTGAACCTACACAAGTGGGTAAGCATGCATTTTGATGACAGATTGGAGGAGATTATTGACATGAGAGTGATGAAGGATACAGGAAAACATGAAATAAAGCAATGCCTCATTCATTTCTTACTCATTGGGTTGGAGTGTTCAAAGGAGTCCCCCAGTGAAAGACCCACAGCTAGAGAGGCGGCAGGAGGATTGGAAAGTATTAGAAAGACTCTCCTTGAAGCTTAAATTCGTATTAGGTTGTGTTAGAAAATAAGTTTTATATTTTGTAATAAAGTCACTTGTTTTAATAATACCTTAATAATTTCAGTAATAAAATGTTATGTTAGTTGTGTAGTTGAAATAAAATTACTTTGATGACTTAGCAATATGAGCAATTTATTTTTTGTTTTTGCTGGGGTCATGTGTTTGGGTAGTTTGTATTTTAAAAAGTTCTTTAAAAATCATATTATGATGTATAAATTATCATCCATAATAATCTAATAATGTTAGTGTTATAAAAAGTTTTTTTTTTAACATAAAGGATAAAATATATATTAAAACAATAGTTGAATACAAAGTGGGTCTGTTGGTCTTAAATAGAATCCTAGCATACCAATTCCAACAAAACTTTAAAAACTAGATGGACTAAAGATAGACAATCAATACAAGAGGAAGATCCCTCCAAACTCCATAGACAAGATATAAAACCTTATTGCCCTAAAGATTATTCATGTTGTGAGTATCAAAAGTAATGTTTGCTTTTATGCCAAAAAAAAGGGACCAAAAAGAGAATCAATTATCAAAAGGAATAGCAAATTTAGCAAGTCAAACCCGTAGAACCAAAACACCAACAAGAAGCACACCAAGAATCAAGAATCCCAAGGGGCATTGTAGTTAGCATCACAAAATCACTAACAACTCTACTCAAATCCCATATAGGTTAATCATGATTATTTCCAATATCAAATTTTATATTGTTCCAATTGAAGTTGATTTACCCTAAAAAACAACTCCCCAATTTTCTTCCCTTCTAGTATGGCTCCATTGAACAACATTGAAATGAAGATTGAGAAATACCAATATCTTTCTTGCAGTCAATTAGTTATCACTTTTGGAAATGAGAGAAAAACTTATTGTTGAAATAATCAACCAAAATTTTAGTCATATTCTAGAATAATATGAGAAAAATACTTTAGCTTAGCTTCTAAAAGATCTTGAGGAATGGTCATAGCCTTAACAAAATTATTAAAAGTAACACCAAGACTATTACAAACCTACAACTTAACCTTTACCATTATAGTCATGACAAACCCCTCTCATGCGAGCCTTTGTAGGATTAATTTTTGAAGCTCCATCAATATTAATTTTAACCAAGTATGGAGGAGGAAAAACTCATTTAGTAATTTGAGAACCATGAAAACTATTGAAAGAAGCTAAACTAGGAGAAATACCAAGTCTCATCAAAACTCTAAAACTTCCACCAAGAACTCACTTGAAAATCTTGAATCAAAACTTGATGGTTTCTTTTAGATTAACCTTTATTCTACCCCAAACCTTGTATATATGTCTAAGAGTATCACTAAAAACCTGCTAACTACATTCCCAATAAATATTCTAGCAAATTAGGCCAGGATCAATATATTGCAACAAGAAAGTACTATAAGATGTTACTAATTGTGTTATTATAATTTAATGTCTTTCAACATTATGCATTCAAGAGAATAAATTAACATGACCAATGAAGGTGCAACATGATCTATTTATTTTTGGCAAGAATAAGCACATACATATATAGAATTTGTCATAATAAAAGCTTTGAGTAAAATCAAATTAGTCACTACCATAATAACTAGTCTAGGCATCAAGCTTTTCATACATATTTATAAATGCATGCAAAATAGACTATATATATATACATATATATATGTATATGTATATATATATGTATATGTATATATGTATATATGTATATATATATATATATATATATATATATATAATATACATATACATATACATATATACATATATATATATGTATGTATATATGTATATATACATATATGTATATATATATATATATGTATGTATATATGTATATATATATATCGATATTTATGTTTAAAAATATATAAGAATATTTCTATTAATTTCAATCAGCAAGATGTATGAATCAATAAAATCATATACAATTGTACTCCCTGAACTTGAAATCCATTCTTAAATGTGACACAATGCAATACTAGCATGATAATAAGACTATCTCTGAAAGAAAATTTATGGTTACACACACCAAATTTAAAAATTCTTTTATTAGAACTTATTTTCTCTACTATACAATGCAAAAGAATAATAGATTTTAAATATATATTCATATATGTATATATATCAATCAGATATGTATACGCATATAAATATACATCAAATTTAAAAATTCTTATATTAAAACTTATTTTATCTACTATCCAAAGGAGATGAATAATAAATTTTAAATAATTTTATACACAAATAGGTATAAATAGACAGTTCATTTTCCCTTGCACATGCATATGTTTCTATACACAAAGTTTCTTTATCTATTTAGGTTTTTAATTCATGTCATCTTATTACCAAGAAAATAAGAAGAAAATATATAATAAACATGTGTGGAATATGCTAGTGTTCCTCTACAAGCTCAACTTCCTCTCCTACACATAGCCATCAAGGCTCAACTTTCTATCTCTCATGCACAACCAACAAAATTCACAGTCGATGACACTACAAACACAAAAAGAATCCCAAAAACCTCTCCTTTTTCCTTGCTCACCACTAACACTCATGCCTCACAACAAAATTGAGCCTCCTTTACGACACACAACAACTAGTTACATGGTTCTTTTAATGCCATTAAGGAAGACATTAAAATTCATACCATGCCAAGAATAATGCCTACTATATTTTCACGAAGCCTCCACATGAGGAAAGAATAAATTAAACTCCCTTCCACTTCCCATTAACATGTAGCTGCCAAAGAGAAAACATAGAGAAACCGTGAATATATAATGAAATTATTATGTTCAATCAATATGAAAGACAATAAAAAGTTTTATCTATGAATATTTACAAGTTTTCAAGACTTTTCAATAATAGTTCCAGAATCACGTGTTTGTGGTAGGAAGGTGACATTATTTGAAATGTGATTTAACTTGTAAAAAAGTAAAATTGTTATATATTATGAAATTTAGTGGAGCATTTATATTCATGAAGTAATAATATGGACATATGAACAAGTGGAAGTAGTCAAGATTTGTGAATTGCGAATACACAAAGTAAAAGTTCGTTTTCAGAAGTATAATTCAATAATTTTAGTCATTTACCAACAATAGAAAGAAATACATGTTTGATCTTAATTCTTTATGAAAAGTTAGATGATCAATCAAATGAGTCAGTTGTGTGATAAATCATAGGATGAATGTTGTTTCCAAGTCAAGTTAGAGGTGTGTGAACACATGACTACATTGCCTATGGAAGTGACTTATTTTAAAAACTTTGGCCAAAGTGATGCAAAAGTATTTACTTGCATTTAGTTAGTTCATAGTGTTCGAAATTTCATAAATCAGTCAAACTAGTCATATGTAGATATAGGATTGCCTAAAGTTATATGATCAATTAGGTTATGTAGGGCATAACACTAGGACTCAGATGGCATGAATTTTATTGGTTTCCTTTATCTATACTCTTTGTAAAGGGTAGGGCCACTTCTAGATGGAAGGTGTGTGGGGAATCATCAATTTGTGGTTGGAGGAAAAACACTCAGGTGATGCTCTCCCTCTTGCAGATGACTCACCGAGACTTGTGAGAAAGATGGAGGATTCTTGATGCAGAGGATTCAATAACTCATACTGATGTAATTGTAACATGTTACTTTAATGCAATGCATGTTTGTAACGTGAAAGAAAATGAATGTCATAATGTCATTGTTGTAATGATGCATTTTAAATTAAATTATAATCTTTAATGATTGTAGTTTCCATTTTAATATCGGTTATGTAAAACAAATGAAATATGAAAGATTTTTTTTATTGATTTTTAGCATGTGGCTATTTACTTTCTTTTTAATTCATAAGTAATTCCAATTATGATGGTTGATGTCATTACAAGTTGTGACCATTGATTTATAATATAATCTAAGGATCTTCATTATATTCTACGGCGTACAATGTACCCACAATTTGTAATCTAATGGGGCTCAAATTTCTTTTGGATCATTGGTCTCCATTCAGATCAACAATCCAAAAGCAATTTCGGGTGCCATGAGCATTACAAGTTACAAGTACATTTTAGCTTGTAGCATATAGTAAGAGTTGTTATATTATATTTTAAATCAATGGTGAATTTACTAAATATTATAGAGTCTACCTCTTAAACCCATCGATTATTTCCACCCTTGTGCCCTTAGTTTTCCATAACAATTACTATTTTTCAATGGAAGGATTTGCCATCACAATTAATGCATTTTCATATTATTTTCCAAGATTCACCAAGAATTTCTAAAAAAATTTAGTGACATAAACAAAATCACAAGTAAAATTAATATATTTTTCATAAAAAGGAAAGATTCACCAATAGAAATTAATATTTTTCCGAGAAAGTTAAAGATTAGTGAGGATTTTATATCTTTTCTTGAGGGGGATTTCATAAAATTATCACTACACCTTAGCATCCTCATTTTTGTTCTCTAAGTGCTTGTTAGCCACCCTCTTTTCTCATCTTTTCTTCTCACCTTTATAAACTTCCACCTTCAACTATCGGTGCACTCAAGAGACCTCAAGATCATTTGGGTGACCCATGTTAGGCTATAAGGTTGCCCAAGTGACCTACCCTAGTAAGAGGGGTTGCATACCCTCCAACACGTGTGACCTTGTCATAAATTGGAATACATATGAGTCATTCAATTTTGGTTATTTCTTTCCTGATTTTCCTTCCAATCATAAACTTTTTCAATTAGATATGACTTGATTTTTCCCTACATGCTTTCTTAATTTCCTTTTATCTTTCATTCCATCCCTAACTAATATATTCATCTGTAACCTCTTCATTTTTATATAAACACCCTTCTTTCATTCTTAATAAAGAAGAATTGTAATATACACGAGCTTTGAGCATTCTAAAATAATAGAACAATTATTAGACTACCTCTATATTTTTTGCTAGAAGCTCTAGAAAATAGGATAACCTTTAGCGTGGGGTTCCATGGAGGGGGGCTTCCTGAAAATTTTCAGCAGGTGTTGTTGAGAATTTTTAGGAATTTTTTAAAGCTGGTGGTCTCATGAATTTAGTAGCACTCTTCAGCTTAAAATATTAACCTCTAAATTTTAAGGAAGCTGGTGGTCCCATGAAATTAGTTGGTGTTGTGCACACACTATTCTCTGTTGTTCTCTCCACTTGATTTTTGGTCAGAATTTAAAAGTTGTGATGATTGACAAATGTCAATAAAATTTCTAAACTGTAGGGGCAATCTCTAGCCCCACCTCATTTTCACCCCCTCAAATCTGCAGTCCTAAAAGATAGGAGCTACTATTTTTTTTAAAAAGATTTCAATTAATGCTGTAGCAATTTTCTTTTGTTTTCATGAGACCTCAGTCCAACATCTCAAAGAAAGAAAACATCTGATGTAAAAAATCCACCACTAAATGATTCGCATTTGACCGTATAATACACGAATCAATAAGATCAAATGTGCATCATTGACTGGTAAATAGACAATACCCAAGAAAACAATGATCATTGTTCAAGATTTCTTTTAGAATGGATTCCAATTAATGCTGTAGCAATTTTCTTCTGTTTTCGTGAGACCTCAGTCCAATATCTCAAAGAAAGAAAAATTCTTGTGTGAAAAATCCACCACTGAATGATGCGCATTTGTCCGTATATACAATACACAAATCAATAAGGTCAAGTATGCATCATTGACTGGTGTATAGACAATACGCAAGAAAACAATGGCCATTGTTCAAGATCGTGGAAATCAATAACAAATTTAATAAAATATCTATTCAAAATACCTATAGTAAAGTTTAGTGCAAAGACCAAACTTAACCCTTACGCGTTGGAATCGTTATATGTGCTATAAATTGCAACTTGTGGTTTTGGAATTCGGTCTCAACTGCGATAACAACACCATGGCTCTCAAAATGAATTTCATTGTGTTGTTATTTGCATTTGTACTGCTTCTATCATTCTTCTTTGGTGGTGGTGAAACTCGATATCTCTCAGGTATGTTGAAAATTTGCAATCTATGAAATCGTATTCATATAACCAGTAACCTTCATAGAAATAAGATTTGACTGGTATATTTTAAGATTCATCATATGTAAAGATGGATCTTTATATGGGCGGTTGCTGCATAAAATGTTTAACAGTTTTAATGGTTGAATCTGAAATGATTGTTTTAACTGCAGCTTCAAAAGGAAATGGATCTGTAAAACGAGTTTTGGTATGTAAATATTTTAACTTTCTGTAGACTTTGTATTTGGCTATTGTTTCGCAGTCAAAAGCTGAATTTCTGAACCGTGCAGATACATAAGCGTCAGGGTCGGGATCAAGGACCGGGATGCTATACTCATGCTAGCTGTACAGTTAATGGTCAACAACTGCGTTGTTGCTAAGCAGTGCATAATTAGTCCGTGGAAGAGGGCTTTTCACACCTGGACAAGAAGGTCCTGAGATAAACTTTATTAAATAAACCATACAATAAATTATGGAAGTGTTTTTAATTGTCAATCTTTTTTAATGAAAAAAATAATTGCCGTTAAATGACATTTGATTAATTTGTAAATATTTCGAAGTTTGTCAACAATTGAGTTTTTCTAGATATAAAAATTTGCTCTTAAAGAAATTTAATAGAGTAAAAATCTCAATCTCAAAAACAGAAAATTAGTTATTTATAAAAGTTCAATTGCATAATTTTTTCTGTTAGTTATTTATAAAAGTTCAATTGCATAATTTTTTCTGTTAATTGTCGCCCTTTGGCATTAAAGGACAGTTTACCTGCTAAGCATTTCAACTCACACCACAAATAGTTAAGAGAATGAATGCAATGTGTAATGTTTATAATAAATGGTAGAGACTATAAAAATGAACTTTTTCCAGCTTGTTTCCTCTGTATTTCATAGTCACTAGATGAAGGATTAAATTTCGGTGATGTCTCTATATATTGTAGCATTTTTAAGATTATTTTCTATATAAATAAGTAAATAGTTAATAATTTTACTTCAATTTTAGTATTGTATTTATAATATATTAAAAGTTTTAAAAATTAAAGATAAAAATTTGAATAAAAATCAATGGGATGATTATACAAAGAGTACTAGACATATTTTCCACTTTGTATATTAATTAAGATTTTTTTTTCAATAATTCAATATATATTGAAAGATACAATAAGAAAAATGTGAAATCTTATTTGATTTTAATAAATATAGATATTGATATTCTGTATTGTTTTTGGATTCAATTGTTTAATGAGGATGAAAGAGAGCAAGATTAGAAAAATGGGTAATTGTAGACTTAGACAAGATAAAAATGAGAGAGGGGGAAGAAGGGGAGGGTTCACACAAGATTAAAATAAAGGAAAACAAAAAATCAAAAAAATTAAACAATCATTAAGAAAGAAAAGATAACTTAATGAATAGATTAAATTGAATTAAGCACTTATACTCAAAGTAAAGACCACAAATATAACAAGAGACTATGGTGGATAAACATAAAGTTCATTTGCTAAATTGGAGCAAGTTGCCCTACTGCAAGGCTTTACAACATTTGTCATGATGTATATTTTACTTTTGACGAGATGTCAAGCGACTCATTGTAAGCTCTTGGCCCCTTTGATCTCACTTTCATTGTAAGCTATTAAATCCATTTCCTTCTACCAACTCCTTAATCTACAGGTTATGAATAATTTAGAAGTCAAGTGTCCTGCTCTTTTTTGTTGTTTGTGAACATCTTATACAAAATTTGTAGGAATAGATAACAATATTTCATGGGTTTTTCTTTGATTGTGCATACTTCATAATTGCCCTGATGATGCGTGTAGGGTTATACAATGCATAAATGCATCCCGAATAAGGTAAATATAATAATATAATAAGGTTTTTTATTTCAATTAATTATTCATTAACAATTTCTTAGTTAACTAAGAATAAAAGACATAAACTGTGATGACACCTGAAGATTGTGCACCGTTTTAGTGAGAACAAATGCCAACAATGCATTAAAAGGACGGTCTATGAAGAATAGAAATATTGTTTGTTTTCAATGATAATGCTTTTAAACTTTGGATATTGGTATACAAAATGGTCAATGGTCAATTGAGGATAATGGCATTGCATGCAAGTTTAGGGTGTGTGAACATGATCTTACATACGCTAGTTAAGATGCCTGCTTTAAGAATTATGAAACACATGATAGTTGAATAGGTGAAGGGCAGTCCCAATCCTCTGCAAATGAGAAATACACTAAAAATCTAAAAGTCTGATGTGTCCAAGTATAAATGCACCTTTTTGTCCATGTTTGAACTTTCATATATTTTAGAGCAGTGCATATCTTAGTGAAATGCAAATGGTAAACAATGTTCATCCGAACAATACATAGCCTTGTTTTGAGGCTTTTCTTTTATAATTTTCATTTATTGTTTGTCTTCATGGTGTGAACATTTAGTTGTATTAGTATGTTTATGTCATTTCTTTGTTTTAATTTTTTGAGATACTACACTGATAGAGAATTGTAAGATTCTTGGTGACACAATGTTATAAGGAATTCAGATTACTAGTGTGTAGTTGACAATACCCTAGAGTATATGTAGACCAAAACTTAAAAGATGAGATAAGAGAACCCAAAACATAGTTTGACTGAAAAGTGCAAGTAAGGCTTTGGAGCTCAAATCTTAGTGGAAGTGGGAAGGCATGGTTTTTCGACCCATCATTGGTTAGAAATGATCATGACTTATAGAGCCAACATGGTTTAGAAGTAATATTTGTGTTTGGAGAGGCATTGATTACATAGATTTAGGATCTTGTCCATGCACTTAGGAATTTTAGAAATAATCTAATGTAATATATTAAAAAAATTAAAAATAAATTTAACAATATTTTACATATTAAAACTTAAGAATATAATTAAATAATTAAATAAAAGTAAAATTCATCTACTTGATTATTATAATATTTATATTTGTGTGTGTTTGTTAATTTTTATTTGTAATATTGTATGATTTTATATTTTTAAGAAAAATAAAAGAATTGATTGATCTTGAAAACTTATTTAATATGTTATTTTTTCTTCACAAATGTTATAAAAAAAATTATCTAAATTTTTAAAATTTTTATAATATCCATGATATAAATATTTTATAATATTTACATCTACTTGTGAATATTACATAATATTTATATTTTATACAACATAAAATTATTTATCTAATTTTTAATTTTTAATTTAAAAATCAAATCAAATTAGTAGAATCGAAACATCCTTTACTCTAAAAAATATGATGGTAATTGTAGTCATGCAAAAATAACAATCATGCATCATACAAATTAACATTCATTTCTTCTATTAATCAATTAAAGCAATTTATTGATTAATTTCCTAAGGTTCATTAAATAAATCAAATTATTTTATCCTTATGTTCTTCTCATTTGATTTAATAAATCAAACTGATATCAAATCCCTAAAACTCCCTAAGTTAATTAATCTAAATTAATTAACTCCTAATCATGATTACCATTCTCTAGCTTTTGACTCAACTAGAGTCAAATCCAAACTCCTAACTAACCCACCCACTTGCACCAATAAATCATTTATTTGATTTATTATTTTTTCTAATTACATTCAAAATGGCATCAAAATGGAATATTCTTCCAATTTGAATCTTCCCCCCAAAAGGGACTTGTCCCTTCCAACAAGGTTTTAAATGCTATTTGCACAAGTCAAACATGACATTTATTGCACCTTTCATCCCCCCTAAACATATCATTTCATCCAAATTTGAATTTCAAATTGGCACATTGGCCAAGACTTGCACATTCCTCACCCTCTCACACTTTGACAAGTGGCATCTTGTCATTGGCTCATGAATGATCCCACATTCATCCAAATCTATCACTCTTCCTAATCTTGAATCTATAAAATGCAAAGCATTTCAACACAAATCATCCACAACACAACACTTACTCATTGCAAGGTTACTCTCTTCATTTGAGAATCAATCTTGCTCTTCACCATCTACAATCTACACACATTTTGAAAGCATTTACACTATAGGCAACTTGAGTTCAAGCATCTCATTGTCTATCTCACTAAGCTTATCAAGGATTGGGAAAGGGCTCTTTCACATACTCAAAGAGCACCAATCCACTATGGGATAGGAATGATTAATGTTTTTGCATTGTTCTTATTAGTTGCATTGTTTAACATGATTCTATATTTCATAGGGATGTCTAAGTTTGCTGATTTAAACTAACTTTTGTGCTAACAACATGAAATTGTTTAGTTCTCTCATTTGCAGATTTTGACGTCTACAGTAATTACTTTTTAAAATAATAAACTTACTCCAAGTATTTTAAAAAATATATTTTTTCAAAAAGGATGTATCAACATCCTTTACATTATTTATATATTTTATAATATTTACATGTAGTTTGTGAATTTCATAAAGTCACATTAAAAAGTTACCAATGCTTTTATAGTATATTTCTGTATAAATAAACATTTTTATAATGTCAAGTTTGATATTACAATTTAAAGAGGTTGATTTTATAATATTTATTAAAATAAATTGATAGTTTACATATTCCAGTCTATTTTCAAACTTCTCATGTTGCCCTTTGGCAAGCTTTTGTTACTAGGATTGAGAAGATGCTAAAATGCTAGATCACCATGCCTCCTTTATTGGATAGTAAATTTCAAATTTATTCAGAATCACTGGCCACCACTTGTGTCTACTATTAGATTCTTGTTGGGTGCCCTCCAAAGCTTCCTAGTAAAAAATTGAAAATTTTCTTAGAGACTTTCTCTAGGCATCTAGTGATGGCCACCATAGATTTCATCATGTTTCTTGGGAATATCGTTGTCTTCCCATAAAGTTGGTTGTTTGAGATTGTCAATTGGATTTTTAGAGCTCTTAAGGGAAATGAAGCTTTGAAAGTTCTCACTAGGTATTATATCAATTCAAGTAGATCCCTTCTAGATGGCCAACATGGAAAGATATTGCCCTTGACACTCTTGTCAACATGAGGGAGCCAATTCAAATTTAGGGCACTTTTTTTATTACAAGTATTTGCAAATCCTAGGAGGCTATCAAGCCTTGGCATTGTTAGGGGATTGGTGTTGTCTCCCTTTCAAGTATACCTAGATTTAGCATGCTTTCAAGGTGGACATTCTCTTCAACATTTGAAAAGATATAAATTATATTACTCTTTCAAGGTGTTTATTGATCTACTCATTTCTCTCTTTACACTAAGGCTATGATTTGTTATAATGTGCTTATGTAGATTCAAGTATAGCTAATAAAGATGCAATTGTGGTCTTTCATTTTCAAAAACTCTTAGACCGCTAGGACAACAATCGGGCTACACTATTGTCAAACTTTGTCCTCCGTCCACTTCCCCTCCTTGAGGATGATAATGAGGTTTTAGCCAATCTACCATATGAGACTATGGTTCCCATTCATATGGCTTTCATTCCTTGGTAAATAGAGATAATGTTACCCATGATTTCTCCTTGCCCTCACAATCACCTTCTACCTCCTCTCATGGGCAAGGTGCCTTTGGGTGACGTGATTCATTTGAAAAACATGGTGCTCCTAGTCAGCCTAACTTCAGCAAGTTCACTTACCCAAAGCTAGCCATTTCTTTGGTGCATCGTCAATAGCCTTTAGAGGATACTCTTAGAGAATGAGGATGTGCTCACTAGTTGGGATCTCCAATTCATGATAATCCTACCTTTACTAATGTATGAGAGAATCTTGATGATAAAGCACCCTCTGTTATTACAAATAATTTAGTTGCTTGCTTTTTTATGTTGTTATGTTTAAGCTTGACTCTATGCCTTGCTATCATTTAGACTTGATATTGTCTTGACTATAAAGATGTATCTTTTTACCACCTACTCTTTTTGTGAATATTATATTATTATCTTTTAATTAATTTAAAAGATAATAATATAATATTCATAAAAAATGATATTAATATTTACAAATCTCTAATACAATTTCAATTAAAAATACTTTAAAATATAATCATAAAAAACATTCTTAAACCAAACATGAACTATGAAAATATCGTATATCAACGACTGACAGGCCATCCAACAAGGGTGTCTACAATATGAAATAATAAGAAGCATGAAAAGCCCATATGCATTTAAATAAATAGATTCAGTTGGCCCAAACAGAACTTGGAAAGGGCGTTTTAGGATTGGTCAACGCAGTAAAATGTAGGTTATAAAAGAAGAGAAGATACTCAGATCTTCTTTAACTTTGCCTTTACATCCTCAGTGAATTCCACCCAGTTCAACAAGATGCATCCCCTATTAAGAATGTGTTTTATTCTGTTTCTTTTTCTATTGCCCTGTACCTGTACAATTACCGATGAGCAAAGTATTATAGACTTCAAGAATTCCATCACTTCAGATCCTCTAAATTTCCTGGCCAATTGGGTCACTACTTTTCACTTCTGCAATTGGACTGGAGTGACTTGTGATTCAACAAGCAGCAGAGTGCAATTGCTTGAGTTGGCAGATATGAAATTAGAGGGTTCCATCTCCCCTTCGATTGGTAATTTCTCATTCCTCACACAACTTGATCTGTTTAAAAACAGTTTTGTAGGCCAAATTCCACAGGAAATAGGGAGAATTCAAGGCCTAAAGATTCTCAATCTTTCAAGCAATCTATTAGAGGGCTTCATTCCAAAGAATTTGACTTCCTGCAAGGAGTTACAAGAATTGTACCTGGCTGATAACCAATTGGCCGGAACAATTCCTGCAGAGTTGAGTCTGCTTACAAATCTCCGGTTCCTTGACCTCGGTTTCAACAATCTTTCTGGTAACATCCCTCCTTCTTTAGGAAATCTCTCTTTCCTAGAAGGATTGTATCTGCAAGATCTTGACATTGAAGGTCATATTCCACCGGAATTCGGAATGCTATCTAGCTTGACCTCCTTTCTCCTACTTGAGAATCCCCGTTTAACAGGCCCTATTCCCTCATCAATCTCAGATTGTTCAGGGTTACTAGAATTGGCACTTTACAGCAACAATTTGACTGGTACTATCCCACCAGAATTGGGCAAGCTCTCTCGCCTTAATATTCTATATCTATGGGACAATCAGCTGAGAGGTACCATCCCAGCCACAATTGCCAATTGTACACAACTGCCTAAGCTCGATTTGGAGCTAAATCATCTCACTGGAGTAGTACCATTGGACCTGAGCAGGCTTTCATATCTTAAAATGCTGAGCTTGTCATCGAATCAACTTGTTAGCGGTAGCTCTGTCACTATCCCCATTCTTACTGCTCTCCGCAATTGCACCAGACTGAATATCCTATTGATTCATGACAATCTTTTGACTGGTAACTTGCCAGAGCAGCTTCCCACAAATATCTCGACGTTGTCATTGGGTGGTAATCAAATAACAGGGAGTATACCTTCATTTATTGCCAACATAACCAATTTGGGCGACCTTAATTTGTCTTCTAATCTTCTTACGGGCCGCATCCCATCCTCTCTGCGAAGCCTTGGGAGGTTGCAAAGACTTTTGCTAGACAACAACAAGCTAGAAGGAAACATACCCAGTGAGTTAGGTGAAATAAAAAGCCTTGGGGAGCTATCACTAAGCCATAATATGCTTTCTGGAGAGATCCCTGATGCAATTGGTCGCCTTCAACAGTTAACACATCTTGTGCTTAACCACAACCAACCATCCGGGAAGGCTGGGCTTAACCAGCACACTCTAAGCGTTGACCGCTTAGGTGGCTGGTGTGGGCCCATTCCCTTCGCCGTCCACTTCCGTTTACAAAGCAATCGTCGTTAACTATTTGAAATTCAAAAAGTTCCCGCTTGAAAGTACGGTGATACCGATAAACATTTGATATTGACCTTTATTGTATTTTATCTTTATTTTGCATACACGTTTATGCCTCTCAGCCATGGTAGAAAAATCCAGCCACTCGGAACAAGGCTTTCATGGAGATTCCGAGGCGTGGGTATTTTTTCTGCAGAAGGGTGCTCACTGGCATCTGCTTATATGGTTACTGCAACGAGGATAATTGAAGCTTTGGAACAGGGTAATGGGCAAAAGTAATGAAGCGGGGATTTTTGCCAGATATTACTGTTGGAAATGCACTGTTAAACATGTATGCGAAATGTGGAAGCATAGATAAGGCACGTCAACTGGCAGGTGTAAAGCCAAGCTCTGCAATCTTTACCAGCATCCCACCTGCCTGTGCTAAAATTGGAGCTTTGGAACGGGGCATCCATCACAGTGTAAAGGAAAGAGGAATTTTGTCAGATGTTGTAGCTGCAACTGCCCTTGTAGATGTGTATGCAAAGGAGTAAACTCAGAATTTTAAATGTAAAAACAAAATATCTTAACACAATTAGATCAGTACCCTATTCGCCCCTCAGATGAAAGATTTTATTATACAATAACGTTTTCTTGTCAAATAGGGATATTGTTAACCCTTCATAATAAATCTGTGGTTTAGTATTGGCAAAGATGCAAGTTCATTCACATTATATTTGCATATTTTCATTTGAATTTTTTTTAATGTTTAGAGTATATAAATGTAGATTGATATTTATTTTAGTTTTAGGTATATTATTTTGGATTGATGATTTTGAATGTATTATTTTAGTATATGATTTTGATTATTTTAATGTATTTATTAATC
The DNA here is from genome assembly GCA_007115665.2 of Sequoiadendron giganteum. Taxonomy (NCBI): domain Eukaryota; kingdom Viridiplantae; phylum Streptophyta; class Pinopsida; order Cupressales; family Cupressaceae; genus Sequoiadendron; species Sequoiadendron giganteum. The sequence continues at coordinate 539,291,715 of CM021107.1, read as the reverse complement.
AAAAATTTAATTTATTAAAAATAATGTTTTTTTTCTTATTTAAAATCTTGTTGTTTCTAAATTGAATAATTTATTCAGCTTCAATAAAATTATAAACTTATAATTTGCCATTTTATTTTAAAATCTAAAGTTTCACATCTCAAATTTTGACAATCCTTAAATCTAACCATTACTCACTTACAAAAGTGCCAAAATTTTAATGTCATATATCTAGGATGTGTATTTAAAAATATCATCCCCAAACATTTGTACATTAAGAGAAAATGAAGCCCTCTTCATAGCTTCCCAATACTCTAGCAAAAAACCAACTTATAACTCTTGTCATCCACCAATAAATAAAGAATAACATAATTTTGTTCATTCATATGTGCCAAAGCAAGGATGATTTCCTCCTTATTCTTCAAAGAAGAATAATAAAAATTTAAAAAAATTTAATGCCACCTCTTTTAAAAGGTGCTACTTTCATATGGGTTCCAAAGAAAAAGTAGAATATTCAAAAAGAACAATTAAATCTAACCCCACAAGTACAATAACAATATTACAAAGGGTATTTCTCCTATTCTACATATATCAAGCACATTCAATGACATCATATCATGACGAAATTCAAAATATTAAAGGTGGTTGCAAACAACATAAATAATATGAGAGCAATCTATTAGATGGATTTCTATCTAATATTATTGGTTGAAATTTGGAGCTTCTATACTCTACATACATGTCTATCTGTACTTTATATTACTTTGATGGTGTCCCCTATTTAGGAGGATGTCTTTTGGCCTTTTTCACTACCTTACTATATTGATAAAAATCTTGAATATTTTATATAAGATTGTAATTATAATGATTATGTTTAGCATTTTTATCACATGTTACTAACATAATATTTCTCATGATGTTTACAATATTTTTAAAATATTCCACGTGATTTAAATGATTATGATTACATTTTAGAGTCAAGTTTATTCACATTTGAAAATGTTGTTGGACATTCTCAATGATATTTTTTATGACTATAAGAGTAAGGAACATTAAATAGTTATTTCTTGTGAACAAAAAGAGAATTTATTGATTATACCAAATGAATCTATGACAAAGAACCAATAAAAGTAAATAAAAAGGGGGAAAATAAGGATAATATGAAGCCCTCTTCATTTCCTCCTAATGCTCCTAAGCAGAAAAACCAACTTATAACCTGTGTTCTCTACTAATAATGAAAGAGAGATAATTTCATTCCTCCATACATGTTAAAACAACAAAGATTTCATATTTATGCTCCAAAGAAGAATAAGAAATAAAATTTCGACAATCTTAATGCCACCTTATTTGAAGACACTACTTCCACATGGGTTCCAAAAAAATCAAAATATTCAAAAGCTAATTAATCATTCTATATTTATGAATTCATTTAATTTAATTAATCACATTGAATCCCACTGATCCCTAAAATCATATCCATTCATTTGTTCTATAAAATCTCAACCCTCCACATTAAACATGTGATCTCTCACACGTGCAAGCAGAAACTTGTCATTTCTCTCTTCCCCATGTGATATCTCACACATTTCAGGGAAGTCACATGTCTCCATTCCTTATCCCCATGTGATCTCTAACATATGTGAGAGGAGTAAAATATTCTATTCCACTTACCTATGTGTTCTTACACATGAACTTAAGAGTAAACTTGTCACAATCCCTATTCTCTGTGTGTTATCAAGCATGTGCAAGAGTACACTTATCAAAAATACCTCTTTCCTATGTGTCATCACGCATTTGTAAGAGGAAAATGTTAGAGTAATAATTTTATTACGCTTAATTAATTACATCATACTGGTTAATTAATTAAGTCACTTATTCCTCTAGTTGCTTAAGCTAAACTTAGGCGCATTAATAATTATTTAGTGTGCACACTAGGGTTTCATTTAGGGTTTCTTGATCTCCTTCATAAGGATTGATCTCTTTGTAATAATTGAGATTCTAATAATGCATTTTACACTTTGAGGTTTGCAGAACATCTTCTTGGTTTTGCATGTCTTTTGCATGTGACAGGTATCCATTTGCATGCAGGTGATCTTGGATTCTAACATGGTATCAGAGCTCCAGACCTGCCGCTACCTGTTCGTGATCTGAAGATATGGCTTCTCAGTGAGTTTCAAGTGCAAGGGTTTCCACAGGCATCGTTTTTTGCAAGATCTGGGGGTAGTCAAATTTTCGGGACACTATGGGCTCAAACGGACGTCGCCATCGCGTTCGCAGCGCCCCAAAACCCTAGAAACGCCTGTCAAATCATCCATTTTCGAGCAGTTGGTTTCTGAGGCAAAATTTTTTTGCTAGGGAAGCCGTACGGCCTCCCCAGCACGCTTTACGAGGCACGAAAATCGAAAAAAAAAAATCAAAAAACGCCGATCTCGGGTTCTGTGCCGACGCCTCCAGTTTAAACCGCTCCCGCCACCGGCCGGCCACCGGCCCGCCACCGCCGCTGGTGGCTCCCCCATCCGGCCGCCGACCATGCTCAGCCCCTGAGGGCTCCCTATCCACAGCGCCCGGTCGCATGGAGAACCAGGGGCTCCGCCCAGCCCCCATTTCTGCGCCCACGGTCACATGGGTGACCAGGGGCCAAAATTTTTTTTGCAGGGGGGCCGAATTTTTGCTCCGACGGCCACATGGCCGTCAAATTTTTGACAGTGAAGTGCTGACGTCAGCATGACGTCATCGGCTGTACGGCAGTTTGTCCCCCTAACCCTAGTTTGCCCTAAAAGAGCAGTTTTTTTGTTTTTGGCATAACTTGGGCATACGGTATCGAAATCGGGCAAACGAGATATCGCCGGAAAGCTGGTTCCGAGCACTTTCATTTGGTGCAGTTTATTTTTCAGTATTTTCCTGTTTTACTGCATTTATTGCTGGTTGAAGTCAGATGTACTTTTTATGCTTCCGAGCTCATAACTTTTTGCCACGATCTCCGATTTTCGCTATCTTTGCGGCGTTGGAATGGTATTGAGGAGCTCTATGTTGCTGTCCATGCACTTTTTTCTGTATCTGTCCCAAGTTTTTCATTATTCCAGATTTGGCCCGATGGGTGTTTTGGAGATTACTTGGATATTTTGACAGTTGGGAGAGTGCTTCTTGCATCTTTGCACTTCATTTTTAGTGATACATCATTTAATAATCGACTGCTGCTTCATAGATTCCAGAGTTGTTCCCGTTTGGAGTTTTCGAGTGTTCCGTGGCATCGGGTCTGCTGTTGCATGATTATGATTCCGATATGGTTTCTTGTAGACAGAAGTATCTTTCCTTGCTTGCCAGATTGCGGTTCCAGTGTTACTCTACAGTGTTCTTCCAGTGCTTCTTTGCAGCATGTCATATCATTGTAGGGGGTTTTGTCCCACTGGGTTTTCCTCCTCTACCTCTTTCTTGCATTTGTAAATGGGTACCTGATCAGGCCTAGTTGCCGGGACCCATCTTTTCTTGCATGCATCTTATTCTAGTGTTTTAGCTTCTTCCTAAGTTCATCTTAAGGGGGGGTGTTAGAGTAATAATTTTATTACGCTTAATTAATTACATCATACTGGTTAATTAATTAAGTCACTTATTCCTCTAGTTGCTTAAGCTAAACTTAGGCGCATTAATAATTATTTATTAATTATTAAGTGTGCACACTAGGGTTTCATTTAGGGTTTCCCTTTTAGGGTTTCTTGATCTCCTTCATAAGGATTGATCTCTTTGTAATAATTGAGATTCTAATAATGCATTTTACACTTTGAGGTTTGCAGAACATCTTCTTGGTTTTGCATGTCTTTTGCATGTGACAGGTATCCATTTGCATGCAGGTGATCTTGGATTCTAACAGAAAATTTCCATAAGCTCTATTTCTCATAGTCTTTCTCACACATGTGCGAGATGACTCAATTTCATCCCTTAGATCTAGTAAATCCAATACTATCCATTTAAATATATTTTATCTTCTTCATCTATAAGTGTATGCCAACCACATGGTTCCATTTGGAAGCTTTCCATTCACCCTAATATCTCAAACATTCCTATACTTTGATCATCAAATCAAATACTAACCTTTACCCTCCATCTTCAACTTTTATAAATGAAACCATCCTCAATCTATTTGAATAAATCACTCCATTCCAAAGTCATGTTGTCAAATTCAAAAGAAACCATATACCATCAACTTATCTAAGAGTGCAACAACAAAATCATTGGGAGATTGTTGAAGATTTTTCAAGTTTTTGGGTGCTTCATCCTCTTTATCAAGATCAAACAAAACTATATATAGAGAGGCAAGTTACAAAAGGTTTTTATTTGTTGTATATGAATATTTTTTCTCATATATGCATAGAATAAAATAAAATAAAATACACATCACCATCCGCAAAACCTCTTGTGGTGCATTCTGCTGATGTTGGGCTAACTGTGCCTATTTCTTCTGGATCTGTTGACACTGGGCTAATGGTGCCTGACTCTGGTCCTGTTGACATTGCACTGTCAGTTTCTATCCGTTCGCTGTTGAGCACCTTTTTTGGTCCTCCGAATGCTTCATTTTCTGCTGCTCGTCGACCGCCTCCTTCGCCGCTTATTGGTTCCTCACCTGTGTCTGGGGTGGAGCCACTCCTCTCTCCTTCCCCGTTGGTTCTTGTTTCCGAGCCTCCCTGGTCGGTTGTCTCTCGAAAGAAGAAGGGACCCCTCTTGCTGTTGTTGCTTCTCGGCCCAAGTTTCGTGGAGTCAGTGTTGACCCCTCTGTTTCTAGGGTTGCTTAATTCCCTGGTTGTTTTATTTGTTTTTTTATAGTTGTCTGTCAGTTGTTTCTGGTTGTTCCTTTAGTTCAAGTTTTGTTTGAACTATGTTTTCCTTTGGCCTTCTTGGTCCGTTGTGAAGGGTTCAGCACCCTGTAAATGTTGCTTAACTTTTCAAAAACATTAAAGATAAAGTACTTATCAAAGCACAACTTAAAAGGGAATATTAAAATAATAGATATATAGCCCCCTTTAAATTCTTGAATAAATACTTGACTAGTGACCTACACACTTATTGTACCCTCACACATATGCATATTACATGATGTCTTCTATATGTGTAGGTTGCAAAAGTATCTTCCTAACCTAAATCATGCAATTAACTAGTTTTTCATACAAATGGATGTAGGTATCAAGCTTTAGGTAGAACCAACAAAAATATTGGATTGGCACATAGTTTGCATTTGAAACTATAGCATTGTACTCTTGATTTAGGGTGTTATGGGACTACTATAGGAATAATTTAGAAACATGTGAAGGAACCTAAGAAATGCAATTTCTATACCTATTGTTAATTTTAAATTCCAACTTTAAGAGGGAACTCCTTGAGAGGGGACAAATATAATGCCCTAATGTTTCTCTTCTTTTTTTTTTATCTAAACTAGTATTAGGATATAATTCTTAGAGCCTTGTGAATTGTGACCGTAAATGCCATAAACTAAAATAATTTTAATTTTAAGGCAAATGGATTATGATAAATTGTTTTATTAACTATATCACCTTTTATAACTATATCTTATAATATAAGTAGTTTAGAGTAGGCATGATTTTGATTAAGGTTTTGATTCTAAAATTACTTAGTATAAATTTAAATGAAATTATTTTTTGACTAACCCATATGCAAGATAAGACACACATGATAATAGTATTAAAAAGTGACTAGTAAACACCAAACTTTAATTTAAGATCCCAAACCAATGAATTTAGATTATTTTTTAAGTTAATGTTTAAATTTTTATAAATTAAAATTTAAAATTTGATTAGATTTGTGTCGTCCCTTGGAGGGATTATATTTATTCTTTTAATTATTTAATTATGATTTTGTAATGCTATTTTTATATTTGTGAAGGGAATCCTTATCACTAGTTTCCTAAGATTCTAATGTAATGTCATTGTGTACATGTGTGTGCAGTGTGTAATGTCACATAGTCAAAGAATTGACTTAGATCCTTCACATTTTTTCCTAATTTAGGACTAAGATAAGATCAATCATTAATGTATAGATTAAAAGTTTTGGGAATCCATCAAAACCTCATTGTTAAGGAATAAAGCCTATGTCATGTTTAGGTTTGAAGAGCTTCTTCATGAGCTTATTTTGTAGAATAAATTAGACCCTTTGTATATTTATTCCCTTCAAAAAATATTGGTTGAGCCCCTAATACTACTCAAGTTTCAATTTATATTTATTTGTTTACTTGTTTGGCCTCAAATTGGAAGATGGTATGCCCCTATAATGATATTTTATATTTTATAAGTTCTCTTTTGGTGTTTTCTATGATTATATAATGTAAAATTAGCAGAGAGAATGGTGGTCATTGATCTTGTTTTGATCCAATGGCTTGTATATTTATAGTCATTATAAAAAAACACATTAATAGCCCTAGATTAAATTAGTCCTCTAATATTCACTTCATCCTATAGTTTACATTACTCAAGTAAGAAACCTCGTGAAATTTATCACGGCCCTTATGCACCGTTAGATGAACCCTAATTTTATTTTCTCAATTATGTAGATGTTAGCAATGATAACATCTAATTAACACATTGCATACTCTTGCAACCCACAAGGATTGTTTGGGATTTTTCCTTTAAGCAATGCACCAATTATTTGTTGAACGATCTATTATTATGTGTAATCATATGAGGCTCCATAGAGAGCGTTAAAATAAATATTACATCTTTTACTCTATAGGTGTTATCAAAGCTTCCAAGCTCTTATAGATGCACCATTGGCTAGTTCATAGCCATGAATTTTTATGGTGGGGCCCCTTCCATATAGGATAGTAGAAATCTTGTGCTATTGGTTATGGTTACAAAGTAAAATTGATTATTGATGCTTGATCATTAAATTGTATATAGCCTACATAAATTTATTTGAGTGCTGGTCAAAATCCTTTCAAGGTGCAACATATGAGATTGTTTTCTTGAAGGAAAAGTGTTTTCCTTATAATTATGACCAAAAATATCTAGTATTGATCTATAAATAGTTTGAGGACTATCACATGCTTAAGGGGTAAGCTCTCTTTGTGTCAAATAAAGATTACATCAACCATTCATCTCACCTCCCATAAACTCCCCATGGTTTTGTAATTAAATTCATTTTCCCTTAACTTGCACTTAATCATAACCATCTACTAGACTATAGATGATTAATAAATAGTATGATTTTTAAAAAAACACTTAAACCACCCATGTGTTCTTGAGCTCAACAATACTCTCACTAAATAGGACTAGAATGTTACTTGTGAGAAGCTTAGAATCACTTATTAAAAGAAATTACTATGCCATAAATCCAAACTTTCCTACCTATAAATAAATTTATTGGGATTAAGAAAATAAACAAAAGAAATGGGTCCATTTTTCTAGTAGCTTGGAAGGGATATGTGAGATATCATCAGTCTAGAAGATGGTTATTAGGAGTCTTCCCTTTATTGGGTGTTCATCAACCTTGTCCATGTGCACAGATTGATCTTCCTTCTTACACACACATGCTAAAGTTTACTCAAAATTTGAAGACTTGTAGGATTTCACATTCCAACCAATAGGAAAATGAATATCATTATATTAAGCTTTAATCTTGCTAATGTAAAGCAATTGTTATTTTGTGTTAGAGTGTACCTTGATGTGTTAGCTTGATAATGGATGACAATTGATAAAATACAATTGACTTTTCATTGATTTATGATGTGATTAAATGATGCATATACAAATTAGAAGAAGAATGTTTTCTATGCTTTGTCAAAACATTCTTTTCATAGTGATACTCTCCATAATGTACAAATGTCTCAAGATGATATTTTTAAATACAAATCCTAGATATATAAAATTAAAATTTTGGTACTTTTCTAAGTGAGCAATGGTTAGATTTAAGGATTGTCAAAATTTGAAATGTGAAACTTTGAATTTTAAAATAAAATGACAAATTGTAAATTTACAATTTTATTGAAGTTGAATAAATTGTTCAATTTTAAAACAACAAGAATTTAAATAAAAAAATAAGACATTATTTTAATAAACTAAATTTTCAATTAATAAATACATCAAAATAATCATATCATATACTAAAATAATTCATTCAAATCATCAATCCAAAATAATATAAAACTAAAATAAAATCAATTTACATTTATACACTCTAAACATTAAAAGAAAAAATACAGAATGAAAATAGAGTGGCGTGCTACAAATATAATGTAGAATCAACTTACCATCTTTGCCAATATGAAGGGTTAACAATATCCCTATTTTGACAAGAAAACGTGACTGTATATTAAAATCTCTCATCTGAAGGTCGAATAGGGTACTGATCTAATTGTGTTAAAGATTTTTTGTTTTTCCATTTAAAATTCTGAGTTTACTCCTTTGCATACACGTCTACAAGGGCAGTTGCAGCTACGGCATCTGACAAAATTCCTCTTTTCCTTTTATACTGTGATGGATGTGGACGCCCTGTTCCAAAGCTCCGATTTGGGCACAGGCAGGTAGGATGCTGGTAAAGATTGCAGAGCTTGGCTTTATACCCTCCAGTTCAAGTGCCTTGCTTCCACATTTCGCATACATTTTTAACAGAGCATTTCCAACAGTAATATCTGGCAAAAGTCCCCGCCTCATCACGTTTTGATGGATGCCCATTACCCTGTTCCAAAGCTTCCATTATCCTCATTGCAGCAAACATATAAGCAGATGGCAGTGAAGCGCCCTTCTGCAGAAAAAATACCCACGTCTCAGAATCTCAATGAAAGTCCTGTTCTGAGTGGCTGCATTTTTCTACCATGGCTGAGCGGATATGTATGCAAAATAAAGATAAAATACAATAAATGTGAATATCGAAGGGTATTTACCGTACTTTCAAGCGGGAACTCTTTGAATTTCAAATAATTAACGGTGACTGCTTTGTAAACGGGAATGGACGGCGAAGGGAATGGGCCCACACCAGCCACCTAAGCGGTCAACGCTTAGAGTGTGCTGGTTAAGCCCGCCCATCGGGGAATGTACCTGCAAGTTTGGGAAAATGTTACAATTTGCAATTGCTGGATCTTTCCAACAATCAGTTCAGTGGACGCATACCCCATGAAGTGGCCAGTCTTGCTAATTTAGAGTTTTATTTCAACTTGTCCAGAAATTCATTGCAAGGATCGTTGCCTCTGGAAATTGGAAAGATGATTCATGTTCAAGCTATTGATGTTTCATCTAACAGGTTGGAAGGTCAAATTCCAGCCACTCTGGAAAGCTGTGAACAACTTGAATATCTGAAGCTTTCATCAAATGAATTGCGAGGCTCAATACCAAATTCCTTCAGTAAATTAAAAAGTCTTGTGAACATGGATCTGTCTTCCAACAACCTTTCAGGTTTGATCCCTGTGTCTCTAAAGTCGCTGAATATGCTTCAATATTTGAATTTGTCTTTCAATAACTTCAGTGGAGAGATCCCAAAAGAAGGCGTCTTTAAAAATTTGACAGCTGCATCATTTATGGGAAACATGTTTCTGTGTGGGGAATGGATGCAATTACCTTCATGCCCTGTTCGCAATGCTCAGCCTAAAGACCACAACAACATAATTAGAATTTTAGCACCAGTGGCTGGATCTATTACCTTCCTCTTATTTTGTTTATTGGGCTTGGGAATAATTTACTGGAGGCACAAGATCAAATCTGATGTATCCACTGACATTTTACCCCTGAAACTCATGGATGACAGGGGGATTTCCTATCAAGAAATCGTTAAAGCCACAGATGGATTCAACGAGAAAAACTTGTTAGGGACTGGTAGCTTTGGCTCAGTGTACAGAGGTATCAAGGGTGATGGTACAGAAGCTGCTTTCAAGCTTCTAAATTTGCAAAATGAAGAAGCCATCAAGAGCTTCTACAGGGAATGTAGAGTTTTGGCAGAAGTGAGGCACCGGAATCTGGTAAAAATCATATCCTTCTGTTTAGAATTCGGACACAAAATATTGGTTCTAGAGTTCATGTCCAGAGGAAATCTGGAGACACTGTTGCATTCCAATGGTAACTCGTTGACCTTCATTGAGATATTGAACATAGCAATAGATGTTATCCATCGACTAGAATACCTACATCATAACTGTTTTCAACAAGTTGTACATTCTGATATAAAACCAAGCAACATTCTTATAGACGAGGACATGACAGCACACGTAGCAGATTTTGGCATTGCCCGAATAATTTGCGGGTCAGACACCAGTAGCTCAGGAAGTGCTTCCTCTGTAACTCTGAAAGGATCCATGGGTTATATTGCACCAGGTATGCTTACAGTTATGCAATAATCTTGTCATTCGCATATATTTTGTCCATTTTCAAGTGGCTTCTGTAAACTATCTAATCAGATTTATTCTTTTGCTTTTTATAATACAGAGTATGGAGCTGGTGGGAAGGTGTGCACGAGGGGTGATATTTACAGTTATGGTATTATGCTTTTGGAGATGCTAACTGGAAACAGTCCAACCGATCATATGTTTGTGGGGGGGTTGAACCTGCGCAAGTGGGTAAGCATGCGTTTTGATGACAAATTGGATGAGATTATTTACATGAGAGTGATGAAGGGTACAGGAGAATATGAAATAAAGCAATGCCTCATACATTTCTTACTTATTGGGTTAGAGTGTTCAAAGGAGTCCCCTAATGAAAGACCCACAGCTAGAGAGGCAGCAGGAGGATTGGAAAGTATAAGGAAGAGTCTCCTTGAAGCTTAAATTCCTATTAGGTTGTGTTAGAAAATAAGTTTTATATTTTGTAATTAGTCCCTTGTTTTAATAATATCTTAATAATTTTAGTAATTAAATTGTTTAGTTAGTATTATGTCATATGTGTTGGTTATCGTAAAGCCACTTTATGCATTTAGGATGTTAGTTATTAAATTGTTATGTTAGTTGTGTAGTTGTAATAAAATTACTTTAATGACTCAACAATGTTGACATGTTTTTAATTTTTAATTTTTTTTAGTGTCATGTGGTTTGAGTAGTTTATATTTCAAAAAGGTTATTTAAAAATCATATTATGATGTATAAATTATCATTCATAATAATTTAATAATATTAGTATTATAATAAGTTTTTTTTTTTAATATAAAGGAAAAAATATATATTAAAACAACAGTTGAATACAAAGTGGTTTTGTTAGTCTTAAAAAGACTTCTAGTATATCAATTCTAAAAAATCTTAAAAAATTAGATGGACTAAAGATAGATAATGAATGCAAGAGGAAGATCCCTCTAAACCCCATAGACCAGATATACTAGATCCTTATTGCCCTAAAATTATTCATGTTGTGAGTAGCGATAGTAATGTTTTCTTTTATGTAAAAAAATTGGACAAAAAGAAAAGTCAATTAACAAAAGGAATAACAAAGTTAGCAAGATAGAACCTGAAGAACCAAAACACCATCAAGAAGCACACTAGGAATCAAGAATCCAGAGAGGTATTGTAGTTAGCATTCACAAAATCACTAAAAGCTCTGAGAGAAAAAATTGTTGTGGAAACAATCAACCAAAATTTTAGTCATATTCTAGTAGAATAAGAGAAAAATACTTTAGCTTAGCTTCTAAAAGAGCTTGGGGAATGGTTGTAACCTCAACAATTTATTAAAAGAAATACCAAGACTAATACAAAACTACAACTTAACCTTACCATTAAATAGTCATGTCAAACCCCTCTCATGCTAGCCTTTGTAGGATTATTTTTTGAAACTCTATCAATATTAATTTTAATCAAGTGTGGGGGAGGAAAAATCATTTAGTAATGTGGGAATCATGAAAACTATTGAAAGAAGCAAAAATGGGAGAAATACCAAGTCTCATCAAAGCTCTAAAATTTCCACCAAGAACTCGCTTAAAAATATTGAATCAAAACTTGATCGTTTCTCTTAGAATAACCATTATTCTACCCCAAACCTTACATATATGTCTGATAGTAGCGCTAAAAACTTGTTGACTACATTTCCACTAAATATTCTAGTAAATTAGGTCAACATCAATATATTGCTACAAGAATGTACTATAAGACATTACTGATCGTGTTATTATAATTTAATGTCTTTCAACATTATGCATTCAAGAGAAGAAACTAATATGACCAATGAAGGTGCAACATGTTATCTATTTCATTTTGAAAGAATAAGCACATACATATATATAATCTATGTCATAGTAAAAATTCTAAGTAAAATCTGATTACTCACAACCATAATAACTAGTCTAGGCATCAAGCTTTTCATACATATTTATAAATGTATCCAATATATATATATATATGTTCAAAAATAAATAAGAATATTTCTATTCATTTCAACAAGAAGGGTGAATGAATCAATAAAATCATATATAGTTGTACTCCCTAAACTTGAAATTCACTCTCAAATGTGACGCAATGCAATACTAGTATGATAATAAGACTATCTCTAGAAGAAAACTTATGGTTATATATATATATATATATACACACACATATACACATATATACATATATACACATATATACATATATATGCATTAATATATATATATATATACATATATATATACATCAAATTTTAAAATTCTTGTATTAAAACTTAATATATATATATATACATCAAATTTTAAAATTATTGTATTAAAACTTATTTTCCCTACTGTCCAATGTAGAAGAATAATAGATTTTAAATATATATTTATATGTATATATATACATATATAAATATACATCAAACTTTAAATTTTTTGTATTAAAACTTATTTTCTCTAGTATCCAATGTATAAGAATAATAGATTGTAAATAATTTTATACATAAATAAGTATAAGTAGATAGTTCATTTCCCTTGCACATGCATATGTTTCTATGCATAAAATTTCTTTATCTATCTAAGTTTTTAATTCATGTCATCTTAATACCAAGAAAATGAGAAGAAAACATATAATAAACATGCGTGGAATATGTTATCACTCCTTTGCAAGCTCAACTTCATCTCCTACGCATAGCCAACAAGGCTCATTTTTCTATCTCCCATGCATAGTCAGTAAAGTTCACAGTCGTTGACATTGCAAACACTAAACTTTTCCCAAAAACTTCTATCCTTTTTCCTTGCTTGCCACTAACATTCATGCCTCCCTTATAACAAAAAAATTGAGCCTCCTTTATGGAACACAAAAACTAGTTACATGGTTCATTTAATGCCATTAAGGAATTATAATTCATACCATGACAAGAATAATCCCTACTATGTTTGCACGAAGCCTCCACATGAGGAAAGAATAAATTAAAGTCCCTTCCACTTCCCATTAACATGCAGCTACCAGAGAGAAAACATAGAAAAACCCAAAATATATAATGAACTTATTTTGTTCAATCAGTATGAAAGAGGATAAAACTTTTATTTATGAATATTTCAAAGTTGTCAAGACTTTTCAGCAATAGTCCCAAAATCACAAGTTTGTGGTAGGCAGGTGACACTATATTTGAAAATGTGATCTAACTTGTTAAAGAGTAAAAAATGTTGTATGTTGTGAAATTTAGTGGAGTATTTATATTCATGAAGTAATCATAAGGACACATCAACACGTGGAAGTAGCCAAGATCTGTGAATTGGGAATACTCAAAGTGGAAGTTCATTTTCAGAAGTATAATTCAATAATTTTAGTCATTTACCAATAATACAAAAAAATACATGTTTAGTCTTCATTCTTTATGAAAAATTAGATGATCAGTCAAATGAGTCAACTGTGTGATAAATCATAGGATGAATATTGTTTCCAAGTCAAGTTAGAGATGCATAAACACATGACTGCATTTCCTATGGAAGTGACTTTTATTTTAAAAACTTTGGCCAAAGTGATGCAAAAATGTTTGCTTGCATTTAATTAGTTCATTGTGTTCCATATTTTATAATCTAGTCAGACTGGTCACACTTAGATAGAGGGTTGTCTAAAGTTGTATGATCGATTGGGTTATGTAGGGCACAACACTAGGAATTAAATCTCATGACTTTTGTTGGTTTCCTTTATTTGTACCCGTTGTGAAGGGTAGGGCCACTTCTAGATGGAAAGTGTGCAGGGGATCACCAGTCTGTGGTTGGAGGAGAAACACTCGAGTGATGTTCTCCCTCTTGCAAATGACTCATTGAGATTTGTGAGATAGATGTAGGATTCTATATGTAGAGGATTCAATAACTCATACTGGTGTAATTGTAAACATATTGCTTTAATGTAATGCATGTTTGTAATGTAAAAGAAAAAGATTGTCAAAATTTCATTGTTGTAATGATGCATTTCCAATTTAATTATACTCTTTAATGATTGTAGTTTCCATTTTAATACTGGTGTAAAACAAATGAAATATGAAAGATAATTTTTTTTAATGATTTTTAGCATGTGGCTATTTAATTTCTTTTTAATTCATAAGTAATTCCAGTTATGATGGTTGATGTCATTACAAGTTGCCACCATTGGTTTATAATTTAATCTAATGATACTCATTATATTCTATGAGGTACAATGTGCCCACAATTTGTAATGCTAATGGGGCTTAAATTTTTTTTTGGATCACTGATCTCCATTGAGATCAACAATCCAAAAGAAATTTCAGGCCCCATGAGCATTATAGATTGAGGGTACATTTTACTTTATAGAATATAGTGAGAGTTGTTATATTCTATTTTAAATCTATGGTGACAACTAAATATTATAGAGTCTACCTCTTAAATGCATCGATTATTTCCACCCTCATGCCCCTACTTTTCCATAACATTTTTTTTTAAATGGAACAATTTGGCATCATAATTAATGCATTTTCATATTATTTCCCAAGATTTTCTCTAAAATTTTAGTAAAGTAAACAAAATCACAAATAAAATTAATACATTTTTCAAAATAAGGAAAGATTCATCAACAAAAAATAATATTATTTTCTAAAAAACATAAAAGATTCACTAAGATTTTATATCTTTTCTTGAGGGGGGTTTCTTAAAATTATCACTGCACCTTAGCATCCTCATTTGTGTTCTCTAAGTGCTTCTTAGCCACCCTCTTTTCTCATATTTCCTTCTCACCTTTATAAACTTCCACCTTCAATTATAGGTGCACCCAAGAGACCTCAAGGTCACTTGGATGACCCATGTTACATTATAAGGTTAAGAAAGGTTACATACCCTCCAACATGTGTGACCTTGTCATAAATTAGACTAGGTATGAGTCATTCAATTTTAGTCATTTTTTTCTGATTTTCCTTCCAATCAATAACTTTTTAAATTATATATGACATGATTTTTCCCTGCACAAATTTTTTAGTTTCTTTTTATCTTTCATTCCATCCTTAACTAATATTTTCGTCTATTAACCTCTCCATTTTTATATAGACACCCTTCTTTCATTCTTAATTAAAAAAATAAAGAAGAATTCTAATATACACAAGCTTTGAGCAATTCTAAAATAATAAAACAATTGTTACTACCTCTATAAATCTTTGATAGAAGCTCTAGAAAATAGGATAACTTTTAGAAGATTTCAACCCTCTCTAAAAACTTCAATCCAATATCTCAAAGAACGAAAAAATTATGATATGAAAAATCCACCAGTCAATAATACGCATTTGACCATATATACAATACATAATCAATAGGGTCAACAGTGCATCATTGACTGGTGTATAGACTTGATAGGCAAGAAAACAAGGGCATTGATTTAGATCATGGAAATCAATAATAAATTTAATACAATATCTATTCAAAATAGCTATAGTAAAGTTTAGTGCAAAGACCAAACTTAACCCTTTGAACGTTGGAATCGACATATGTGCTATAAATTGCAACTTGTGGTTTTGGAATTTGGTCTAAAGTGCGATAACAACACCATGGCTCTCAAAATGAATCTCATTGTGTTGTTATTTGCATTTGCACTGCTTCTCTCATTCTTCTTTGGTGGTGGTGGAACTCAATTCTCATTCTTCTTTGGTGGTGGTGGAACTCGATTTTTCTCAGGTATGTTGTCATAAAATCGTATTCATATAATCGGTTTTAGGAAAATTCATCAATTGTCAACAATTCACCATGGAAAAATCTATTTTTATGACAAATTCATCTCATGGAAAATTCACCACCAACAATTCATGACTGTGAATTTTTCATGACGTAAATTTGTCACGACGATGAATTTTTCAACGGTAAATTATTGACAGTGAATTGCTGGTGGTGAATTTGCCTAAGCCATATAATCATTAAACTTTATAAAAATAAGATCTGAGTGGTATATTTGAGGCTAACTATTGGTTCGTTCATCATATGCAAAGACTGATCTTTATATAAGCGGTTGCTGTATAAAATGTTTAACAGTTTTAATGGTTGAATCTGAAATGACTGTTTTAATTGCAGCTTCAAAAGGCCATAGATCTGTAAAACGAGTTTTGGTATGTAAATATTTTAACTTTCTGTAGACTTTGTTTTTGGCTATTGTTTGGCAGTCTAAATCTGTTTATTTCTGAACCGTGCTGGTACAGCGAGAGGTAAATCAAGACGATCAAGGGGGGCAGAGCAGGGGAGGATGCTGTTCATATAATTGCTGTGCTGATAAACTCCAACGTCGTTGTTGCTAAGCAGTGCATAATTAGTCTGTAGAAGAGGGCTATTCACACCTGTACAAGAAGGTCCTGAAATATACTCTATTAAATAAATCATACAATAAATAATGGAAGTATTTTAAATTGTCAATTTTTTTTTAATGAGAAAATTAATTTCTGTTAAATGACATTTGATTCATTAGTAAAAATTTCGAAGTTTGTCAACAGTTCAGTTTTTCAAGATATAAAAATTCGCTCATTATATCTGAAATAAATTTAGTAGAATAAATATATCAATCTTAAACACCAAACTGAAAAAAAGTTATTTATAAAAGTTCAATTGCCGTTAATTGTCGCCCTCTGGTATTAGATTGGGGTACAATTTACTTCAAGTTTCACAACAAATAGTTAAGGGAATGAATGCAATGTGTAATGTTTATAATAATATAAAAATAACTTAAATGGTAGAGATTATTAAAATGAACTTCTTCCAACTTGTTTCCTCTGTATTTCCTAGTCATTAGATGAAGGATTCAATTTTTTGGGTGAGGTCTCTATATATTGTAGTATTTTTTATGATTATTTTATATATAAATAATTAAATAGTTTATAATTTTTTAAAAAATTTAGTATTGTATTTATAGTATATTACAGATAAGAATTTGAATAAAAATCAATGAGATAATTATATAAAAGAATAATAGACAATAATTCTATATATATTGAAAGATACAATAAGAAAAATGTGAAATCTTATTTTTTATTTTAGTAAATATAGATATTGATATTCTATATTCTATATTGATATAGAATTCAATGGAAGATAAATGAGAAAAGGGAGAGAAGTTGAACAAAAAAAAGTAAAAATATTTTGTGAAAGAAAATAATAGAAAACTAAAGGTATTTGAATTAAAAAAAGGGAAGAGCTTAAAAATAAGAAAAAGCTATGTAGATCTATATATAAAGATATAAATATTGATATCTATATACATATATACAAATATGTAAATTAAAATATAAAATATATTACTATAAGAAGATCGTAAGATGCACACAATTAGAAAATAAGGACAATGAAAAATGACATTAATTGGCAAAATCACAGAAGAGATATAAAAATCAAAGATTTCAAGGAATTTATTTGCATATTAATATCAAGAAATCAATATATATTAATATTTAGTATATATATATATATATATATATATATATATATATATATATATATATATATATATATATATATATATAGAGAGAGAGAGAGAGAGAGAGAGAGAGAGAGAGAGAGAGATTAATAATAATGACTATATACATATATGCACAAAATAATTTAATAATAATATAAACAAAACCAAAGAAAAGATGTCCGCTAATGGAGAGAAAAGTAGGAAAAAACAAAGTTGAAGGAAGGGAGGAGGGGGGGATTGGGGAAACAACAAGAAAGACCTACCTAAAAGAGGACCCAATGAAGAGGCAATGAGAACGACTAGACTGGGACCTATGTAAGGTGTAGCGCCAAAGTCAAGTATCCATTATTGTGAAGATTTTGTAGCTACAACAATTGCTTGTCTTTTCCCTTTAATTTATTTTTAATAAATAAGAGATACTTTTGTTTGTAGTAAGATATAAAATTTATTTGATTTTTCTTAATAATGTTTGTCAACTCGACATTTTTCTTAACATGATAATGATGCTCAACATCACCAAATTTATTGTAGTGTGAACAAATAAGTCTCCCCATCTTCTATCAATTCCCCTTATTGGAAAAAGAGGAAGACTCTCCTTGTGTAGGATAATTCAATTTTTCTCTATCTTTGTGTGGCTTGTTCTTTGATTTCTCTTATTTCATACTAGATCTTGTCCCATGATCTATCACTAGAGCTTGTGACTTGGATGACTTGAGAATAGTATGTGGATATCAACTCTGATTGTTCAAGGAACAAAATATCTAGAAATGAATCAAATGATAGTATGGTAACTTCCCATAGTCATCTGATGAGTCTAGAAATTAGATAAAAAATGTATACATTGAAGGAAGTTCACCTAACAAATTGAAGACCAATTGTACATCCTTCTTATCAATACCACAATCCTTGAGTTGTGCTCTTAATTCATTGGACATAGTTACATAGTCTTGGATATTGTCAAAATTATTGGGATCTAGATTTAAAGGGAGTTTATTATTAATTGTGTATCCCCTAATCTCATCAAATTTTCCATGCAAATGAGCAATTTTATTCAAAAGATCCTTAGTTATTTTACACATATCAATATGAAAGATAAGATTAGAAGAAACATATTTACACAGAGTTCAAAAAGCCATAGTAATTATAATGAACCACTAACTTTTAAATTAGGATCTGTTGATTCTATAATGGATCCATCAATGTAGTAAGGATATGTGTAGGATCATCATGGAAAAAATAGGCCCTTAAGTGGCGATGAAAATTCAGAAAAATCAGAGTTAGACAACATGATGTAAAAATTTGAATAAGTTATCTATATTATTTCAAAAATATGTAAGAATAGAATCTGTAGAAAATTGAATGTAGTTTCTAAACTACTAAGTTTATTTAGAAACAAAAATCTATTTTAGGGAAAAAATAAGAAGTAGATGTCTATCTGACCACCCGAACCACAATAAAATGATAGTATTTTTTTATAAGATTTTAGATATAAGTAGAGGACTCATGTCCTAATGTGATGCATATTTTTTTGTAATTTTTTTCCAAGTAAATAATTAATTATGAATATTTTATTAGAAATTTTAAAAAATATAAAAAACTCGTATGTCTAACCACCTTAACTTGGTCAAAACTTCATGAAATTCAATTTTATTTTTTAATCCTATATTATGTGAAGCATAGAATGTGATGCATGTTTCAGATTCAAAAAATGTAATACCATTTGAAAGCTAAAGATGTTTTTCAATCAACCTATCAATTAGGACTTTAGTCGTAATTCAAATAGAAAATGAATAATAATAATTTATTAAATTCAAAGTAAAACATAATTTCTATTCGTGGAAAGCTGAGAATCTCATTTAAAAACCCTTTTTATTTCATCAATTTAGGGTAAAAAAAGTCATCAACCATATGGGTGAAGTCTAGAAAAGCAAGGTAAGTTGTTAAACACGTTTTTTGTGTTGACTTCTTAGGATTGGCATGCCCTAGCCAAATTTTGAAGCAAACCCGAGGTTTATCTCTAGGTAGTAGGGTTTGTGATATCCGATTCAAATCAGATAATCAATCCAAATCGAATATCCAATATTTCTTATATATAATTTTAATATATGATTTTCTATAATTTTATTTTTATATAGAAAATGTAATATAGTTTTTAATACATAATTTAAAAAATGTAATAAATAGTTTATAGTTTATTTTAATATATCTAGTTGAGAATATACAATATAGTTTATAATTTAATATATAATATATAATTCATGATAATCTCTTATGGAATTATGTATAATATATATAATATATTATATTATTATGTATAAAATATTTAAATATTTTAGTTAATGTATAAATATTTAAATATATATATTAAGTTAATAAATAAAATATTATATAACTAATTCATATTAATAATATATAAAATACTTAAATATTATCTCTTTCCCTCTCTTTCTCTCTCCCTCCCTCTCCCTTTAACCCCCCCCCTCTCTCTCTCTCTCTTCCCCTCTTCCCCTCTCCCTTCCCCCTCTTAATTATCTCTCCCTCTCTCCAACCCATTTTTCCCCTCTTCCCCTCTCCCTCTCTCTCTCTCCCTTTCTTCCCCTCTTCCCCTCTCCCTTCCCCCTCTTAATTCTATCTCCATCTCTCTCCTCTTCTTCCCCTCTACCCATATCCCTTCCCCCTCCTAATTCTCTCTCTCTCACTCTCTCACTTTCACCTTCCCCTCTCCCATCCCCCTCCTAATTCTCTCTCTCCCCTCTTCCCCTCTCCCTCTCCCTTTCCCCTTCTAATTCTCTCTCTCTCCCTTTCCCTCTATCTTTCCCTCTCTCTCTCCCTCCTCTCTCCCATTCGTCCCCTCTCTTTCCCCCTCCTAACTCTCTCTCTCTCTCTTCTTCCCCTCTCCCTCCACCTCCTAATTCTCTCTCGCCTTAATCCCCTCTTCCCCTCTCCTTTCCCTATCCTAATTCTCTCTCTCTTCCCTTCCCCTCTTTCTCTCTCCCCTTTTTCCCCTCTCCCTTCCCCCTCCTCTCTCTTCTCTCCATCTTTCCCTCTCTATCTCCCTCTCTCCATCTCTCCCCCTTATTCTACCTTGTAGCTCTCTCTCCTTTCCCTCTTCCCCTCTGCTTCCCCCTCATAATTCTCTCTATCTCTCCCTCTATCTCCCCTTCTTCCACTCTTCCCTATCCCTCTCCCTCTCCCCCCCCTCCTAATTCTCTCTATCTATCTCTCTCCCCTTCTCTCTCTCTATCTCTCTCTCTCTCTCTATCTCCCTTCTTAACCTCTTCCCCTCTCCCTTCACCCTCCTAATTCTCCCTCCCCTTCTTCCCCTCTTCCCCTCTTCCTACCTCTGATTCTCCTCTCCTCTCCTCTCCTTCCCCACTCCTCTCTCTCTCTCTCTCTCTCTCTCTCTCTCTCCTTCCCATCTTCGCCTCTCCTTCCCCCTAATAGTTCTCTATCTCTCCCTCTCTCCCTCCCTCTTCTTCCCCTCTTTCCCTCTCCCTTCCCTCTCCTAATTATCTCTCTCTTTCTCCCCTTCTTCCCCTCTTCCCCTCTCCCTTCTTCCTCCTAATCTCTCTCTCTCTACCCTTCCCCTCTTCCCCTCCCCTTCCACCTTATACTTCTCTATCTCTCTCTATCTCTCCCTCTCTCCCTATCAATCCCCTTCTTCCTCTCCTTCC